>JAPPVO010000007.1:2873855-3447961 GCA_030407325.1 Camellia japonica
CAAGGAAGAGAGGGTTAACAGAAAATCGGTAGAAAGAAGGGTTTGTGTGTTAAAAGAGCAAGTGACTCCAGAGCACGAAACAAAAGGGTTTTAAAAGCTTTTGTGTCTGGAAAATATATTGCCTAAGTCGTTAAGTACTAGAAGTACGAATACGAAGAGTTTCCTTCAATATTGATACTTTTGGAGGGAAAAACACAGCCCAGATGTTGAGGCTAGTTTCGAAGTAAAATATTTGGCTTCGAAACCAGATTTTGGCGCCAAAAGCCAAATAACAACGGCTTCGAAACAGAGAAGCCGGCTTCAAAGCACATTTCCATACTTAAAATATAAGAATACTCAAGTATTTGTTTTACTTCAAAGGGTTTAAAGACCTGTTTTATGTTTCTTAACGAAGGTAATGTCCTTCGAGGCAAAACTTGAGACTCCTTAAGGATGGGAATTGGTGTTCGAAACATCAAAACCAATGGTTGGTTTATAGAAAAAAGTTGTCTGTTGAACTAAAATAGCATGAACTGTTGTTCGAAGCAAAAGATGGTCAATTTAAAACTAAATTGATCATACTAACCATGATCAGATGTTGGTTATGGTTGAAACAAGCTTTAAGTATAAGATTGCTAGATTCGAAGCACTGACTCTGATTGAAAATCAGCCAAAACTGTCAACTTTATTCCATAAATTGGAAAAGTTCATAATTGGTTCTTTGTAGTGTTTCATTTAAAACAATTGAGTCTAGGTTCGAAGGATGAGATTGTTCAGTTCGAAGCCCTGAATTTGCTTTTAAAGACAAATGGAGACAATGCCAAACAAAGGAAAAGTCTTAATTGTATTAAAGCAAAAGCGATTACATCGAATGGCCCTATTTGGGTACAAACTCAAGCTCATAAAAATAAGGAATGGAATAAATAACAAGATCATGAAATTTAGTCCAACTATGATCAATGAATTTCTGTTCTTTCTTTATTCTATCCTCTATTTCTTCTAACATTAGCTGCATGAGTTGATGTGCTTTCACTTCGTAATAGAGCTCCTTAGCCTTTATTCCGAATGTTGTTTCTCTCAATTCTTGTTCCAATTCGTCTATATCCAAGTCATCCCAGTAAGCAGAATCTTTATTCTTGAAATCATCAAATTCTTCAATAAAGTTCTCTGCTTCGTACTGGGCATGAACTCGAAGGGACAAGAGTTGGTCCAAAGATTGAGTGGTGGCCAAAGAAGTTCGGTGCCAATGGAGAAGCGATGGAAGTTGGTCCAAGAACATGTGAAGTTCTGCTTGAGCGATGGGGTTGAGGACATGGCTCCGAATCAGAATATCACGAGCCCATCGAAGGTTCTTGAGAGGAACATCGTCCTCAAGAACATTGAAGGGTAGGTGAGAAAAGGCTGCAAGCAGGAGTTGGACTTACTTTTTGTAAGCTGGAATAGGAGAAGGTGGAGGTTCGTAAGGAGGGAAAACTTTCTCCGCAGAAAAGGTAAGCTTCAACTTCTCTATCCAGGAAAGTTTTTTCGGAGGAGGAGGTATAAAGGCCCCCATTTCGAAGGAATGAGGAAATCGAGGAACATTAACGCAATCAAGCCATTCAGAAGGATAAAACTTCGCCTTCTTGGCTAAAAATGAGGGGTTATACCCCTGTGCCTCTTCTGGGCGGGGAATAGATCGTACCATTTTTGTAGGCATGGATGATGTGTACCATGCCACGAGTAGACTGTCCTCTAAACTGCGTCGACGGTCAATAGGCATGTAAGGATAAACCACCGAGCTTCGCGCATAAGAGGGAAAGTCTAACGGGTCGGTGAATTCGACAAAGTGATGGTTAATTCGCTCCCTTAATTCCCAGACCTCAGGTTCTGACCAGCTTGACCAGCCTGAAGCCCCAGAGGAAGTTGAAGCCACAACCTTATCCCATACAGAGGATTGTGAAGAGGGGCCTCCTATGTCTATATCTGTAACCTTCTGAATCAAAGGACTAAGGGCAGTTTGTTCACAGTCCAAGGGTGGATCAGAAGAAGAATTTCCCACGTCCATGTTTGCAACTTTCTAAATCGAAGGATTAAGGGCAATGTGTTCGTAATCCAAAGGTTGGTAATTTGCAAAAGCTTCCATGACCTGAATGTAGAAAGGTGGGTAAAGGTGGCTAATGAATGCGTGGAGGTTCTTTGAGGGGAAGCAGCATTATTCAATAACTCTTCATATGCCCGATCAATAGAGAAGAAAGTTGATTTGGCCATAGAAGAAGTATCAGTCTATTCGAATGCTAAGGTATTGGGATGTTCAAAAGATTGAAAGAGAATTAATGCAAATGATCATCAATAAATGACGGTTGTGTTTCCAGAATATAGACTCCATGCATGTTCTAAAAACGCGAAAGAAAGGCTTTGATCCACTAATATCACCAAGTATTGGGTATATTAGTGCGGGGGGTAATGTTGGCTACATATTTTGTATAAGCCAATCACAATTTAACACGTGGCAGAATAAGGGTAATATAGGAAGACTATTCAAATCTTTGATCCTGATTGTACACGTGGCAGTTAGCATTGGTTATTACAAGGTCTGAGTAGTAGTGAATCAACGAAGAGACGCAAGGTGACGTGGCTTCAACGGTTACTCACATTCAAATTCAAATATAGGAGGGAAGCCCAACTGCAAGTGATGGCGTAGTGGAACTATTTATAAGGCAGCATGATCAGGAATCATGGAGGAGCAGTTCGACGGTTTGAAGTGCAGTTCGATGGTCATCCTTGAGGAGTATAAATAGCAGGGAAGGCCCAGAAAAAGCCCCAAGACTCAGATCCAACAAACCAGTCTTACTTTACATATTTTTCTTTTCAATTTTACATTTTCAGTCTTTACATTTCCTGTTCTTTAAATTCCTATTCTTTACATTCCTGTACTTTAAATTCCTGCACTGCACTTCATTCATAGGAGTAGTTTCAAGTAGATTGTCGCTGTAAACCTCTACGAGGCTGAGTTTGGATCATTGTAAGTTTTTCATTCTAATGAAATACTTCAATTGCTCTTTATTTAATTGTTATTGTGCTTAAATTCTCCTAAATCAAGCCACTAGTAAAAGTCCTCTTCATTGAGGCTGAAATAACTACAACACAATCGTCTGATAATTGGTTGGCAATTAAAATTCTGTAAGGACTGATTGATCCTTGCTGGTACGCTCGCAATTACAAAAATAACCTTCGAAAGCCAAAAAGCCAACACCTATAAAGTATTTGATACATGTATATATACTGTATAAAATAAAGGCTCGAGTTGATGTTGACACAAAATGTCACTGATTGCAAAGGTATCAATCTCATAATTTTATAATTGAAATTTTAAATACGATTTTCTTACTTTGTGAAGTCATTATGATAAAATTTATTTATAAGATTGCAAAATACCTTTAATTTTGAAAGATCTGTCGTTGAAAGTAAAATTTACAACACAACAATTACTCATACAATTTTAGAAGAGACTTTGGAAGAAAGTCTTTCATTCATATTTCAAATGATCAAAACTATATATAAAACTCTAAAATCAAACCTCTAACATTACCAACATTGAAACCTACTTGGAGTGTCTTTAATCATTCATCAAATCTTTCATTAAATTTGAGTAAAAATTTGATAAAAGTTTGACCTCATATGATGCAATCTAATGGTGAATTAAGATTTTCATCAAACCTAGCCGATTGTTCGGCCTAGAGTAAATTTTCGGTTCACAAGCAGGTTGTTCAGCCAAAATCTGGTCATCTAGCCGGTCGTCCACCGATGACTACCTACAAAATTTGATACAAGGATAAATACTTCCTTAACTTGATGAAAAATATACCTTTTCCTTAATTTGATATCAATTTAATGAAATGGTTAGAGTACCGTTTTTACCAAATTTTCATCAAATTTTAATTTGATGAAAGATACGAGTGTGCATTGGAGATGGCTTTACTCGAATTTGTAATTACCAATCTAATAACACACCACTAATATCATCCATTAACACACCTCTAATAACAATTATTTCTCTACAACTTGCAAAATAAACACCTTACTAATAACCATTACATGCATGAAAAACATAACTCAAAAAATAAGAAAAAAGAAAACTAATTTATTTGTAAACACCTATTACTATGCTTAGGATATACCAAGTAAATATTTGGAGGTCTCTTCAAGTTACATCATCAAGATTGCAAATATTCCTCCTCTTCTTCTTCTTTATTGAACTTAATGAAACATTCCACATTCTTAATTGGCATTTCTCTCAGTGACGTTTTAGGATATAGTGAGTTTTCGAACGGACTAGAAATTGCCTATCGAAATTCTAAGATATACGAGAATGAGCATCATCAAAGGATGAGGTTTCCACCTGACTATCAATTGCTTGTTGAAATTCCTGTTCTGAGTCATGTCCGCAATCCTGCATTGCAGGACTAAGATTTTTAACAATATGCGAGGGTCTTGGGCTCTCAGTAAATGGTCCTATTATATTTGAGTCTTCAGGCATGGTAGAAATTATAGCATCGCTTACTGAGACTGGAGCCATACTTATTGGTGCCAACTAGAGCATTAATTCCTTCAAACAATCATTTCCTGCTGAAGGATGACATTCTATATCTATTGAAGCTAGAACCTTACTCTTTGGTGCCAACTGAAGCTCTAATTTCTCCAAACAATCATCGCTGGATGAACTCGATGATGCTAAGTAGAGCTGTAAATTCTCCAAACCAGAACTCGATGCTAACTGGAGCTCTAATCTCTCCAAATCTCAAGCTGAAGGATGACATTCTATATCTCCTGAAGCTGGAGCCATACTCATTGGTGCCCATTGGAGACCTAATTCCTCCAAACCATCATCTCCTGTTGAAGGACAACATTCTGTTTCTCTTGAAGCTGAAGCCGTACTCATTGGTTCGACAAGCAAATCTCTTTCCTCCAAACAATAATCACCTACTGAAAGATGACATTCTACATCTCTTGACTTTACCATACTCTCTCCTAGCATTCCTCTCATTGGTGTTTCTGGCTGTACTGTAGAAAAATGATCGTAATCGAACCAAGAATCCGATGGTTCATTAGCCGTACTCGCTCCTACCAGTTGGAGATCTAAATTCAGGCTTTGATGACAAGCCTCCGCCATTGTTGGATTGGGACATGGATTTCTGAAATCATGTGAGGTCTCCTCATTCTCAATCACCATCTCCTCCTGTGGTTCTTCAGGCTGTGCAGAAATAGCCTGGTTATACTGGAGATGTAGATTATGTAATAGAATTTTTTCTGCCTCGAAATATAGAAAGTGATCTGGTTCCAAAGACCTTGTTGTATGCCATATTGGCAACAATGAAACACCATTTTCGAAGTTTTAAGAAAATTACTCTCTGTTTTTGGTACTGCAAGTTCTAAACTGTCTTCTCTATGATGATAAATAGAAAAAGCAAAGCAATAGTTTCAGAGTTTGTGAGCTTACCCTCAAATATTTTTGCAACATCTTCGACTTGCATTTTCTGGTATTTTAAAAGGTTATCACGGGTAAATTCTTTTCCAGTTCCTCTCTCTTGTTTCATTGATGTCCTTGCAGAACCCTTGTATTTTTTTCCAGTTCCTCTCTCTTGTTTCATTGATGTCCTTACAGAACCTTTGTTCGCAGAATAAATAACATCATCACTGTTGTTTTGTTCAGGACCAACAACACTCCTTTCACTGTTCATGGCATCAGCTTCCACCATTAATTGTTGATTCATTGCATCTGGCTGCACCATCTTTCCCACATTTGGCCATACTCGCGTAAGTGTAGACATAGTAATTCGGCATATTGGAGATGAATCCCCTAGTCTCCTATCCTTCAAAACTTCAATCGATAATTCCTGTCCCAGTTCTTCTCCAGAAGCAACCTTAAAACTTCGAAAATGCTGTTTCATTGTTGCCAATATGGCATACAACAAGGTCCTTGGAACCAGATCACTTTCTATATTTCGAGGCAGAAAAAATTCTATTACATAATCTACATCTCCAGTATAACCAGGCTATTTCTGCACAGCCTGAAGAACCACAGGAGGAGATGGTGATTGAGAATGAGGAGACCTCACATGATTTCAGAAATCCATGTCCCAATCCAACAACGGCGGAGGTTTGTCATCAAAGCCTGAATTTAGATCTCCAACTGGTAGGAGCGAGTACGGCTAATGAACCATCGGATTCTTGGTTCGATTACGATCATTTTTCTACAGTACAGCCAGAAACACCAATGAGAGGAATGCTAGGAGAGAGTATGGTAAAGTCAAGAGATGTAGAATGTCATCTTTCAGTAGGTGATTATTGTTTGGAGGAAAGAGATTTGCTTGTCGAACCAATGAGTACGGCTTCAGCTTCAAGAGAAACAGAATGTTGTCCTTCAACAGGAGATGATGGTTTGGAGGAATTAGGTCTCCAATGGGCACCAATGAGTATGGCTCCAGCTTCAGGAGATATAGAATGTCATCCTTCAGCAGGAGATTTGGAGAGATTAGAGCTCCAGTTAGCATCGAGTTCTGGTTTGGAGAATTTACAGCTCTACTTAGCATCATCGAGTTCATCCAGCGATGATTGTTTGGAGAAATTAGAGCTTCAGTTGGCACCAAAGAGTAAGGTTCTAGCTTCAATAGATATAGAATGTCATCCTTCAGCAGGAAATGATTGTTTGAAGGAATTAATGCTCCAGTTGGCACCAATAAGTATGGCTCCAGTCTCAGTAAGCGATGCTATAATTTCTACCATGCCTGAAGACTCAAATATAATAGGACCATTTACTGAGAGCCCAAGACCCTCGCATATTGTTAAAAATCTTAGTCCTGCAATGCAGGATCGCGGACATGACTCAGAACAGGAATTTCAACAAGCAATTGATAGTCAGGTGGAAACCTCATCCTTTGATGATGCTCATTCTCGTATATCTTAGAATTTCGATAGGCAATTTCTAGTCCGTTCGAAAACTCACTATATCCTAAAACGTCACTGAGAGAAATGCCAATTAAGAATGTGGAATGTTTCATTAAGTTCAATAAAGAAGAAGAAGAGGAGGAATATTTGCAATCTTGATGATGTAACTTGAAGAGACCTCCAAATATTTACTTGGTATATCCTAAGCATAGTAATAGGTGTTTACAAATAAATTAGTTTTCTTTTTTCTTATTTTTTGAGTTATGTTTTTCATGCATGTAATGGTTATTAGTAAGGTGTTTATTTTGCAAGTTGTAGAGAAATAATTGTTATTAGAGGTGTGTTAATGGATGATATTAGTGGTGTGTTATTAGATTGGTAATTACAAATTCGAGTAAAGCCATCTCCAATGCACACTCGTATCTTTCATCAAATTAAAATTTGATGAAAATTTGGTAAAAACGGTACTCTAACCATTTCATTAAATTGATATCAAATTAAGGAAAAGGTATATTTTTCATCAAGTTAAGGAAGTATTTATCCTTGTATCAAATTTTGTCGGTAGTCATTGGTGGACGACCGACTAGATGACCAGATTTTGGCTGAACAACCTGCTTGTGAACCGAAAATTTACTCTAGGCCGAACAATCGTCTAGGTTTGATGAAAATCTTAATTCACCATTAGATTGCATCATATGAGGTCAAACTTTTATCAAATTTTTACTCAAATTTAATGAAAGATTTGATGAATGATTAAAGACACTCCAAGTAGGTTTCAATGTTGGTAATGTTAGAGGTTTGATTTTAGAGTTTTATATATAGTTTTGATCATTTGAAATATGAATGAAAGACTTTCTTCCAAAGTCTCTTCTAAAATTGTATGAGTAATTGTTGTGTTGTAAATTTTACTTTCAACGACAGATCTTTCAAAATTAAAGGTATTTTGCAATCTTATAAATAAATTTTATCATAATGACTTCACAAAGTAAGAAAATCGTATTTAAAATTTCAATTATAAAATTATGAGATTGATACCTTTGCAATCAGTGACATTTTGTGTCAACATCAACTCGAGCCTTTATTTTATACAGTATATATACATGTATAAAATACTTTATAGGGTAAAATTCAATTTACTCCTTTGTGATTTGAGGCCAAAACACTATACTCCCTATGGTTCAAATATAGTCAGAAAATTCCTATGTAACCATTAATACCGTTAACTATAGATGTGAAATGACTGTAATACCCTTAAATCCTATAATTTTTTTGTTATTTTTTTCTCTCTCATCTCTCATACACATAATTTATAATGTTTAACATTAATTTAATTAAATCACAATTAATTATAAATTCTTAATTATTTTTTGTAATTCTTAACCTTTTATTCTAATTTTAATTTAATTATATTTTAGATCACAATTAATGATAAATATTTAATTATTTATCATAATTCCTTACTTTTTGATCTAATTTTAGATACAATTAATTCTAAATTCTTAATTAGTTTGTAATTCCTAACATGTCAATCAATCTAATTTTAATTTAATTATATTTTAGATCAATTCTTAATTATTATTTATTTAATATTTTTATTTAATTATTATTTTAATTAACATATTAATTTAATTTTAAGTTTGGAGAAAATAGGGATAAAATTATTTTTTTATTGTATTAATTTCACTTTATTTAAAAAAAAAAATTAAACTCACTCTAAAAAATGATATGTGTAATACACTTCCATTAATTTAAATAAAAAAATTAAGAGTAACATTTTAGCCTAAAATCGTATAGAAACTGTGTGAGTGGTTCTCTGATCACACTGCCCTCCTTAGAAATCAGCTAGGGAGTACTGGCAGAATAGATGACTTTAGCTAACCTGCAACAGAAAGAAAAGGCTCTGGCGGTGGTTCTTCCACCCGGGGGTACTCCAACGAGCAAGTCAGTGTCTCTCAAAGATAATTCAAATGCTTAATTTACTGCTCAAAGCATAAAATTGCGTACCTTAGACCCGCCGAGGGTGCCCTTCTTTTATAGTTTAACTCAATCCCAGTCCCACTAGAAGCCTGACTTCTATGGACTCCAATTCTGGATTTACCTTGAACTCCTCAAGAGATAAGGATAGACTTCCAGGAGTACTACCCTTATCCATCTTGAAGTCTTTTCTTCATTCCAGGACTCTTGTCCCTTATCTGCTTATCTCGGTTTCTGATATCTTCGGAGGAAACCTCGGCCTAACCGAGATTACCTCAGCACAATGACCAGGACACGTGACACCTCGGCTGACACGTCGGCGTCACCTTGCCACGTGTTGGTACTCAGAAAATATATCCCCACACTGCCCCTTAGGTTCTATTACCTCGGCATTCTGAGGTGATGGAACCTATATCGGTACTTTCGGTTTGTACATCGGCTTGAGAATTCTTTAGCCAAGATCATTTACTTCAGGCCGAAATGTTTTCTTCTGAGAACAAGAACTCCAGTGAACTCTTTCACGCGCATGAGCTGTCACGCATCACTTTTCAACCATTTTACTTATGCGTTTCTACCTAATTGGTCTGTGTCAGTGACACGCTCTGCAAGCCGCCTTGCGTCTGTCTGCGCCGTCTGACGTGTGCGTTATCCCAGGTGCATTAAATGCCCTATTTTGCCGCCGTTTCAAGTTTTTGACAAAAAAACTTTCCATCTCTCTTCTTTTCTCCACTTTTGCATTCGATTTTTCTGCTTTCTCTTTCTCTAAACTTTTTCTCTCGAAACCGCCATTGCTCAAGCTTCAAGCTCTGCAACTGCCTTCCTTTCTCCTCTCTCGTGAAGCTTTCATCATTCCGTTACATCTGCACTGTCGTCTGACTTCGGTGAAACTCATTCCGGCTCTATTTCTCTAGTAAGCTACTGTTTCCTTCGTTTTCAATTCTGTTGATATTCTTTATTACTTGCTGCCATTATTGTATCAAATCTTGCGAATCACATATCTGAAAGTATTCAAATGGTTTTGATTTCTACCCATACACTGTTCACTACTTTCTTGCACTCTTGTCACTGTTCTTAACCTTATACTCCATGTATTCTTTATGCTTTTGACAGCCCCACCTCTGTTCTTGATTCTAAAACTTCACTCTTGCTTTTCTGTTTTCCAGATTTCTGCCCTCCATATTCGTTTTCATAGATTTAGGTTTTGGATTTGTCTGTAGGACTTATCAATTTTTAGGAAAACTGTACCTACCAAGTCTTAGGAAAATCGAAAACTGAAGCCGAGATCACAATAACCTTCTAAAAACATCTTTTTCCTGAAATTAAATACCCTCACACCGATATCATGGTTATGTAGAGGCATAGGGTAAACACCCCAACCAAACTTGAATACTTTAGGCAAGAGTTCTCTATTCCCGCCGATGTCCATCTGAGACTGGCTGGGGATAACGACTCCATTATGCCCACAGACGAGTCGATGCCCTTTCCCATAGTAGCTTTCACTAAGTGTGGACTTCGGCTTCCACTTAATATCCTCTTTCGTGAGATTCTCCACTTCTATAGATTGAACCCCATGCAACTAGCCATAAATTCTTACTGAGTAATCAACGGTATTATAGCCTTAGCAAGACAGGAAAATGCTAGAATCACTTTAGCCGATATCCAGTTTTGTTATACTATGTGTGCCCTTAACCAGAAAGAAAAATGCTATATTTACTACCTTAAGCCGAGGTCCACAGAATTCAAAATTGTAGCCGACCTCCCAGACTCCAACAGGGGGGCTCGAGATGACTATTTCATTACCACGGGAAATTGGGAGTTTGCTCAAGATGAGGATGCCCATCTCTACCCTCTTCCTCGAACGATAAAAGAGGGCAAGGGTAAGAGCCCAGTGTCAATACTTTAGTTGTCTCTTTCTCAGGTCTTCAACATTTTGTCTGTTTCTAACACCTGTTCTCTTCTGCAACTCTTCATCAACCACCAAAGGGTTTCCGCCAGTCCTTTCGGCCTAGCGAAGACCTGAAGAGACTTCTGGACCTCCTTGTCGAAAAAAGGAAAGCACCCCTGCTTCTTAACTTTATTCCAACCTACAAGTCAACCTTGCCCGACGTCCCAAGGAGGAAGAAGAAAAGCCTCTCTCCCCCTTCTGCCACAACTACCCAAGCTGCGTCAACATCTCGGCTTGATCAAGGGTCAACTTCAGACCCAACTAATCAGCCATCTACTTCGGCCCTATATTTAGCCCCATACAAGAACGCAAATGTCGGCGAAGACTTGTCCTTACATCCAAGATGGGCTGCGCAAAACCTGTTGCCAAGGATCTTCTCGCCGATCTCCCTACTGACGTTGACGCTCAGCCAACACAAAGCATGCGCCCACCAAAGCCAAAAAGAACCAAAAAGGCTCAGCCGAAGGCCAAAGCCACTCAAGTTGTGACTGAGGACACACTGCCAATTTCACAATTGGTTGGGAGTGAGAAGAATGCTTCTGCTTCCACAAAAAGGCCTGCTGAAACACAGCCATCCGAATCATCAGAGTCAAAGAAGCAAAGGTCGTCTGCAACGACCTCGGGGTCCAAGAAGCCTGATGTCCCCTGGGCCCCAAAAATTACCTTGGAGGACAAGCCAGTCATGGCGAGTGACAGCGCCGATGATATCAACATCGGCGTTGCACTTAGCACTGCCCTGTTGCTCCCGGGTGATCTTGAGCGAAACGCCGAGATCAGTGAGTACGAGAATTACTGTCTCATGCTTCAACATTTTGTTCAGGTAAATGTTCCTGTTTGGAACTTTTTACTTCCTTTCTGTTTCACACTTAGAATATTTTCTAACACTTCTTTTTGCCTTCAGGCCATCCAGCATACCCACTTCTTCTCTATGCAGTCCTTTGACAACCGGGAGAGGCTCGCTGAGGCTAAGAGGGAGGTCTCCAGTCTTCAGAAAACAAATGAAGGACTTCAAACCAAAATGAAGAAGCTGGAAGATCAGGCCAAGGCTGCCATTAAAGCCCAAACCAACGCTGAGGAGAAGGTTGGCGCTGCTGAAGCCATAAATAAAGTTCTTCAGGCCCAACTAAAGGAAGCTGAGGATAAAAAAGTCCAGGCCGAAAAGGAACTACAGGAGGCCCTAGCCACCAAGGACGCCGAGATCAAAGAGGCTGACAAAAAGGCTTACGCTCAGGGAATGGCCGACGTCACTGAAGAATACAAACTACAAGTCAGGCAGGCATGCAACATGGGCTTCTCCCTTGGTTGGATGTCTCTTCTGAAAAGGCTTAATGTCCCTGAGGACTCGCCTTTGAGGAACGCCGATCAAATTCCTCTGCCATTCCCTTCGCCTCCTCCTCCAAGTCAACCTGAAGATGAATCTGAATCTGAATCTAAGGGTGAGGATAAGAATGATGATGAGGCCCTGGTAAGGAAGCCAAAAGATGCTACTGCGACCAAGTCCCCTCCTCAGGATGATCAAGTCCTAGACTTGACTCATGATGAGGAGGATGAGGAGGTTGTCAAGGAGGCTACTCCTAAACAGGCATCATCTGACGTTCCTCCAGCCGAAAAAAGTCTTGATGAAACACTCGCAGAAATTGACGCCGAGTTGGAGGCAAAAAAGGTTGACGAGGTGGTTCCCCAAGAATCTTCCGAGGTCCCAACCAATCCAACTGCTGATGCTGAAGAATCTTAGCTTTGTTATCTTTCTTTTCTTGTTTTTTGTACTTCTTTTGTTTCTTCTGTCAATGTAAATTGTTGTACATGGCCGATGTGTCTTTTTCCACTTCAATGCTCAATACAACTCTCTTTCACTGGGTGTTTGTACCTCTGTGTTCTTTTAACTGTTTCTGCATGATTCTATACTTAGAATATTTTGCAAGTCTTTTCTTCTTTGTGCAATCGTCTCGGGGTAAAATACCTCGGGTATGTTTACCCAAAGATTCACCTCGGCAAGAATTCGACCTGAAAATTTATCAAGAATTTCAACAAGTATAAAGCATATACTATTTTAATTTCAACTGGCAAACTTTTCTTAAGTTTGAACAATAATCTTGATTTTAACTTCAACTTGTAAATTGCTACAAATTTCAACAAGTGAAGTTAAGGAATTATCTCGGCTTAAATTCAACTTGTAAATTGCTACAAATTTCAATAAGTAAAGATAAGGAATTTATCTCAGCTTAACTTCAACTTGTAAATTGCTACAAATTTCAACAAGTGAAGATAAGGAATTATCTCAGCTTAACTTCAACTTGTAAATTGCTACAAATTTCAACAAGTGAAGATAAGGAATTATTATCTCGGCTTAAGTGTTTAAGCATTTTTCTCTTCTTTCTGCCCCCAATGTGAACCTAAGTTCCACTTGGGTTCTCAGTATACAAAAAACATCATCATGCATAGTTTCACAAGTTATGGAAAATTCTGCTAAGATTTTATTGATCACATCGGCATAAAATCAAACAACATCTAATGATAGAAAAACTTTAAATTACAAGTGTTCCATGGTCTAGGCAATGCTTTGCCTTCGTTATCCTCGAGCCGATATGCCCCATTTCCTAACACCAAAGTAATTCTGTAAGGTCCTTCCCAGTTTGGGCCAAGCTTGCCCTCTCTGGGATCTTTCTTGTTGCCGACGACTTTTCTCAAGACTAGGTCGTTGACTTGAAAATCCTTTGGATTGACCTTCTTATTGTAAGCTTTGGCAAGCTATTGCTGGTATGCTGCAAGCTGGATTGCAGCTTTCTCTCTTCTTAGTAGATCCTCTCTTCTTAGTGCAGCCTCTTCTTTATCCCATCGAAGATTACTTTGTTGGATGCTTCTGCTTGACCATTGCTTTGAGGAAAGCTTGGTGTTGAAAAGTAATTCTTTATCTTGAACTTTGCACAGAAGTTCTTGATAAGTTTGCTGTCAAACTGCGTTCCGTTGTCGGCAACTATTGCTCTCGGAATCCCAAATCTGGTGATTATGTTTCTCCATATGAAATTCTTGACATCCACATCTCGGATTTTGGCAAGAGGTTCTGCTTCTATCCACTTCGTGAAGTAATCTGTTGCTACCAGCAAGTACTTCTGTTGCCTAGTTGCTTGGGGCAATTGCCCAACGAGATCCATGCCCCATTGGGCAAATGGCCAAGGGCTGGAAACAGGGTTTAGGTCAGCAGCTGGCTGGTGTATCAAAGGTGCAAACCTTTGGCATTGTTCACACTTCTTCACGTAAGCCTCTGTATCTTTTTGCATGTAGGGCCACCAATACCCCTGGGTAATGGCCCTGTGAGCTAATGATCTGCCCCCAGCATGGCTTCCACAAATTCCTTCATGAATTCCATATAAAAAATCTTCAACCTGAAAAGGGTGCACACACCTGAAAAGGGGTCCATTGAAGGACCTTCTGTAGAGGTGCCCTTCTGCTGTCAGACTGAATCTTGCCGACTTCAATCTGACCTTGTGTGCTTCCTTTCGATCTTCTGGCAGCTTTCCTTCTTTCAGGAATGTAACGATTGCATCTATCCAGTTTGGTCCCATGTCCACACACAATGCCTCTTGCATTGTGTTCGGTGGTTCTATGTTTGGGCCTGACAGGTAATCAATCATTATTGTCCTCGTTTTTCCAGTTTGCATTGAACTTGCTAGGTTGGCCAACGTGTCGGCGTGGCTGTTATCATCTCGGCTAACCTGGAGAAGTCGGCAATTCTGAAACAAGGTTGCCAGCCTGATGACTTCTTTTGCGTATGCCGACATCCTTTCATCTCGGGCTGCAAACTCTCCTGTAGTCTGATTCACTATAAGTTGTGAATTACAAAAAACTATTACCTCATCTGCTTCTGCTGCTACTACCAGCTTCAGTCCAGCAATCAATGCTTCATACTCTGCCTCATTGTTCGAGGCTTTGAACCCCAATCGAATGGACTGTTCCAATATCTCTCCATCTAGAGATATCAATACTACTCCTGCCCCTGCTCCCTACCGGTTAGAGCTCTCATCAATGAACAGTCGAAAGGAGTCGCCGATGTAAATACTACAGGGTCTGAGTTTTTCCTTCCTTGGTTTTTTAGCCTTTGGCTGGGCTTCTCCTTCCTTGTTTGGACATCGTTAATCTTGGCTCAACGAAGCCCGATGTTCGATGGATTCTAGCGTGAACTCGGCCACGAAGTTGGCCAAAACTTGGCCCTTAATTGCTGTTCTCGGCCTGAACTCCAGGTCATACTGGCCCAAGGCTACTGCCCATCTTGCTATTCTTCCAGTTAAGTCTCCTTATTGCAACAAGGATTTCAGTGGGTGCTCTGTTAGCACCACAATCTTGTGAGCCTGAAAGTAATGGTTCAGCTTTTTTGAAGCCATTACCAAGGCCAGCATCAATTTCTCCAGTGGTAGATACCTTGTTTCTGCATCGGCCAAGGTTTTGCTTACATAGTAAACAGCCTTCTGCTCTCCTTTCTCTTCTCGGATAATCACAGCACTTACTGCGTGTTCTGAAACTGCTAAGTACAAAAACAGTTCCTCTCCAGGTTCAGGTGTTGAGAGGACTGGAGCCGTGGTAAGATATTTCTTTAGGTCGGCCAAAGCGGCCTCACATTCCTCAGTCCATAGAAAGTCTGTGGCCTTCTTCACCAGATTGAAAAAAGGTTTACATTTGTCCGAACTTCGGCTTATAAACCTGTTTAGGGCTGCGGCCCTTCCAGTAAGCATTTGAACCTGTTTTGCCGATGTCGAACTCTGTAACTCCAGGATGGCCTTGATCTGATTTGGGCTGGCTTCAATGCCCCTTCTAGTCACTAGGTACCCCAAGAACTTACCGGATCCGACTCCAAACGCGCACTTCGATGCGTTGAGTCGGAGCCGATACGTTTTCAGTATGTCAAAGACCTCTTCTAGGTCGGCAAGATGACCCTTTGGTTCCTTGGTCTTTACGACCATGTCATCGATGTAGACTTCTACTGTTCGGCCAATCAAGTGTTTAAACATCTTTGTTACCAACCTTTGGTAAGCTGCTCCTGCGTTTTTTAACCCAAAAGGCATTACTCTGTAACAGTACAGGCCTTTTGGGGTAATAAACGTTGTCTTCTCCTCGTCCGGGGGGTACATGGCTATCTAGTGGTACCCCCTATAAGCATCCAGGAAGCTCATCCTTCCATGTCCGGATGTGGCGTCCACCAACTGGTCTATCTTGGGCAGAGGAAAGCTGTCTTTGGGACAAGCTTTGTTCAGGTTTGTAAAATCTACGCAGACCTTCCACTTGCCATTCTTCTTCTTCACTACCACGGTGTTTGATAGCCATGTTGGATAATTTGCTTCTCTAATGGCCCTGGCCTCCAGAAGTCTGTCTACTTCCTCCTCCACAGCTTCTACGTGCATCAACGTCGGTCTTCTGGCTCGTTGTATTACAGGTTTGGCCGACCTGTCAACGTTGAGTCTGTGGCATGTGACCTCGGGGTCAATGCCAGGCATTTCATAAGCCGTCCAAGCGAACACCTCGATGTTTCTCCTTAAAAAGGCTTCTAGCTCTCTTTCCTCTTCTTCGGCTAAACCTGAGCCGAGAAGAAAGAAGCGTTCCTTATCGCCCTCCTGAACGAGGATTTTCTTCAGTGCTTCTTCGCTTTTTTCGGCTGGCTCCTTACCGACATCATCTAGGACCTTTCTGTCCTTTCTTCAACTTCTGCCTTCTCTGGTTCCCATATGTTACAGGTGGATTTCATTGCTGCCATGGAGCAATTTTTCGCTTGTAATTGATCTCCTCTGACTTCTTCAATCCCATGCTCAGTTGGGAACCGTAGTAGTTGATGCAATGTTGAGGGAACTGCCCCCATTGCATGCAACCACGGTCTTCCCAAGATAATGTTGTATCGCGAGGGCGTGTCAATCACTATGAATTCTGTCTTGATCTTTTTAGTGCCAGCTTGTACTTCCAAGTTTGTTGTGCCCAATGGCCATGTCGGCGTCCCATTGAAGCCGACCATCGAGCCATTCGATTGTTCCATGTCGTCAGGGTGAAAGCCCAGCTCCTTGTAACATCTGACATACATGATGTCGCAAGAGCTGCCTTGATCAATCAGGATGCGCTTCACTTGGCACTCCCCAACCTGGAGGGATACTACCAAGGCATCATTGTGCGGATACTGGACCATCTCTAGGTCGGCCTCAGTGAAGGCTATCATCGGTCCTTGGCACTCTTCAGACCGAGGTCTTTTCTGTTCGACCTGGTTCACGTGCTGCAGGTGTTTTACCTTTTGGGTCTCCCCCCGTATGTCGTTTTCGTTCACCTTTGAGTGGATCATATTAACCACCCGAGGTCCTCCTGCCTGTGGTTGCTGTGCTGGGGGAGGCGGGGCTGCTGGTGCTTGAGGTAATCGTGCCTGTTCTTCCCTTGTTCTGGCCTCATCGACAAGGTCTCTCAGATGACCTTGCCTCACCAAGTCTTCTAAGTGTGCTTTTAAGGCTCTGCAACCCTGAGTTGGGTGCCCCTCCTCATTGTGGTAGGCATAACGCCTGCCGACGTTCCTTCTCAAAAATTCCCCTGGTGCCCTTGCTGGTGCCCTGAAGTAGGGTTGATTTTGAATTTGATCCAGGACTTTGTGAACCGGAATTCGGAACACAGTTGTTACTGCCTGTTTGGCCCTTAATTCCGTCTCTTGCTTGCTGAATCCGTTGTTGCCTCGGCCTCGCTTTGGCGAGCCGTTGCCTTTTTCTGGTTTTGTCTCCTTATTCCCCGACGTATCCTCCTCGGCTCTGGCATACTTCTCGATTCTCGCCATGAGCTCTTCCATGCTTTTTGGCAATGTTTTTGCCAAAGACTTCCGTAGTGAACAATCATCCTTCAGGCCGTTCTTGAAAGACACGACCGCCACCTCTTGATTGCATTCGGGTATTCGATTGAACACCTCATAGTACCTTTTTGCATAGGCCCTAAGGCGTTCATCTTTACTGATCTTCAGAGCCATTAAGGCGTCCACCCTCAATGGCTGCAATTTGTTCGTTATGAACCTGGCCACAAACATCTCGGCCAGGCCTTCCCAGGTCTTCACGCTTCCCTTCAGTAGTTTGTGGAACCAATCTAATGCAATCTCCCCGAAGGACGAGGGGAACACTTTGCAGAGCAACGGCTCGTTCCCACTATACAATGCCATTGAGTTCAAGAATAATCCAACATGGAAGTTAGGGTTTGACTTACCATCGTATATTTGGAACCTCGGCATATTGAATCTCTTCGGCGCTACGAATTTATCCAATTCCACCAAGAATGGTGTCCTTGGCTTGACCATTGAAGTTACTTCGGTTTCGGCATTCTGCTGCTTTCTCTTGAAGTAATCTCTCAAGTCTTCTTTGCTTCTCCCTGGAGCCCGGCTATCTTTGGACTTCAGCCTTTTCGGCACACTACTCTCGATCTCATGGTGGGCCCTTTTGGATCTTTTCCCGTGAGATGTGTCGAAGCATAATGCCTGCCCCTGAACATGCCGATGTTCTTTGGGGTCTGCCTCCTTCGCGTGATATGTCCTTCGGAACTCTTCTCTTCTCTGCTCTTCTCGCCCGACTTCCCTGGAAGGTCGGTGAGAGTGCCTTCCACTCCTCGTGTGTTGAGGGGCTTCGGGGATTGTTTTCTGCCCCTTTCTCTGGGCGTTGGCTGCCGGTATTGGCGTGTCCTGCAGCGGGTATGGCGGCTGCATGACATTATTTTGCATCATAAAATTGACGACCGATTGAAGGTCTGCCAACTTGTTTGCCATCTCTTTCATCTCTTCATCCCTCCGTATGCATCTGTCCCTCCATACCTGGAGGTTATCCTCATTGTAGTATTTGCTCTGATCTGTTTTCTTTGATGTGTCGCCATCTTGGCCGACGTCTTTCTCTCCGTGATTCTGATCACGAGTTTCTTCGTTGTGGTTATCTCCTTCCACGTCAAGGTCGACGGGTCTGCCACTCTCAGTTGGAGTGTTGTCCCCAATCTTTTCCTTTTGTCCGTTACTAGCCATCTATTCTTTTTTCTTTCCCACGGACGGCGCCAAATTGTGTGAGTGGTTTTCTGATCACACTGCCCTCCTTAGAAATCAGCTAGAGAGTACTGGTATAATAGATGGCTTTAGCTAACCTGCAACAGAAAGAAAAGGCTCTGGCGGTGGTTCTTCCACCCGGGGGTACTCCGACGAGCAAGTCAGTATCTCTCAAAGATAATTCAAATGCTTAATTTACTACTCAAAGCATAAAATTGTGTACCTTAGACCCGCCAGGGGTGCCCTTCTTTTATAGTTTAACTCAATCCCAGTCCCACTAGAAGTCTGACTTCTATGGACTCCAATTCTGGATTTACCTTGGACTCCTCAAGAGATAAGGATAGACTTCCAAGAGTACTACCCTTATCCATCTTGAAGTCTTTTCTTCATTCCAGGACTCTTGTCCCTTATCCGCTTATCTCGGTTTCCGATATCTTTGGAGGAAACCTCGGCCTAACCGAGATTACCTCAGCACAATGACCAGGACACGTGACACCTCGGCTGACACGTCGGCGTCACCTTGCCACGTGTTGGTACTCAGAAAATATATCCCCACAGAAACTTTGTAACTTATTCGAACCATAAAGAGCTAAATTGTTCAAACCCCAAACCAGGAAAGATGAAATGAATTTAACTCTACTTCATATGACTTGGATGCTTCTGATTGAAAGCATGATCATGGAATTGGATTGCCTGAGGCAGAGAACATGATTCAGCACGTTTCGATAATCAACCATTTTCGCTTAGACCTCATTCAGCACTGGTTAATAAGTCAGTTTATTAGCTAAAAAAAAAGAAAAATTAGTGAAATATCTCTCTTCAATTTTGTGTAGTAGGAGAGGTTTAAGATATTTTTTTTATTAGCTAAGGTCCCTCAACATTTTCTTAGAAAAAATTCGACTTAGAAAAGTTTTGCTTGACTCATTGAAATTTCGGCTCCGACTCAGAGAAATTTCAAAAATTCTCTGTGAAATTGGAGGAATTTCTTTGAGTTTGGGCAAAATTTCTCTGAGTTGGGTAAAATTTTTCTAAGTTAAATTTTTTTTATAAAAATATTGAAGAACCTTAACTATTATGAAAATATTATATATCTTTTATTTTATAAAATTTTAATATTAGAGACGTTAAAAAAATTTGCCTCGACATTAGGCTAAAAGAAAAGTTTTAAGTCAACTTTGATTTTAATTACTCTAGAAACCCATAGGAAAGCTAAAAAAGAAATAAGGATAAATTACTGACCTCATATAGTTGCCTAGTAGAAAGGCCAAAATCAGCTATTTCTTCTGGCATTAGTTCAACGAATACTACGACTTCTTTTGGGAGTCTGTTAAAATGCTAATTTATTGATCATAAATAAGTTAATAAAAAAGTTAATATTAAAAAAAAAAAACTAATTTGATTGACATATTTATTTCTTAGATAAATTAAATTGACATCTCTTGATATTTAGAAAAAATATAATAAATCTTACAATTTTAATATAATTATACAGATTTCTCTTTTAGTAAAGTTAAAGCAATCAAAACTAATACAAATAATATAAAGACACAACGATATATAATGCAATATATACATTTCAATGACAACATCATTTTTTCACTCATACAACTAACGATTTTTTTTTTAATGGAAATGAGTCAAATATTATATGAATTAAAATTTTAGAGAACTCAATATAATTATGTCAAATTTATGGGACTTATTGTATTTTTTTCTAAATCTCAAGTTACCCAACAAATAAATATGCCAATCAAATTATTTTTTATTTAGGGTAAATTACAATTACACTCGTTGAGATTTGCTTGATATACGAATTACCTCATGTAGTTTTGAAAATTACAAATATCCCATTGTCAAAAAAAAATTATTTAACAGAAAAAATAAAATTTCTAATTACTCTACTATATAACAATAAAATTATTAAAATTGTAAATTGAAATATATTTTCAACATACTTAAAAATGTTGGTGAAAATATCATAAACTAAACTATATTATTGATAAATGATGCAAAGAAAATGAGATACAAATAAATCAGGCTGAGGCACGGATATCTCGTTTTCTTTAAGGAGATCAAGCCCACTGCGGTAGGAAGAATCCAAATACCGATGCAGCAGTCACAACACTATGACTTGTCCCCTCCAGGATACAACAGCCCGACCACTTGTCGTACGGTTCAGGTCAACTCTGCACAAGATGGTGAACCCAAAGCTCCACCAATAAAACACCCTTCTTTACTAGTAATCTCTCTTGTATAGAAAATAGTTGGTCTATATAGATAGAAAAGAGTAGACTATTTATAGGCTATTAGGACCTTACAGTTACACCAAATATAATGACCATTAAACAAGTTCATGAATTCTATTTAACCTCCATTTATGACCAAGAGGTTACCAAAGTAATGAAACCCATTTATGAAAAAGATAAATCAATAAATAAATATAAGATATTAAAATGGTCCAACAAAAAATTACTAATTGACTTAATGATTTATTAATATCAATAAAAGAGATCATTTATTATGCCATTAGAAATTTGAAGGGGTATGATTTTAAATTTCTAAAATTGCAAAAGACAATCTGTGTTTTAAACAAATCTCACAAAATTTATTTGTAATTTTTTTTTTAGTATTAATTTTTTTATTGACTTATTTATAGTCAATAAATTAACATTTTAGCAAACTTTCAAATACTTCATAGTATTCGTGTAATCATATGAACTAATGCAACTAAAAATAGTTGATTTTGGCCTTTCACCTAGGAAATCACAAGGAATACTCACTCTTACATGAGCGGGTAATGCTAGAGATCAAGATTTCATTAAAAAAAAAAAATAGTGGCAATCTAGATTCACCCCGAGTATGGGCTCTCTCTACTATAAAAAAAGTTATAATTTGAAAACCATACTATTTTTCTTCATATTTTTTCTGCGTGGATTCTTGCTCCCTAATCTCTTACTTGAATTACAGCACATTTGACGTCTGTCATGTGTGATTCAAATGCAATCTACACATGAACTTGACAATACACTCATTCAATTATATATACCACACACGCCTTTTGGTCCAAAATCTGGTCTCCAGATTCTGGGTTTCTAGACTAACTGATTTTGAAGTACATGAGGACATTCACCCTCTCAACATCCAACAATAGATAATTCAACTCAGTTTGGAAAGCTATCAAAATGATAATTAAACGGAATATCTTAAAGCCGAGAAAACTAAAAGTGCCTAATTATACAGGAGAAAAATGCCTAAGACCCTTAGTGGGGGTGCTGGGGGTCCATTCTGATTGGCCAAAAAAATTTTTTTTTTTTTTTTGTTGAACTTGCTCACACAGTGCCACATGGCACTGGGGGTCACCCCTGCAGGTCCCTAGCACAACCCTATTTGGGGGGAGAAATTTTTTTTAAGGGTTTCAAAATTTATAAGTGGGGGTTTAAAGAAATGGGAGATCCAAAATAATTTATGGGGTGCTAATAATACCACTCTTAAGTTATATCATAGTGTTGAAAATTTTATATAAAATTTGTATCTGTATATCACTCAATAAGAATATGTTTAAATAGAATTTAATGATGGAAAATTATAAAATGTAGTCATGATGATAAGAAGAAGAAATAAAATAAAAAATGACAAAATGATCATTTAAAAAATTTTAGGACATGACTATCAGTAATTCATGAGGCAAGTTATAATAAGATTATAAACTTCTAGGAGAAAAATGAATCTGCATATTATAAACTTCTAGGAGAAAAATGAATCTGTAAAATTAAAAAAATAAAAAAAAAAACAAAAATCTCAATTGTGTAAATGTAATTTACCTTCTTTTTTTCTTCTCTTTCTCTTCACGTTTATTTCTCTCAAGAAAGCATTTCTCTCTCTACTCTCCATCGGCAGCTGCAAAATAAAATTTTAAGACTTAGTTTGGCATACATTATAAAAGTTAAAAAATTTAAAAATTATTTAAAAAGTCAAAAAGTTAACACTATTCATAATATTTTAATGATAAAAAACAAAAATTAAAATATTATATCAGAACAGTACGCATCAAGCGTCCAAAGCAAAAAAATTAAAAACCAATTTTTTCTATGATTGATGTTGACATTCAGTGGGTGTTTGGAAGTGAGTTTATGTAGATTTTAATGTATATGAGATAAAATTTTTTTAGTGTTTGGGAAGATAGTTGGGTTTATGTGGTTGGATGTGATGTTTGTGAGAGAAAAAATAAAATGATTAGGGTTGATGTGATAATGTGTTTTTTTCTGGTTTGCAAAACTTTTGTCTTTTAGTGGTTTTATGAGATAAAAAATTTGGAATGTTGACCATCAGTATTGCCACACATGTCCGAACAAAATAAAAAATAAAAATAAATAAATTTTCAAATATTGTATTGGACCACGGTGGAAAAGAAGGTGGAAAAGAACGAAAAAAAAAGAAATCAACTTTTTCAAAACACACGGGTCCATACTGACATACACAAAGATTTATATGGGTAAAATTATAATTTTGCAAATTTATATAATATTTTAATACATATTTTTTTATAAAAAGTCAAAAAGTTAACCTAAACATCTATATTTTTTTTCTCAATTTTTTAATCTAAAAAGACAAAAAGTACACTTATTTAAGACACTCCGAACAACCCCTTAACTTGAAATTTTCAAATCACCTGTCATTCGATTTGACAAATATAAATATAGTTTTTTGCTTCTTTAAAAAATCATTTGCCATAAACCTATTTTGGGAAGATGGTTATAATCAAATTTTTTGTGAGAGAAGAGGAGATAAAAAATCTGAAACTCTTCCCAAAAGAGCCCATAATATGAGAAAAGAAGGACTCTTCCAGTTAGAACATAAAAATCACCCAATGTCTAGAGTATGGCCACCGGTGTTTGGTGGTCAACGACGGCTACAGTGTCCGGAAAGAAGTTAACACATTGAAAAGGGTAACTTGAGATAGAACCATTGAATTGAATTTACTTCGTTCCAAAAAAAAAACCATTGAAGAGCCTGATTTGATGAATTTAGGGTGACACAGCTTTCTTCCTTTCTTCTATTTATTACAGAAAAAATTTCCTTTGAATCCAACACCATGATCTTTTGTAACTCAGCACTTATGAATGAATTTAAAGCCTTATATCCTTCGAAAAATTAGGCTTCAGTGGTGTAAAGTGAGAAAGTCATATTGACTAACAGTAATGTTAGAAAACTCAAATATTCAATTAATATTTTTATTAAAGGTTTCATATGAATATGAGACTTATACGGTGTAAATGTGATATGAGTCCTACACTTACCTGAGACATTTAATAAAAATATTAATAAAATATTTAAAATTCTTAACTTTTTTTTTATTGGAATTATCGGTTTAAATGTTGATTTGGGTCATGCGATCATGGGAGGAAATTGATTTTGTGGAAGGAGCCAACTTGAAAGTGATGAGATTGAGGTGTGAAAGAGCTCAAACTACTTTCGTAATATTTTATCTGAGAATTATTTTGTGGATGGAGAAGGGGCAAGTGTCAAGTGGGTTCCTTGGAAAAATGAGTGAGAATGAAAGAGACAAATGAGGAGAGCGAATTTCTAACAGAAGCAAACTTTCCGTCACTTTGTAACGGATTAATTAGTGATGTTCTCTGACAAAGAAAATTGCTGTCAGTTTGTTATTGGCTAAAGGTATCACATACACATGCATCTGTACATAAAAATTTCTCCATATTATAATTTAAATTTTGTTTAGGAATAAATTATTTTAATAATTTTAAAATTTTTAAAAATTATATATAAAAAATGATGTGATAATTTATAATATTTTTTTAACTTTTTAATTAAAATATGTAATTATCAAATAAGAATTTATTGACCGAAATTTTTTTTCTCTCGATATGATTTAAGATTTTTAAAATTAAGGTGATCCTGCTGGATAATTTTTGGACAGGTGGAGAATCTTATCAATAATACTTTGGGCCAAGACTTTTTAAAATCTTTTTTTTTTTTTTTTGAACTTGTGCTTTACAAAATCCATGTTACATCATGTCTGATCATATTTGGTAAAAAAAATTGTAACGCTTTGACCCTCTTATTTATTAACTTTATTATTTAAAACATGTTCCTTAAAATAAGAGTGCATTAAATATGTAATAACTATTTTTACTTGTATAAAAAATAATAAAAACTGTAAAGTTGCTTAAATTAAATAATATTTTTTATAATAAATCAAGGCACCCTTGCTGCTTTCCATCTATTTTAGGGGTAATTTGGGAGGTTCTAAATAAGTATAATTTGGATTTTTTATATAAAAATGTATAGAAAAATAAAAAAAGTGATTAAAAAAGTAAAGAGAAGATATTGATAGATATTAATTGACGTGATCCAAATAAGTGAGGTAAACTAAAAAAGTGCACCAAACACCTACTTTTTCATCTCTTTTTTTTTTACTTAATACCTTTTCACGTTCTTTAATTACTAGCATATCATCCGTGCTATGCACAAGATAAAATAATATATTATTTAATAAAAATATGATAATTATATTTGATTTTTTTATATTTTGTAAAATAAAATTTAAATAGAAGCTAATCAATCGGGATTTTCTTAATTGTTTAAAATTAAGAAAATAAAAAAAAATAAAATAGTATGAGATATTGATCATAAGGCTAATCTCATTTTGCTTATATAAATGAGAGTATAAAATTCATTTTATGTAAGTGAAACAATTCATTTTTTCTTTCTTTTCTTGATGGGGGTTTATAAAATAAAAGTTAAATGAAAGCCAGCCAATGGAGATTTTCTTAATTATTTAAAAGTTAACAATTATTTGGGCGGGAAGTTTATTTCAAATCAAGCAATCTTAGTCGTTTAATCTTTAATTAGGTCAATCTTTAATTTATTTCAAATTAAACAAATTTAATCAATATATTTTGATAAAACTACCAAAATCACAGTTAAACTAGCGAATTAGTCAAACCGAAAATGGTTCACCCTATCGGCTAGGTCAAAGGACCAACCAACTTATATAAAAATTAATTAATTAAAACTTTAAACTGTCTTAAACTGAAACATGCGCAACACTACAATATTAAATGGAGCATAAAGTTTTAATAGTAAAACAACTCATTTTTTTCTCCCTTTCCTGATGTGGGATTGTAAAATAAAAGTTAACAGTTGTTTAGAAGGAAAGTTTATTTCTAATCAAGCAATCTCAGTCGTTTAATTTTTAATAAGGTCAATCTTAATTTATTTCAAATCAAACAAATCTAAGCAATATATTTTGATAAAATAACTAAAACTGTGGTTAAATCAGTAAATCAATTAAACCGAAAACGATTCAGCCTAATTGGCTAAGTCAAAAAAGTAACCAATTTACAACAAAATTAATTAATTAAAATCTTTAAATTTTATTTTAAAATTTAAACCATCTTAAACTGAAACATGCACAATACTATAATATTACATGAGAGTATAAGATTCACTTTATATACGTGAAACAACTCACTTTTTATTTCTTATCTCGATGTGGGATTGTAATTATTTTAAAATTAAATATTTTGAGAGTTTCAAAATCTCATACAAAATTATTTTTAAAATCAAAACGTCTATGTGAAATTGTAAAATAAAATTTAAATGGAAGCTAACCAATGGAGATTTTCTTAATTGTTTAAAATTAAGAAAATTAAAAAAAAAATAGTATTGATTTTAAGATTTCTCACTAAAAATCTTTTTTTTTGCTTATATAAATGAGAGTATAAGATTCACTTTATATAAGTGAAACAATTTATTTTTTCTTCTTTTCCCAATGTGAGATTGTAAAATAAAAAGTTAAATGAAAGGTAACAAATGTGGATTTTCTTAATTGTTTAAAATTAAGAAATTTTAATAATTTATATAAAGGGGTACTTACGTGTAGATCTTTATAAGTGGATTTATTGTCTAATAGGTCCTATGAAAAAAATTTGTCATAAAAAAGGTCACTAATTGTAAGTCTTACCGACAATTTATAAAAATTATAAGATTTCCTTTATATAAGCAAAATAATTTTTTTTTCTTCTTTTCTCGATGTGGGATTATCAAATAAAAGCTAATTAATGGAGATTTTCTTAATTGTTTAAAATCAAGAAAATTAGTATGGGATATTGAAACCCTCACAAGGCTCATTACTAAATGGGATAAGAGTATAAGATTCTTTTTATATGAGAAAAAAACTCATTTTTTTCTTTTTTCTTTTTTTCCCGATAAGAGATTTATCAAATAAAAGTTAACCAATGGAGATTTTCTTAATTATTTTCTTAATTGTTTAAAATAAGAAAATCAAGAAAATTAGTATGAGATATTGAAACTTTTATAAGGCTCCTTCTAAATGGGATGTGAGCATAAGATTCTCTTTATATGAATAAAATAACTCATTTTTTTTTAAAACGTGAAATTATCAAATAAAAACTAACTAGTAGAGTTTTTTTAATTATTTAAAATTTTAAAAATTAAGACGAGAGTTTTGAGCTCTCACAAGCTTTCTCACTAGAAAATTCTTTTTACTTATATAATAAGATTAGTACACAGCGTCATTAAAAACATAAATAAAAATTATCCTATATTTTTTAACAGTTCTAATTCGAAAAGAACCCGACCAACATTTATGAAGGTACTTTTGAAAAAACTTTAGTTGCAAAATATTGTATTTGATTAAATTTTCAGAATATTTATTTAGAATTTGTTTTAAAAAATTATAAATTATTTTGACAAAACTAAATATAAATACATATTTGAATTTTTAAATATTATTTTATCTTTAAATAAAAATTCATATGAAAATAAGTGTTTGATTTTTTTTTAATTTCACCAAACTAAATTTTAATTCTTTTATATATTAAAAAAAGAGTATTTAGGTCTTATTATAAATATAAAAAAATTAGTTAAGACAACTTTTAAAGTAGTATTATTTTTCTATACAAGTTAATATAAATGTATTTAATATATGTTTTTAGGACACATGTTAACAAAAACTTTTAATATTATAAAACACAACATTCAAACACAAAAAATTAAGGGTAAATTACACTTTGTCCCCTTATGTTTAGCCACTTTTTCACTTTGGCCTTTCAAATTTATTTTTTCTCACTTTGGTCAATTCTGTTTTAAGTTTTTCTCATTTTACTCTTAAAGCCAACTTTTGTTCAAAATTAGATAGAAAATGCTATAATAATTGTCATACAATATAAAATATATATTATTATATCAGAGTTTAAGTTTGCATTAAAGGTGCGAGTCATATATAATAAAATATTTTAATGCCATGTGACTGACAATGTGTCATTTTCTGTCTATTTTTTTTAATAGAAATTAGCTTTAGGAGTAAAATGGAAAAAACTTAAAACATGAAGGACCAAAATGGAGAAAAATAAACTTGAAAGGTCAAAGTGAGAAAGTGGCTAAATATAAAGAGGGCAAAGTATAATTTATCTAAAAATTTAGGGAGCTTCTATTTCCACACACTACTTCCTCTCTTTCCACACACTTAATGATTCTTTTTTATTACATTTTTGTCCTAAAATTAAATTACCAAAATATTGCATTCCCAAAACCCTAACTCTAACTCTCAAACCATTAAGTTACACCATCACCATCTATGACCTCCGCTTCTCCCCTCCTACACTCTTCTCGTCGCTTCTTTCCCACTACTGCGACCCCTATTTGCCTGAGAAAAAAATTGTCGTACCACTACGATCTCCCTCCTCGTTTATTGCCTACCACCGCGATCTTCCTTTGCCTTCGTCTCTCTCCGCTGCCTCCACTTTATGCCCCCTTCGTGACTATGAGAGAAAGAAAGAGAGAGAGGGATCGATCTCAAGGGAAGAGGGTTAAGGTCACGATGGTAGTGCCAATAACAACCCTACTTCGCGATTAAGAGAGAGAAAGAAAGAAAATCAGAGATCGATTTCGATGATGGAGGTCGTGAAAGTGGCGCCGACTAGCGGAAGAAGGGGTGGAGGGTAATGACTTGAAGTGAAAGAGAGGAGAAGAGGTGCCGCCAACGACGACAACAACAGTGGTGGCTTGTTAGGGTTTGAAGGATGGAGATGGTAAGTGTGATACCCCTGTTCCGTAATATGTTAATGGGTCCTTAATTTGAGTGTGATTATGTGTTTTGATATGATTTTGTGTGCCATTATGTGAAAATATGTGGTTTTGAATTTCTATCTGTTCACCGTAGGAATATCTGTTCGATTAATTGCTTTAGAAATTAAATTGAGGGCCTTATCGGCCACAGAACCCGGAATTGATTACGCCATTGTGATTGGCATAATTTTTAGAGCCTACGATGAAATTTAATTGAAAAATTGATTCGGGTCAGATTAAGTCGATTAAATTGATGAATTGAGTGCCCAAATATTTTATATTGAAATATTGTATTAGTGGGCCTTGTTGTATGTTAACACTACTCCCCTTTAACTCTATTCAATTCAAAAATCTGAGATACACAATTGAGAGAGAGGAAGGTAAGGCCTTAGTGAGAGAAAGGGAGAGGAATTGTGCAAAATCTAGCTTGAAGCTTGGGAACCTTGAAGATAAATCAAGATTTGATCATAGATTGTGGAAATCAAAGCTTCTAGGTGAGTGATTCATGCATTTATAGTCATCATCTTGTGAATTCAAGTTCAATAGATGGTCAAGAGCATGAATTAGTTTGAATGTAATGGAGTTGGGTTGTATATGTTGGATTTCAAGATTATAGAGACATGCATGTAAAGAATGGTTATAGATTTCCATGTTTGAGCTTAATTTGTGCAATCTATGTTAAAGTTGAATGAAATCCATGTGTATGACCATTTCTTCACCAAATAAGTTGTGAATAATGTGTATTTCTTACATGCAAGAGTAGATTATGAAATGGTAAGCTTTGCATGTTAGAATTTGATATGTTGGTGATGAATTTGAATTAATTTGAGACATGCATGTAAATGATGTAAGGAATTGAGCTTCCAAATGTTGTAATTTTGTGTTGGTAGCATGTTAGCATGAGTAAATATGAATTTTGAGCCATAACATGCATAGATTGTTGGTTCGAAGTCGCAATGCAGCTCAAGAACACAATTCTGGGTTTTTCAGAATTTTGGGGTCCGCTCGAGCGGGGAACATGACGCTCGAGCGGGAAAATCGTGCTCCCAGCACTTTTTGCAGAGTTGGATGTCCGCTTGAGTGGGAAAGTCCACGCTCGAGCGGGGAGCTTTTGTAGACAAGCCTTCCGCTCGAGCGCTATACTCCACGCTCGAGCGTAATTTTCATGCAACCAGTACTTTTGCAGGCCTTAAGGGTCCGCTCGAGCGGGGAAGTTGACGCTCGAGCGGGGACCCTGTTTTCTGAAATTCTGTTTTTGCATTCTGAGTTCTGTTTTCCGTTCTCTTTTACTTGTAAGCACTCTTAGGCATATGTTAAGCATTATAAATGAGTTAATGAGATAAGAATAAAGCCTAAAGAAGAATATGTGAATTAAAGAACGGACTGAACTGTTAGTGACCCTTTTGTGTTCATGAAATGTGTAGGGTCAAGCTCCAGGGCAAATCCACAAACCGATCACTGTGAGTAATATCGATATTGAATGCTTGTGAATGTCCAATTGTTTATTCCCTTATGAGCCTTATGAGTTGCTAATTGGGATTGTGGACAAAAGTCTGATATGTATAAGCGAATGGACCAAAGGTCGTTTTGATAAACATAAATGGACCAAAGGTCATTTTGATAGCGTTTTGATAGAATTGAATGGACCGAAGGTCGTTTTGATAGAAATGAACGGACCGCAGGTCGTTTTGACATGTATGAATGGACCAAAGGTCGTTTTGACTTATATGAATGGATCGAAGGTCGTTTTGACATGAATGAGTGGGCCGAAGGCCGTTTGATAAGAATGAACAGGCCGAAGGCCGTTTTGGTACAAATGATTAGGCCAAAGGCCGTTTTGACAGAAATAAATGGGCCGAAGGCCGTTTTGACATGAATGAATGGGCCGAAGGCGGTTTTGATAGAAATGAATGGGCCAAAGGCCGTTTTGACAGAAATAAATGGGCCGAAGGCCGTTTTGACAGGAATGGAAATCTAAATGGGCCAAAGGCCAAGATGTTTGGAACTACAGTTACTTGAATTGAACTTCATATAGTTATATATCTATTAACTAGAAATATGAATTGGGCCCGAGGCCGTTTGGAACATGTTGTTCTACATTGTTATATAATTTCTGTATTTGATATTATTCACTGGGCTATCGGTCACGCTCATTCATGTGTTTGTAGGTGAGTCAAGAGAAGTCCAAACCCAGCCCCAGTGAAGTCTACCAAGAACAACATGAGTTTTGGAGAGTCAGCCTTGTGTCTCACGTACGAGACCCAACCTTGCCATTTTGTTATGTATCTCTATTTTGTCTGGTTGGCAAGGACCTTGTGTATATCTGTATATAGTTTTGATATGGTTGACTCAGTTTGGACGAACCTGTCTGTAAAGGATTTTATGGTACTGTATTTTGTTGTGAGTTATTAACGTATATGTGCATGTTTAAAAGTGCATATAAGCACGGCTCTATGGACAAAGTTTTTAATTATTGCTTCTGTTTGGCCCCTTTACTCTGTTGAGTTACGTCTGTTTTTGGTTTGAGGCCGTAGGTAATCTCAGGATTACTGGCCGGTTATGTCCTTAACCCATAGGGGCGGGTTCGGGTCATGACAGTAAGGGTATTTTTGGTATGGTAGGATATGAATTGACTGAAAGTTGATAACTTAAATTTTTGGGCCCTTGTATGTATATGTATATATATTCCGAATATCTGAAAGAATATTCCAGGCATCACACCACTTTTTTTTATTTAAAGAAAAAAAAAAAACAGCAACCCTAATCAATAGCCCTTTTCTTTTTGATATAGCCATTTCGGCTCCTTCTCTCTCTCTGGGTGTGTTTTTCTCTCTTTGAAATTCTTGAATTCTTTCCAATTTTTCAGTGCTCCAAAACTTCTTCGAATACAAAATCTGCCATGCATGATCTTCCAATTTTCTTTTGATTTCGAGCTCTGAAACCGTTTTTTCACCGAATTTTCTGACTCACTTAACCGAGACTAACCCAGCCTTTTTCTTCTTCAACAAAACAGAGACTACCACCATTTGCATGCTGGCCATTGCAGTTTCCAGTAACTCCTTTCTCTGTAACTTCATCTTTCTCTCCTCACTATTGAAGAACACTACTGTTTGACGACGTCCATCGTCGCAGCACCGCCGTTGTCGGTGTTTCATCTTGGCCCAATGACGCAGCCTCTGAGCTTAGGATACACCAGATCTCAGTCCTGCTCCGCCGGCAACCACCTGTTGCAAACGTCGTGACCCAAGCTGCAGTCCACCTTTCTCTGCTACAAATTTGCCTTCGTCTTCGGTTGTCTAGTGCTTTGCCTTCGTCTTCGGCTGTTCAGCGCAAACCACACGTCGCCCCCTCAACGCGACATGTGTGGTTTTGCTTAACACCATCCAGCTCGTTATTCTCACAGCCCAGCACTACTTTTCGGAGTTCGAATCATATAGATCTCGATTTTTGCATACTCACTGGTTTCAGAAGTGATTAATCAACGTGGACCATGTCGCCGACTCAACGCGGCGTCGGTTTGCCTATCTCCTTTCTCGCCTATTGTTTGTGCTGTCATTCTTGACCTACACTGCTTTTGGTCTTCATTCTCTTCCTACTCCTTCGGATTTGTGAGCAAGTGTTCGCCGAAACCCCATTCTTGAATTTTTTGTTTTTCTGATACATAAATATATATATATATATATATGTTGCTCATGAACCTGGGCTTGCAAAGAATAAATTTGGGATTTGTGTTCTTGACTTCTGAATAGCTAGTGCTTGGTCATTGAGGGAAATAAAGCCCTTGTTGAATCTTGATTTGCATGAGAAATGTAGTCTTGAAATTCATGTTTTGAAACTTGACCTTGTGTTGATAAATCTGACATAGATAGAGTATTAATGTGGCAAATGAAATCCAAGGACATAGATAGAGTATTAATGTGGCAAATGAAATCCAAGGAAATAAGTCCCTCACATTGTATATAAATCTTGTTGTCGATAATTGATTGCTGTGGCTCCGAGAATAGTGAAACCCGATATTGAGCTTTATATACTTGATGAATGAATTCCCGATATCCAAATTCGGTGAACGTTTCGCTTGGAAGAATAAACTAATGTAACAGAGAATAAGACCATATATTGATGTGTGCTGATTTTGTGGACACTCGAGAAAATAAAATGTTGATGCCGAAATTTTGTTTGAATAGTGTTGCTTTATATTAGCTTGAGAGGAATTGGCCCGGGGAGACAACACCTTGATTGTTGCATTTTCTCGAACTTGCTCGGAGAAGTAAAATTGTTGTAGCTTAAATAGACTATTATTATTTGTTGATGTTACCCCATTCTGATAATGCATGAATCATGATCTGAAATTGATATTGCTAGTCTTGTTTGTCAGCTTCGCTATTTTAAGCAAATGAATTCTTGTAAGAACTCCACGACCCCGGGGCCCTCAGAATCTGTACTAATGAGAGCAAGGGTTGTTCCTCGGAAGTCCAAACAGAAGCAAGACTGTCCTTCAGGAGTCCGAAAGTAGCACACACCCTACTTTGGCAAGAAAGATCCCTTTGGAAGGCAACCGAATCTACCAAGCTTCTACCAACAAAAGTAAAGATTGTCTCTCGAAAATTCGAGCGGCAGCAAGGCTATCCCTCAGAAGTCCGAGGGTGTCCCCCAAGAGTTCGAATAGTAGCACACACCCTACTTTGGTAAAAAAAAAAAAGATCCTCGGAGCTTGTGCTGATGAAAGCAAGGGCTGTTCTTCAGACCCGCACTAATGAAAGCAAGAGTTATCCTTCAAAAATCCGAACGGAAGCAAGGGCTACTCTTCGAAAGTTGGAATGGGAGTACACTCTACTTCGACAATCATTGGAAGCAAAGGTTGTCCCTCAAAAGTTCGATAATGAGTACACTCTACTTCGACAAGAAAGATTCTCCAAGCTTGCACCGATGGAAGCGATATTTGTTCTTCGAAAGTCTGAGTGGGAGTACACACTCTACTTTAGCATGAAAGATCTGCAAAGCTCACACTAATGGAAACGAGGTTTATTCTTCGAAAGTCTGAGTGGGAGCACACACTCTACTTCAACAAGAAAGATCCTCGAAGCTTGCACTGATGGAAGTAAAGGCTACTCTTCGGAAGTCCGAGTGGGAACACACACTCTACTTCAACAAAAAAGACCCTCGAAGCTTGCACTGATGGAAGTAAGGGTTGTTCTTCGGAAGTTCGAGTGGGAGCACACACTCTACTTTAACAAGAAAGACCCTCGAAGCTTGCATTGATGGAAGCAATGGCTACTCTTCGGAGGTCCGAGTGGTAGCACACACTCTATTTCAACAAGAAAGATCCTTAAGGCTCACACTGATGGAAGCGAGGTCTGTTCTTCGAAAGTCTGAGTGGAAGCACACACTCTACTTTAACAAGAAAGATCCTCGAAGCTCGCACTGATGGAAACGAGATTTGCTCTTCGAAAGTCTGAGCGGGAGCACACACTCTACTTCAACAAGAGAGATCCTCGAAGCTTGCACTGATGGAAACGGGGTTTGTTCCTTGGAAGTTCAAATGGAAGCAAGGGCTGTCCTTCGGAAGTCCGGGTGGAAGCACACTCTTTTCTTTGGCTAAAAAGATCCCTCGAAGCTCGTACTGATGGAAGCAAGGGATATTATTCGGAAGTTCAAGTGGGAGCACACACTCTACTTCAGCAAAAAAAAACCCTCAAAGCTTGCATTGATGGAAGCAATGGCTGCTCTTCGGAGGTCCGAGTGGGAGCACACACTATTTCGGCAACTAGTGGAAGCAAAGGTTGTCCCTCTCCGAGTGGAAGTACACTCTACTGCGTTAAGAAAAGTCCCTTTAGGTTGGTAACTGAGTCCACTATTTCTCTTTCTTTTTCGAGGGGCAACAAAAAATTGAAAACTGTTTCAAGCAACATAACACAATGAAGATACACAATACATAGAAAATAACTTCTAATGGAGATACACAATATGGAGAAAATAAATTTCTTCATAAAATAAGAAAGAAAGATAAAACTTCTTGGACAATACAGTAAATGCAAATTGTAGATGTCATAGATAAACTTCTTATGTGGAATATTGACATTTGCCCCTAGAGTTGCAAGGTCATTTGGAAAGCTTTCACCAGCTGCTCGGGCTGTGGCCGTCATACATCATCATAGCTACGTCTTCTAAGATATCCTGGGGCCCCTGTTCTTTGAACTCTAAGTCATCTGCTTCGACTTTCTTTCTAAAGATCTTCTTAAGCATCTGGCACTTTTCTGTAGGATGTCCTAATGATCGGTGGAAAACACAATAATTAGGGCCCTCACGGTCCTTTTTCGGCAGAAGCTCTTCGATACGAGGCAATTTCAGTTCCCCGTCTGCCACTCATTCTTTAACTAAGGCCTTCACCTCCTCAACACTACATGGAAAAGGAGTGTCATCTTCGCAGTGTTTCCTCTTCTGACCTCTGAATTCCTCCCCTTGCAACTTTCGGGTAGAAGACACAGAAGCCGTAGTGACAGAAGGCCCTCGGGATGTCTTGAAGCTGGTTTTATAACTAGTGTCGAACTCGATCTCCTGAGACTGAAGTATGTTGATGTTCCGAGATGCTTCAATTAGTGTTAAGAAAGTGGCTAACTTGTGATTAACAAGAAGTATTTTGTATCCGTTCAATGCCCCTTCAACACAGATTTAGACCAAATAGTTTTCCTCCACAGCTTCATGACAGTCTACGGCTTTGTCTTGGAATCTTTTCACATATTAGAGAATGTCTTCACTTTCCCGCTACTTTTCCTTACACAGGGTAAGTGTGCCCACTTTCTCGACCACCTGAAAGAATTTGGCGTGGAATTTGTTGACCATCTCCTCCCAACTTCGAACAGAGTTTGGGGCCAAGTTAACGTACCAACTATATGCTCGGTCGATGAGGGACTTGGAGAATTCTCTCATTCAGAGGACATGATTTGAACATGAATCCCAAAAGTCTCTATGAACCGAACAACATGTTCTCGAGCATTTTCTTGCTTGCCATCGAATTTGATAAACTTCAGCACCGTGTACCCCTCCGGGTATGGATAACTCAACATCTCGATAGGGTAAGGCGGCTTGACATCCGAATCAGGCAAAGAGGGTAAAGTCTTCTTGCCCCGTTCGAGATTGAACATGGCTTGCACATCGGCAAGAGTGAGAAACTGTTGAGGGAGAGAGTTTGATGGTGGCATTCCTGGAACTTGGTTTATGGACTTGAAGACTGAACTAGGAGCAACTTGGCCACTCTGGTGTTGAGAATTCATCATCAGTGAAGATACATGACGATATTGGCCATCGGCACCTATGGACATGTCATTTGGTGATGGGACGTTGCATTGGGTCCCATAAAGTTCATTGTACGCCACGGCTATACTGGGTTAGACTTGAAAACTCGGCGTCGGAGCCAAATGAGACCCACTCGGTACATGAGTAGAATTTACAATCGGTGGAACAAAATTAGCCATGGGTGGAGCACCATTTTGTAGAGGAATTTCTGTAGGCCTTCCTTGAACTTCCACAGTCGTTAAAACACCATTCATCGCGCCATAAACTCCTCCAACCACCGCTAGACCATGGCTCGATCCTCCAAGTGCGTGATTTTGTGCTCCATGGACTGCAGGTTGACCATGACTCGTTCCTCCTAGCACTTGATTTTGTACAACTTCAGGGAGAATTTGGGGTGGATCTTGATGGTTTTGAGCATTCCCAACATTACCATGAAGTTGTTGATGCTTGTCGGCGCCAACTTGACCTCCATTTGTTGCTGGTGGTGCGAAATTCGAACTCATCACCAACATGGTGTGGGTGAGATTTTGAAGGGTCGTGAGAATCTCTTGTTGAGTGTATTGGAGTCCTTGAATGGCTTCAAGGATGAGAGGAGAGTCTTGAACTTGAGTCCTTTCATCACCACCATTGGAAGAGCTTTGTTGATGAACTTCTTCTTCTCCCGCCATCTTCACTGGAGTTGTGTAGATTCCAGATCTTGTTGAGACCATTAACCAATCCGCCTCCCCAGTGAAGTCACCAAATGTATGAGAGGGTTCAAGAACGCCGTTGGAAAATTCGAAGATCTTCGAAGATCCTTGAAGAAAAAATTCGAATTCTCTAGAAGATGATGAGAGACTTAGATTCTTCAATAGTCTCAACTAAGAACACAAGAGCAAAGAGATGATGGGGATAAGAGATTGGGTGAAGAAGAAGGCAAAGTAGCTAGAGAGAAAATAATGGCAAGGCTCTCTCATGGATCTCCCACTTTCACTCTCAAGGTTGATAATGGAGAAGGGAAATTAGTTCTTTCCCAAGAGTTTTCTCTCCAAAATCCATCCCTTGTAAAGCTATGGGTGGATGCTATTTATAGGCACCTCATGATGTAGGATAGAGCCTATGTGCAAGGCACATGGGGAATATTCTCTCTAACCACCTTGTCTGAGGAGGTGACCTCTCCGAGGATGAGGAAAACCCCCAAGAGGAGATCAACCTCTCGGCGAACCCTTCTTCTTAGCCACACCTAACCAATGATCCCCAATCATCCCAAAGGGTCAGGGGTAGTCCTAGAGGACGTCCTGCCGCAGAAGGGTCAGGGGTAGTTCAAGAGAACGCCCTGCCGCAAATATTGCCGAGTCTCAGGGACCCCCTAGATCGTGCCACCTTGACCCGGGTATAGGCTAGTTTAACCGAAGAGTGAATTTATCTTCACTCATCGTCCTTGGGATCGGGTTCTTTGTTTAAACTCCATTACGTCCATGGTTCTGGTGCATAAATCCCGAAAAGCTCCGAGCCCGCAAGTGTTCTGGAACTCATTAACGGAGCGACTTTTAGATTGCGTTTGAATCCATTCGAAGCCAGATGCTTCGGATCTCTAGATTCGTGGATCCGAATCCTTTCGAGTCCGAGCTCAAGTAAGTCTCTAAGTTCGTGGATCCGAACCTTTTCGAGGCTTAGAGCGATTCAGCCCGTTTGATGGCATAAAACCGGGCCCACCAATCTTGGACTTGCAATAAATTTGGGCCCACCAACCTTCGACTATTGGGTTTGATTAATTTAGTGGGCTCAAATTAGCTCCTCTTATAGGGAGCAAGAATCCACGCAGAAAAAATATGAAGAAAAATAGTATGGTTTCCAAATTATAACTTTTTTTATAGTAGAGAGAGCCCATACTCGGGGTGAATCTAGATTGCACACTATTTTTTTTTTAATGAAATCTTGATCTCTAGCATTACCCGCTTATGTAAAAGTGAGTATTCCTTGTGATTTAGTTGCCTAGGTGAAAGGCCAAAATCAACTATTTTTTGTTGCATTAGTTCACATGATTACACGAATACTATGAAGTGTTTGAAAGTTTGCTAAAATGTTAATTTATTGACTATAAATAAGTCAATAAAAAAGTTAATACTAAAAAAAAAATTACAAATAAATTTTATGAGATTTGTTTAAAACATAGATTATCTTTTGTAATTTTAAAAATTTAAAATCATACCCCTTCAAATTTCTAATGGCATAATAAATGATCTCTTTTATTGATATTAATAAATCATTAAGTCAATTAGTAATTTTTAATTATGTTGAAAATATATTTCAATTTACAATTTTAATAATTTTATTGTTATATAGTAGAGTAATTAGAAATTTTATTTTTTCTGTCAATTTTGTTAAATAAATTTTTTTGACAATGGAATATTTGTAATTTTCAAAACCACATGAGGTAATTCGTATATCAAGCAAATCTCAACGAGTGTAATTGTAATTTACCCTAAATAAAAAATAATTTGATTGGCATATTTATTTGTTGGGTAATTTAAGATTTAGAAAAAATACAATAAGTCCCATAAATTTGACATAATTATATTGAGTTCTCTAAAATTTTAATTCATATAATATTTGACTCATTTCCATTAAAAAAAAACTCGTTAGTTGTATAAGTGAAAAAATGATGTTGTCATTGAAATGTATATTTTACATTATATATCGTTGTGTCTTTATATTATTTGTATTAGTTTTGATTGCCTTAACTTTACTAAAAGACAAATCTGTGTAATTATATTAAAATTGTAAGATTTATTATATTTTTTCTAAATATCAAGAGATGTCAATTTAATTTATCCAAAAAATAAATATGTCCATCAAATTAGTTTTTTTTTTTTTATAATATTAGCTTTTTTATTAACTTATTTATGATCAATAAATTAGGATTTTAACGGACTCCCAAAAGAAGTCGTAGTATTAGTTGAACTAATGCCAGAAGAAATAGCTGGTTTTGGCCTTTCTACTAGGCAACTATATGAGGTCAGTAATTTATCCTTATTTCTTTTTTAGTTTTCCTATGGGTTTCTAGAGTAATTAAAATCCAAGTTGACTTAAAACTTTTCTTTTAGCCTAATGTGGAGGCAAATTTTTTTAAGGTCTCTAATATTAAAATTTTATAAAATAAAAGATATATAATATTTTCATAATAGTTAAAGTCCTTTAATATTTTTATAAAAAAAATTTAATTTAGAAAAATTTTGTCCGACTCAAAGAAATTTTGCCCAAACTCAAAGAAATTTCTCTAATTTCACAGAGAATTTTTGAAATTTCTCTGAGTCGGAGCCGAAATTTCAATGAGTCAAGCAAAACTTTTCTAAGTTGAATTTTTTCTGAGAAAATGTTTAGAGACCTTAGCTAATTAAAAAAATATCTTAAACCTCTCTTATTACACAAAATTAGAGAGAGATATTTCACTAATTTTTCTTTTTTTTAGCTAATAAACTGACTTATTAACCAGTGCTGAATGAGGTCTAAGCGAAAATGGTTGATTATCGAAGCGTGCTGAATCATGTTCTCTGCCTCAGGCAATCCAATTCCATGATCATGCTTTCAATCAGAAGCATCCAAGTCATATGAAGTAGAGTTAAATTCATTTCATCTTTCCTGGTTTGGGGTTTGAGCAATTTAGCTCTTTATGGTTCGAATAAGTTACAAAGTTTCTATACGATTTTAGGCTAAAATGTTACTCTTAGTTTTTTTATTTGAATTAACGGAAAGTGTATTACACATATCATTTTTTAGAGTGAGTTTAAATTTTTTTTTTAAATAAAGTGAAATTAATACAATAAAAAAATAATTTTATCTCCATTTTCTCCAAACTTAAAATTAAATTAATATGTTAATTAAAATAATAATTAAATAAAAATATTAAATAAATAATAATTAAGAATTGATCTAAAATATAATTAAATTAAAATTAGATTGATTGACATGTTAGGAATTACAAACTAATTAAGAATTAGAATTAATTGTATCTAAAATTAGATTAAAAAGTTAGGAATTATGATAAATAATTAAATATTTATGATTAATTGTGATCTAAAATATAATTAGATTAAAATTAGAATAAAAGGTTAAGAATTACAATAAATAATTAAGAATTTAAAATTAATTGTGATTTAATTAAATTAATGTTAAACATTATAAATTATGTGTATGAGAGATGAGAGAGAAAAAAAATAACAAAAAAATTATAGGATTTAAGGGTATTACAGTCATTTCACATTTATAGTTAACGGTATTAATGGTTACATAGGAATTTTCTGACTATATTTGAACCATAGGGAGTACAGTGTTTTGGCCTCAAATCACCTTTGGCCTATTTTGGGAAGATGATTATAATCAACTTTTTGGTAAAAAACTGCTTATAAGCAGCTTTTTTGTGAGAGAGGAAGTGGGTTATAATCTGGGAAGTGGATTATAACCCACTTCCCAAAATAGGCCAAAGGAGTAAATTGAATTTTACCCTATAAAGTATTTGATACATGTATATATACTGTATAAAATAAAGGCTCGAGTTGATGTTGACACAAAATATCACTAATTGCAAAGATATCAATCTCATAATTTTATAATTGAAATTTTAAATACGATTTTCTTAGTCATTATGATAAAATTTATTTATAAGATTGCAAAATACCTTTAATTTTGAAAGATCTATAGTTGAAATTAAAATTTACTACACAATAATTACTCATACAATTTTAGAAGAGACTTTGGGAAGAAAGTCTTTCATTCATATTTCAAATGATCAAAACTATATATAAAACTCTAAAATCAAACCTCTAACATTACCAACATTGAAACCTACTTGGAGTGTCTTTAATCATTCATCAAATCTTTCATTAAATTTGAGTAAAAATTTGATAAAAGTTTGACCTCATATGATGCAATCTAATGGTGAATTAAGATTTTCATCAAACCTAGCCGATTGTCCAGCCTAGAGTAAATTTCGGTTCACAAGCAGGTTGTTCAGCCAAAATCTAGCCGGTCGTCCACCAATGACTACCTACAAAATTTGATACAAGGATAAATACTTCCTTAACTTGATGAAAAATATATCCTTTCCTTAATTTGATATCAATTTAATGAAATGGTTAGAGTACCGTTTTTACCAAATTTTCATCAAATTTAAATTTGATGAAAGATACGAGTGTGCATTGGAGATGGCTTTACTCGAATTTGTAATTACCAATCTAATAACACACCACTAATATCATCCATTAACACACCTCTAAGTACAATTATTTCTCTACAACTTGCAAAATAAACACCTTACTAGTAACCATTACATGCATGAAAAACATAATTCAAAAAATAAGAAAAAAGAAAACTAATTTATTTGTAAACACCTATTACTATGCTTAGGATATACCAAGTAAATATTTGGAGGTCTCTTCAAGTTACATCATCAAGATTGCAAATATTCCTCCTCCTCTTCTTCTTGATCAAACTTAATGAAACATTCCACATTCTTAATTGGCATTTCTCTCAGTGACGTTTTAGGTTATAGGAAAATGAGCATCATAGTGAGTTTTCGAATAGACTAGAAATTGCCAATCGAAATTCTAAGATATACGAGAATGAGCATCATCAAAGGATGAGGTTTCCACCTGACTATCAATTGCTTGTTGAAATTCCTGTTTTGAGTTATGTCCACGATCCTGCATTGCAGGACTAAGATTTTTAAAAATATGCGAGGGTCCTGGGCTCTCAGTAAATGGTCCTATTATATTTGAGTCTTCAGGCATGGTAGAAATTATAGCATCGCTTACTGAGACTGGAGCCATACTCATTGGTGCCAACTGGAGCATTAATTCCTTCAAACAATCATTTCCTGCTAAAGGATGACATTCTATATCTATTGAAGCTAGAACCCTACTCTTTGGTGCCAACTAAAGCTCTAATTTCTCCAAACAATCATCACTTGCTGAACTCGATGATGCCAAGTGAGAGGGTAATTTATGTGAAAATTGGGCCGAGCTAGAATAAGTGGGCCGATCTATGGGCCGTATTAAAGAAGCCTAGAACATGGGCCACGGACGAGTAGTAGTTCGGCCCAGAGAAAGAAGTTCGTCGCCGGATGAAGAGAGGGCTTAGTTCGGTCGACCGTTGCCCCTCACTCAGATGGCAGTTCGGTCCTAAGTGTGTTAGACCGGTCCCAAAGTTTAGACCGGTTTTGGCGCAGTAGGTTAGTCTGGTCTAAGGGCCTTGTTAGTACTTAGCTCGGTTGTTGAAGGAGAACCGAGGTAAGGATCGTAATTAAAGAGCCGGACTAAGTATAGCTCGGTTGAAGATCACATGTGCCTTGCTTACTTGGTGTCAGAGTTACTTCGGCTTAGTTCTCTTATGGATAGCTCGGTTTTAGTGTATGAAAGCCGGGATAAGAGAAAGGAAGGTTACAGCCAAAGTGACAGTTATCTTGGTCATGTGGTAGTTCGGCCGTAAGAAGAGCCATCTCACTTGGCTTAAGCAGTGAGGAGGGTGTTGGAGGGAAAGCCTTATCTTCCAGGAGTATGAATCCTAGGAGGACTCTACGCAAGGAGGAGTAATCCTAGAAGGACTCTACTTGGGGAATAAGAGTCCTACCAGGATTGTGCCGCGCGAAACCTATATAAGCTCACCAATATCACCTTTGGAGAGGTAATGCAACTTTTGCTCCCTGATTACATTGAGCTTTTGCCTACTTGTCTAGCTTTCTGACTTAGGCATCGGAGAGGTTTCCGGCACACACCCGCCGGCCAGCTCACGTTTGTGTTTTCAGGTGACAAAGCGACGTCGTACGGAGGAACGCAGACTTGATCAACAGGATTATACGAGAAGGTGTATTTCTTTCCCGTACAATTGGCGCCGTCTGTGGGAACTCTGACAAGAACAACCTCTTGATCAAGCTTTTCTCCCTAAAAATCAATGGCGAACAACGAAGAATTACCTCAGTCCGCCGTCGACGGACTAACTCCAGAAGGGGGTGCAAGGCGCGAAGGCCTTCCTGTGGTCACTCCCATGGCGAACCTGGAACCACACAGACAAAATTCCAGGAGGGATGCAAGGGGACGAAGGCGGAATAACAGCCCTCATCCCTCTCGTTCGCAAAGCCCAGAAAGACAAAGACGCAGAATTGATCCTCAAGCCTTGGAAGATCGCGTCAGGGAACAAGACGAATTAATCCGTCGGATGGCGGCAGACATGGAATCTCTGAAACGTCAGGTGAAAGGAAAAGAAGTGGCGACAGGAGAGGGGCGCACAAACAAGACGCCCCTCGCCACTCGGAAAGTCGTAGTAGGAATACTACACCCTCACAAGGGGAGAACAAGAGCCTCAGGACAGGCGACGCGCAATCCCGATCTTCCAGAACCCGTCACTCCAGGTCTGAGAGGACGAGGTCTGAAAGGTCGTACACCGAAGGAAGCACATATCGGCCCTCACATACACACCAGACAAGGTCTAGGCAGACAGAGTTGCCCAGATCGTCCGACCTACGGACCGTGCTAGAAGAGAAAGCACGGTGGAAGGAGGACGCTAGGGCGCGCGATCCACACAGAGTTTCTGCCTTACAGCGGTTGGCTCCTCGGACGCATGGAAGCGTCGAGGTTGGAATGCCAATACCGCGCCCGGCCTACGAACCAGCGGACAAGGCATTGGCAAGGCTGCAGACCTCACCATTCGTCCCAGCAATAGAGAACGCGCCCCTACCGTCAGGCTTCCTACAACCCAAATTCGCAACGTATGAAGGGAAGACGGACCCCTACTCACACTTGAGCCACTTTCGCCAGGTCATGGCTGTATACCGGCGGAATGAGGCCTTGATGTGCATCCTATTTCCTTCAAGCCTTGGTGACCTAGGCTTGACTTGGTTTGAGAAGCTTCCAGAGGGCAGCATAGCCTCCTGGGCGCAACTGGCGGAGGCGTTTGTAACACGATTCAGAACAAACACGAAAACCCCAGTGGAGATCGACCAGTTACTCTCCATCGACATGGGTGATAAGGAGACCTTGAGGTCATATAACAGTCGCTACTGGGAGACATTCAACCAGATAGGGGACTGTCCAACCAATCTTGCCATTGCCCAATATAAAAGAGGCCTCCCAGTCGGGAACAGACTGAGGGACTCTATCACCATGACGCCACCCCTCACCATGGAGGCCCTGATGGAGAGAGTGCATCAGCACATCAGGGTGGAAGAGGATGGCGCTCGTGCCAAAGCAAAATCTAGCACGGCCGCAGCACCAGAGAAGAAGGCCTCAGCAAAAGTCAACGCAGTAGACCGTCCGAACAGAAACGGACGTGGCAAAAGAGACAACGAAGACCAAGACAAAAGATGGTTGAGAGTCCGCACCGCCATCACCACGGTCTTCAAGAAACCGATCTACCGTATACTTAGCGAAATTCGAGACGAGCCTTTCGTCAAGTGGCCAGCTAAGTTAGGCGAAGCTCAGAAGGACTACGATGACAGATCGAGGTGCACCTTCCATAAAGAAAAGGGGCACCGCACTGAGAATTGCACACCATTGAGGCAGCATCTGGAAGAACTAGTGGCGGCGGGTCACCTGGACAAATACATAGAAGGAGGGGCACAGCCAGCCCTCCAGGACCAGAATATGCCCAATGGAATGCCAAACGACGCCCCACCTCAAGGCGTCATCAACGTAATACATGGAGTCTTTGAACCTGAGCGTGTATGCGAGCTCAGAGGTTCAATCAAAAAGGCTGAGCACTTCAGAGAGGTACTAAGTGTCCAACCAGCCGCCAAAAAGGGGAAGATAGAGGCCACAAACGTCATGTCCTTCTCAGACAGAGACTTGGCAAGGATTTATTGCCCTCACAACGATGCCTTGGTCGTCACTCTTCGAGTCAAGGATTTTGACGTCAAGCGGATTCTGATTGACCAAGGTAGCTCGTGTGAAATCATGTATTATGAAACCTTCAAGCAACTAAAGTTGCAGGATAAAGACTTGGCGCCTGCCGTATCTCCCCTTATCGGATTCAACTCCATGCCAGAATGGCCCGTCGGCAAAATTATCCTTCCAGTCAGAGCAGGGAGTGTGACGAAACAAGTGGAGTTTTGGGTGATAAAGGTCCCCTCCACCTACAACGTTATCTTGGGCAGAACATGGCTGCATGCCATGCGCTCGGTGGCATCCTCCTACCACCAAGTAATGCGATTTCCCAACGACACCGGAACAATTGAAGAAGTTTATGGGGACCAGATTATGTCCAAACAATGCTTCGTCACAACGAATGGCAGCCGCGCTGCCAAAGGATATGTTCATTCGGTTGAAGAACCTGAGAGTAATGAACTGTTCGCAGAGGTTGGCAAAGCAGCTGATCAGAAAGCAGTGGAAGACTTGGTGGAGGTAAGAATCGACGAAAAGAACCCGGATAAGTTCTTCTTGCTTGGTTCGTCGTTATCCAGCGCTGAGAGATTGGAGGTCATGGAATTCCTGACCTCCAACATCGAAGTGTTTGCCTGGACGCCATACGACATGCCAGGCATTGATCCAAACCTCATCTGCCACCAACTCAATGTCCACCCGTCTGCCAGACCAGTCATTCAACGCACACGCAGATCGGCACTCCACCACGCCGAAATAGTGGCAGAAGAAGTAGGAAACCTGCTGGAGGCAGGGGCAATCAGAGAGGTGCACTACCCTAGATGGATCTCCAACACGGTCGTGGTGCCAAAAAAGAATGGCAAGTGGCGTGTCTGCGTCGATTACAAGACGGTCAACAAAGCATGTCCAAAGGACAGTTTCCCCCTACCAAGGATAGATCAGTTGGTGGACCTCACAGCTGGGCACAGCAGGCTTAGCTTCCTTGACGCATACAGAGGCTACCATCAGATAGCCATGCACGAACCTGATCAGGAAGTAACATCCTTCACCACTCCAAGAGGACTATACTGCTACAAGGTCATGCCCTTTGGCCTAAAGAACGCAGGGGCGACATTCCAGAGAATGGTCACAAAGATGTTCGAACCATTGTTAGGCAAAACAATGGAGGCTTACATCGACGACATGGTGGTCAAAAGCAAGGATGCGGATGACCATCTAAAGGACCTAGATGAGATGTTCCAGATCCTGAAGAAACACAAGCTGCGCCTTAACGCTTCTAAGTGCGCATTCGGAGTAGGGTCTGGCAAGTTTCTGGGCTTCCTGGTAACCAACAGGGGTATTGAGGCAGACCCCTCCCAAATCAAAGCAATTCAGGAATTAGAGAGGCCTAATTCAGTGAAAGAAGTGCAGCACCTCACCGGCATGGCAGCAGCACTTAACCGATTCATCAGCCGATCTTCAGATAGATTGCGTCCATTCTTTCAGTCATTAAAAGCTAAGTTTGAGTGGGACGAAGAATGTGACCGAGCTCTGGAGAGTTTGAAAGAATACATGTCTTCTCCACCACTACTTGTCACCCCGATACCTGGAGAAGAACTCTTCCTCTACTTAGCAGTCTCTCAACATGCGGTAAGTGCAGTATTGGTTCGGGCAGAAGGCATCCAGCATCTTCCAATCTTCTACGTTAGCAAGACATTGTTAGGCGCTGAAACGAGGTATTTGCCACTGGAGAAACTGGCCCTGGCCTTAATGATGGCCTCAAGGAAGTTGTCGCATTACTTTCACGCCCACACCATAGTTGTCCTCACAGCCTTCCCACTCAAGGCATTATTTGAAAGGGCGAACTTTTCTGGGCGAATTCTGAAGTGGGCAGTAGAATTGGGACAATATGACATCAAGTTCCAACCTAGAACCGCAGTAAAAGCCCAATCTTTGGCAGACTTCGTCGCTGAGTTCACTCCTGGAAACCACCAAGTCTGCCCAATCGACCTGACTGACACAACCGAACTAGGGTTGGAGATTGACGCCGGAATAGCGCAACCCCTAGTACAGGTAACTCAGCCAAAGCCCAAGGCAGACCAGAGCAGAGAAAGCGAGGAGGAGGCAGAACTTACTACACCAAGTCAAAGCTCACCAACACCTAGTGACTTGGTCCCATCAGAGGACAAGGGGCAGACTGCAACTATGGGTCATGAAGAAAACTCCAGCGACATCCTAGACCCCACAACATCATTTGATCCCTCCACATGCTGGAAGTTGTTTGTAGGAGAGATGTGGAAGCTCTTTGTGGATGGAGCATCCAACCGACATGGAGCAGGACTTGGCATAGTCCTCATCTCCCCCGACGGCTTAGTAGTAGAGCAAGCAATCAACCTTGGCTTCCCAGCATCAAATAATGAAGCGGAGTATGAAGCGCTTCTAGCAGGTCTCAAGTCGGCATTCCACATGAAGGCCACCGAGCTAATGGTTTACAGCGACTCACAGCTAGTGGTGAATCAAATATCTGGCGACTACGAGGCAAAGGATGATAGGATGGCCAAGTACCAAGACTTGGTCAGAACAGAGATAAAGAAGTTCGAAGTGGTGAGGATAGAACAGATCGGCAGAGAGGAAAATAGCAGAGCAGACGAGCTAGCAGGCTTCGCCTCAATGGCAGACACCTCCATTCCTCACCCACTACTAATCGACTACCTGCCTAGACCCAGCATTGAAAACCCAGAAGCAGAAGAGGTATGTAGTGCGGAGTTAGGCCCTTCTTGGATGGATCCCATCATATTGTTCCTGAAAGACGGCACTCTACCGGAGGAAAAGAAAGAAGCCAACAGAATAAGAGCCAAGTCGCAACGATTTTGGCTCTCTCCATCTTTGGCATTGTACAAGAAGTCGTTCACAGGACCTTACTTAAAGTGTGTTCACCCCAGCAAGGTGGAAGCATTCCTATTCGAAATACATGAGGGTGTATGCGGCAGCCATCAAGGAGGAAGATCACTGGCGTACAGAGCAATTTCACAAGGATATTGGTGGCCATACATGCAAGCAGATTCAGAAAAGTATGTCAAAAAATGCGAAAAGTGTCAGAAGTTTGCACATCAAATACATCAACCTGCCAGAGAACTCCTACCTCTCACTAGTCCATGGCCTTTCGCAATGTGGGGCTTAGACATAGTGGGACCACTCCCTACAGCACCTGGCAACAGAAAGTTCTTTCTTGCGGCAACAGACTACTTCACCAAGTGGGTGGAGGCAGAAGCCTTGGCGTCAATCAAGGAAAAAGATGTAAAGAAGTTTGTTTGGCAGAACATCATTACTCGCTTCGGCATACCAAAAGCACTGATCTCGGACAACGGCACTCAGTTCGATGGCAAAATTTTCAGAGGCTTTTGCGAAGAGTACAAGATAGAATTCTACAATTCTACACCGGCGTACCCCCAAGCAAACGGTCAGGCAGAGGCGTCAAACAAGGTAGTCTTGGATGGATTGAAAAAGAGGTTAGAAAGAGCAAAAGGCAAGTGGGCAGAAGAGCTCCCCCATGTCTTATGGGCTTACCGCACCACGCCTCGACGTTCGACAGGCGAAACTCCATTCTCCTTAGCTTATGGCATGGAAGCGGTCATCCCTTTAGAAGTTGGCCTTCCTACAATTCGGAGCGAAAACTTTGATCCAGACCTAAATGGAGAAACCATCGCATTAGAACTTGACTTGGCAGAAGAAAGAAGAGAAAAGGCATTGGTTCACATCGCCTCCTACCAGCAAGAATTGTCCAGGAAATACAACAAAACAGTACATCCAAGACAGTTCAAGATCGGCGATTGGGTACTTCGCAAGGTGATGGGAAACACCTTGGTTCCAGGAGATGGCAAGTTGGGACCTAACTGGGAAGGACCTTACAAAGTGGTCGGACTGGCAGGCAAAGGGGCATACCACTTGGAAGATGAGGACGGCAAAAGAATTCCCAGACCATGGAATACGGCAAATCTCAAGTTGTTTTATTTCTAGCTTTTTTTTTAAGTATGTGTAATTTTTCACTTCCTCAATAAAACAAGTCGATTCCTTTCAGCATTATTGTTTTCAGTAGAAAGTAGCTTTAGAAAGCTAGTATTGTAAACATAGTTGGCCGGAATAACCAACTATGACCTTTCCTAAGCCCAGGATAAGGATCCAGGCTGCAGGACGTTTTGGTCGGAAAAACCAAAACACTTTATTTTGAGTTGGCTGGAAAAACCAAACTCAGAGATTGGCTGGATTAAACCAACACCCTTCCTAAGTCCAGGATTAGGATCCAGACTGCAGGACGTTTGGCCGGAATAACCAAACATGATATTCTAGGTTGGCTGGAAAAACCAACTCTTGTTACTCTTCAGCCGAAGTAAGTTTACGGCTGAAGAGCGGTTGGCTGGATTAAACCAACTCTGGTTACTATTCAGCCGAAGTAAGTTATATCGGCTGAAGAATGGTTGGCTGGATTAAACCAACTCTTGTTACTCTTCAGCCGAAGTAAGCTATATCGGCTGAAGAGTGGTTGGCTGGATTAAACCAACTCTGGTTACTCTTCAGCCGAAGTAACTTCGGCTGAAGAGTGGTTGGCTGGATTAAACCAACTCTTTGTTACTCTTCAGCCGAAGTAAGTTATATCGGCTGAAGAGTGGTTGGCTGGATTAAACCAACTTTGGTTACTCTTCAGCCGAAGTAACTTCGGCTGAAGAGTGGTTGGCTGGATTAAACCAACTCTTTGTACTCTTCAGCCGAAGTAAGCTATATCGGCTGAAGAGTGGTGGGCTAGTGAGTCAGATAGATAACCGAGATCACAGTTGTACAGATGAGTTCATGGAAAAATGCATTACAAAGTACAGGCATACATACAGAACCGAAATAAGAGTTTAAGATTTTTCATTGAAGACAAAGGAAGTACAATTGTAGGGCCGTAGCCCGGTTACAAGTTCGGACAAAAGAGAGAAAAAAGAAGAAAGCACAAGTTCAATCAAAGAGACCATCTATCTCGGCATCCAGATCGGCCCCAGAGTCAGCACGTACTCCGGTATCTGCAGTTAGAGCCGTCTCGGTTGGGAATTCCGACACTGCATTCTCAATCGTTGCCTCCAACCGAGCTGATGGGTCACCGGTTTGCTCTTGGTTAACCGGAGTCTCAGTTGCTTCTTCTTCATCATCATCATCGTCATCTGATGAGCCGAGAAATTGCTTTTGGAGTTCATCAGCATAATCTTTCAGCGAAGCCGGAATAAAATGCTCTGGAGGATTGTAGACCTCGGTTTCAGGTCCACAACCGATCTTCTCCAATGCACCCCTCCAGCCGCACTTGAAGAATAAATCCTTCGCCGCTTCACATTGCAGAGAATAGCCAGCTTCGGCTTCCTTGAAGCCGAACTTGGATGCGTCCTCAACCTTCTTCTTCAACTCGGCTACTTCGGCGTTCTTTTTGGTTTCAAGCTGCGCCATCTCCCACAAATATTTATCTTTGACCTCGGTTACGGCGCGCAGTTTATCACCGTCAGCCGAGGCAACAAGTTCGGTGAGACGTGCTACCTCGGCCTCTAGCTCGGTCGACCTCTGCTTGGACAATATTAGCTCGGCATTCTTTGCTTCGGCTTCCTTCATTACATGCCTCGTCGTTTTGCGAAGCTCCATTACTTGCTTGTGTGCTATTGTGCTCTTCTGAATAGCCTGCAAAAGTATAATGAGTTCTGTTTTAGCCGCGCTCAAAGTTGGAAAAAAACAAAAGAGAACAGTGATGCTTACCAATATCATGGATTTGGTGGCAGACCGAAGGGACTTCAGCTCGGTGTTGAGGCGTTTGCTGTGGTGTTCCATGTCTTTCGGCAGGCAAACACCCCTGGCCAAGTTAAAGGCCAGCAGGTGATCCTCCTCAGCGACAACCGAGTCACTCTCGAGGATATCTCGGTTGTTGAATACGAGGGGAGGAACCCATTTGTTGGTAGGCACAGTTCGGTCAGATGATTCCGGTTGCAAGTTGGGTTCGGGGTTCGGCGGAATGATGGTGTCGTCCTCATCAACCAAACGCAGCTCGGTCTCAGTGGTCCGGGCGCGCTTAGCTCAGCGAGAGGATGATGGCTGTTGGGATGGAAGAGCGACCACGGCTTCAGTGGTTTGGTGGGATGGTGGCGCTTCAGCCCTGGTGGTTGCGGTAAGCATAGCTTTCATCCGGTTCTTCTTCGCCATCTCTTGTTCGGCTGTTAGGGGCACGAGCACAATTTCTGGCAAGGTTGGGTCCGGTTCTGGTGGGTCTTCAAGGAGGAAGTCGGTCACCCTCGCTTTTCGGCGACCGGAGTAGCGGTAAGTCGGTTCAAAGTCGAGGAGTTTTCCCCAACTCCTTTCTCGAACTCGCAGTGCGGCGCGGAGAACGCCTAGATTGGGGTGACCGTACTGGGAGTGGAGGAATGCTAAATCTGCAAAAAAGAGAACAAGTGTTACTCCGGTTCAGTACGAGAATCATGTCAAAAGGGGAGGATTGGAAACCGAAGTCTTTATACCGGGCTCCCCTTGTTTCCAATTTATTCTTCGGCCTGGGATTCGGGCTTGGAAGTCTTCAAAATTTCCAGAAACCCAAAAGAAATCGTCGTCGTTCAAGTCCTTATCCGGTGTATGTTTTATTATTTTTTCTCGGCCACGGCGTATTCTTAGGTAATAACACCAGCCTTCATTCTTTGACCCTATGGAGTATTGGTGTAGTATTTCGGCTAAACCGAGGTTGAGACCGGTTTGTTGGTTTAAAGCGGCTATGCCCATTATTATTCGGTATGTATTGGTGGACAATTGGGTGGGGCATAGTCTGGTTTGTCTTAAAAATTCACATATAAGGGGCTGGACTGGGAATCTGAGTCCGGTTTCTATAATGGATTGGAGAGTGAAGGGAACGAAGCCTGTCTTACCCCAAGGATCTATGTCTTTTTCGGCTAGGACAAGGTTTACATCGGCTGGGATTTGGTAGTCCTTCCTGAATTCGGCTAGGCCCCCTGGGGTTTCTACAAGACATCTATACTTCCCCATTTTATTGTATAAATTAAATAATTTATCTCGGTTGTAAGAGGGTGCTCGGTAGCTCGGTTGAGTGCGCAGAGGTATCTGGGCAACCTAAGTCTGCAAAGTTGAAAAACAAGGTGTTAAGCACAGATCGAAGACTGTGCTACCAAAACAAAGCAAGAAAAGTCTAGTCTTATTTCGGTTCGGCAGGGTGCTATGGTAATTACATCGGTTTCTGAAAGGTTCTCTCTATTTCGGTTTCACCTGTGGTATTTCTTATTCCGGTTAGGCCTAAAGGGGCAGTTTTCTCAGTTCGGTTTAGGAACTTAGAAAGCTGGTTAGGCCCCCAAGGCTTAGCTCGGTCAAAGGCCAGAGTTTCTAGTTCAAAAGTGTGTTTTTATTTCGGCTAGAGTGTATCAAAGGGGAACCTGTGAAAACTACTACTGCTGTGTTGTGTATAAGTTCTAGTCCGGTTTCAGTCTGCCTAGATTTTTATATAGCAAGAACAATATTCTAGTTCGGTTAAAACATGTACAAGGATCAAAAAGGTGTTCTACTTGCTAAATCAGTGTGTTCAAAGTGTTCTTGTGAAGTTTTTCAGAAAGTGCAGATATGGTAGAAGAAAAACAAAGTGTTTTGTAGCAACACGTAGCATGAACAAACTATGGACTAAAATGAAAGCCAAAAGACAGATAAACAAAGAAAAGATTCGTGTATTTACCTGGTAGAGAAGCAGAGGATGAGGAGGAAGAACAGCAACAATAATGGAGGGCACGAGCTCTTGAGTTGCAGGGGGAGAGGCAAAAACCAGAGGGAAAGAGAAGATGAACAGAGTGAAGTGTGATTCAAAAAATGAAGGGTTCTTTTGGTGTAAAGGGAGAAAGAGCGGGAACTGTTCAATTTTCTCGGAGTACGAGGGGCAGCGCTACAGCTGTGGGAGGCCAATTAGAGCCTGCCACGTGTCATGGGAAGGACAAGCGTTTCAGTTTCTGCAACTGAAGAGACGTTTGACCGGACGTGCATAGCTCGGCTTGAGTTTAGCTCGGCTGGAGAAGCTAAAAGGTTTTCAGCTCGGCCGGAATAGCTAAAGGATTATAGCTCGGTTGGATAAGCTAAAACTTTAGCCCGGTTTTATAGACAGGTAATCCCTATCATGCTGTGCAGATGGAATTAAGGGGCAATTGAGAGGGTAATTTATGTGAAAATTGGGCCGAGCTAGAATAAGTGGGCCGATCTATGGGCCGTATTAAAGAAGCCTAGAACATGGGCCACGGACGAGTAGTAGTTCGGCCCAGAGAAAGAAGTTCGTCGCCGGATGAAGAGAGGGCTTAGTTCGGTCGACCGTTGCCCCTCACTCAGATGGCAGTTCGGTCCTAAGTGTGTTAGACCGGTCCCAAAGTTTAGACCGGTTTTGGCGCAGTAGGTTAGTCTGGTCTAAGGGCCTTGTTAGTACTTAGCTCGGTTGTTGAAGGAGAACCGAGGTAAGGATCGTAATTAAAGAGCCGGACTAAGTATAGCTCGGTTGAAGATCACATGTGCCTTGCTTACTTGGTGTCAGAGTTACTTCGGCTTAGTTCTCTTATGGATAGCTCGGTTTTAGTGTATGAAAGCCGGGATAAGAGAAAGGAAGGTTACAGCCGAAGTGACAGTTATCTTGGTCATGTGGTAGTTCGGCCGTAAGAAGAGCCATCTCACTTGGCTTAAGCAGTGAGGAGGGTGTTGGAGGGAAAGCCTTATCTTCCAGGAGTATGAATCCTAGGAGGACTCTACGCAAGGAGGAGTAATCCTAGAAGGACTCTACTTGGGGGAATAAGAGTCCTACCAGGATTGTGCCGCGCGAAACCTATATAAGCTCACCAATATCACCTTTGGAGAGGTAATGCAACTTTTGCTCCCTGATTACATTGAGCTTTTGCCTACTTGTCTAGCTTTCTGACTTAGGCATCGAAGAGGTTTCCGGCACACACCCGCCGGCCAGCTCACGTTTGTGTTTTCAGGTGACAAAGCGACGTCGTACGGAGGAACGCAGACTTGATCAACAGGATTATACGAGAAGGTGTATTTCTTTCCCGTACACCAAGTATAGCTGTAAATTCTCCAAACCAGAACTCGGTGCTAACTGGAGCTCTAATCTCTCCAAATCTCCTGCTGAAGGATGACATTCTATATCTCCTGAAGCTGGAGCCATACTCATTGGTGCCCATTGGAGACCTAATTCCTCCAAACCATCATCTCCTGTTGAAGGACAACATTCTATTTCTCTTGAAGCTGAAGCCGTACTCATTGGTTCGACAAGCAAACCTCTTTCCTCCAAACAATAATCACCTACTGAAAGATGACATTCTACATCTCTTGACCTTACCACACTCTCTCCTAGCATTCCTTTCATTGGTGTTTCTGGCTGTATTGTAGAAAAATGATCGTAATTGAACCAAGAATCCCATGGTTCATAGCCATACTCGCTACTACCAGGTGGAGTTCTAAATTCAGGCTTTGATGACAAGCCTCCGCTGTTGTTGGATTGGGACATGGATTTCTGAAATCATGTGAGGTCCCCTCATTCTCAATCACCATCTCCCCCTGTGGTTCTTCAGGCTGTGCAGAAACAGCAAGAGCACTAGGTTCAACACATTGTTCTCAGACCCGGATCGGACCGGCCGGTCGGACCGGTTGAACCGGGAACCGAGCCTTGTTCCGGTCCAGTCAACCCCCTAAACCCGGATTGGGGCCAAAACCAGGAAAAACCGGTGACCCACTGGTCGAACCGGTAAAACCGATGACCCAGTGGTCGAACCGGCCAAAACCGGTCCTCTTTTTTTTTTTTTTTTTTTTTTTTTTTTTTTTTTTTTTTCTTTCTTTTTCTTATATATATACATATATATATAAATATATTTTAAAATTTTGACTAAAAATTCTTATTTCAAGAGTCTCCTCTCATAAGGAAGAGTCTCATTGAAACTTGAAAACTTGAGGAGATTATGAAAGTCTATTCCTATTTATAGGAAAAGATTTTTCAAAAAGAACCTACAAAATTCTATGTGGGATTCAATCAAATTATTTGAAACATATTAATTGGAGGGAGAGTTGAAAATTTCATTTCCCTCCAAAATTAAATCTAGCAATCAATCAACTTATTTGGAGGGAATGTTTAAAAAATTTAATTTCTTTGAAATAAGTGACTTTTTTTTTATCAATTATGACTTTATTAAATATTATTAATAAATACTATACAACAATTTTTATTTTATTTGATTATTTATATATTTTTTATTTATTTATAATTTATAATTATATTTTTTAATTATATAATATTAATTATGACGTACACGGTTCGACCGCTTTGACCGACGGTTGAACCGGTGACCGTCCACCGGTCCCTTTTCCGGTTCGCTCACCTGTCGGTTTTGAAAACATTGGTTCAACAGATGAAACTGTTAGACAGGCTGTCCTCCCCTCAGCTCCTTGGATAGATTCATTTCCATTGGTGTTTCTGGATGTACTGTAGAAACATTATCACAATCAAAATAATCCAATGGTTCATTAGTCTACTGTTCTTGCCAGGTGGAGATCTAAATTCAGGTCCTGATGACAAGCCTCCGGTGTTATTGGATTCAGACATAGATTCTGAAATCATGTGAGGTCCCCTCATTCTCAATCACCATCTCCTCCTGTGGTTCTTCAGGCTGTACAGAAATAGCAAGAGCATTGTTCTCAGACCCTGACCGGACCGGACCGGACCGGTTGAACCAGGAACCGGGCCTTGCTCCGGTCCGGTCAACCCCCTAAACCCAGATTGGGGCCAAAACCGGGAAAAACCGGTGACCCACTGGTCGAACCGGCCAAAACCAACCCTTTTTTTTTTTTTTGAATTTTACTTTTTTTTTCTTTCTTTCTTTCTTTCTTATATATATATATATATTTCAAAATTTTGACTAAAAATTCTTATTTCAAGAGTCTCCTCTCATAAGGAAGAGTCTCATTGAAACTTGAAAGCTTGAGGAGATTATGAAAGTCTATTCCTATTTCTAGGAAAAAGATTTTTCAAAGAGAAACCTACAAAATTCTATGTGGGATTCAATCAAATTATTTGAAACATATTAATTGGAGGGAGAGTTGAAAATTTCATTTCCCTCCAAAATTAAATCTAGCAATAAATCAATTTATTGGAGGAATGTTTAAAAATTTAATTCTTTCAAATAAGTCATTTTTTTTTATCAATTATGACTTATTAAATATTATTAATAAATACTATACAACAATTTTTATTTTTATTTGATTATTTATATATATTTATTTATTTATAAGATAATTATATTTTTAATTATATAATATTAATTATGACGTCACGGTTCTGACCGCTTTGACCCGACGGTTGAACCGGGGACCGTCCACCCGGTCCCTTTTCCGGTTCGCTCACCGTCCGGTTTTGAAAACATTGGTTCAACAATGAAACTGTTAGACAGGCTGTCCCCCCTCAGCTCCTTGGATAGATTCATTTTCCATTTGGTGTTTCTGGATGTACTGTAGAAACATTATCACAATCAAAATAATCCAATGGTTCATTAGTCATACTCGTTCTTGCCAGGTGGAGATCTAAATTCAGGTCCTGATGACAAGCCTCCGGTGTTATTGGATTCAGACATAGATTTCTGAAATCATGTGAGGTCCCCTCATTCTCAATCACCATCTCCCCCTGTGGTTCTACAGGCTGTGCAGAAATAACAAGAGCACTGTTCTCAGATCCAGACAGGACCGGCCGGTAGGACCGGTTGAACCGGGAACCGGGCCTTGTTCCGGTCCGGTCAACCCCCTAAACCCGGATTGGGGTCAAAACTGGGAAAAATCGATGACCCAGTGGTCGAACCGGTAAAACCGGTGACCCAGTGGTCGAACCGGCCAAACCGGTCCTCTTTTTTTTTTTTTTTTTGGGTTTTACTTTTTTTTTTATTTTCTTTCTTCTTTCTTTATATATTTATATATATATATATATATATATATATATTCCAAAATTTTGACTAAAAATTCTTATTTCAAGAGTCTCCTCTCATAAGGAAGAGTCTCATTGAAACTTGAAAACTTGAGGAGATTATGAAAGTCTATTCCTATTTATAGGAAAAGATTTTTCAAAGAGAACTTACAAAATTCTATGTGGATTCAATCAAATTATTTGAAACATATTAACAGAGAGGAGAGTTGAAAATTTCATTTCCTCCAAAATTAAATCTAGCAATCAATCAATTTATTTGGAGGGAATGTTTAAAAAATTTAATTTCTTTGAAATAATGACTTTTTTTTTTTATCAATTATGACTTTATTAAATATTATTAATAAATACTATACAACAATTTTTATTTTTATTTGATTATTTATATTATTTTTATTTATTTATAATTTATAATTTATTTTTTAATTATATAATATTAATTATGACGTCACGGTTCGACCGCTTTGACCCGACGGTTGAACCGGTGACCCGTCCACCCGGTCCCTTTTCCGGTTCGCTCACCGGTCCGGTTTTGAAAACATTGGTTCAACAGATGAAACTGTTAGACAGGCTGTCCTCCCCTCAGCTCCTTGGATAGATTATTTTCCATTGGTGTTTCTGGATGTACTGTAGAAACATTATCACAATCAAAATAATCCAATGGTTCATTAGTCATACAGTTCTTGCTGGAGGTGGAGATCTAAATTCAGGTCCTGATGACAAGCCTCCAGTGTTATTGGATTCAGACATAGATTTCTGAAATCATGTGAGGTCCCCTCATTCTCAATCACCATCTTCTCCTGTGGTTCTTCAGGCTGTGCAGAAATAGCAAGAGCATTGTTTTCAGACCCAGATCGGACCGGCCGGTCGGACCGGTTGAACCAGCAACCTGGCCTTGTTCCGGTCCGGTCAACCCCCTAAACCCGGATTGGGGCCAAAACCGAGAAAAACCGGTGACCTACTAGTCGAACCGGTAAAACCGGTGACCCAGTGGTCGAACCGGCCAAAACCGGTCCTCTTTTTTTTTTTTTTTTTTTTCTTTCTTTCTATTCTTTTATATATATATATATATAATATTCAAAATTTTGACTAAAAATTCTTATTTCAAGAGTCTCCTCTCATAAGGAAGAGTCTCATTGAAACTTGAAAACTTGAGGAGATTATGAAAGTCATTCCTATTTATAGGAAAAGATTTTTCAAAGAGAACCTACAAATTCTATGTGGGATTCAATCAAATTATTTGAAACATATTAATTGGAGGGAGAGTTGAAAATTTCATTTCCTCCAAAATTAAATCTAGCAATCAATCAATTTATTGGAGGGAATGTTTAAAAAATTTAATTTCTTTCAAATAAGTCACTTTTTTTTTTTATCAATTATGACTTTATTAAATATTATTAAAAATACTATACAACAATTTTATTTTTATTTGATTATTTATATATATTTTATTTATTTATAATTTATAATTATATTTTTTAATTATATAATATTAATTATGACGTCACGGTTCGACCGCTTTGACCCGACGGTTGAACCGGTGACCCGTCCACCCGGTCCCTTTTACGGTTCGCTCACCAGTCCGGTTTTAAAAACATTGGTTCAACAGATGAAACTGTTAGACAGGCTGTCCTCCCCTCAGCTCCTTGGATAGATTCATTTTCCGTTGGTGTTTCTAGATGTACTGTAGAAACATTATCACAATCAAAATAATCCAATGGTTCATTAGTCATACTCGTTCTAGCCAGGTGGAGATCTAAATTCAGGTCCTGATGACAAGCCTCCGGTGTTATTGGATTCAGACATAGATTTCTGAAATCATGTGAGGTCCCCTCATTCTCAATCACCATCTCCCCCTGTGGTTCTTCAGGCTGTGCAGAAATACCAAGAGCATTGTTCTCAGACCTGGACCGGACCGGCCGGTCGGACCGGTTGAACCGGGAACCGGGCCTTGTTCCGGTTCGGTCAACCCCCTAAACCCGGATTGGGGCCAAAACCGGGAAAAACCGGTGACCCACTGGTCGAACCGGCCCAAACCGGTCCTCTTTTTTTTTTTTGGGTTTTACTTTTTTTTTTTTTCTTTCTTTTTTCTTTATATTTATATATATATATATATATATATTTCAAAATTTTGACTAAAAATTCTTATTTCAAGAGTCTCCTCTCAAAAGGAAGAGTCTCATTGAAACTTCAAAGTTTGAGGAGATTATGAAAGTCTATTCCTATTTATAGGAAAAGATTTTTCAAAGAGAACCTACAAAATTCTCTGGGATTCAATCAAATTATTTGAAACATATTAATTGGAGGGAGATTTGAAAATTTCATTTCCCTCCAAAATTAAATCTAGCAATCAATCAATTTATTTGGGGGAATGTTTAAAAATTTAATTTCTTTGAAATAAGTCACTTTTTTTTTTTATCAATTTGACTTTATTAAATTTATTAATAAATACTATACAAAATTTTATTTTTATTTGATTATTTATATTATTTATTTATTTAATTTATAATTATATTTTTTAATTATATAATATTAATTATGACGTCACGGTTCGACCGCTTTGACCCGACGGTTGAACCGGTGACCCGTCCACCCGGTCCCTTTTCCGGTCGCTCACCGGTCCGGTTTTGAAAACATTGGTTCAACAGATGAAACTGTTAGACAGGCTGTCATCCCCTCAGCTCCTTGGATAGATTCATTATCCATTGGTGTTTCTGGACGTACTGTAGAAATATTATCATAATCAAAATAATCCAATGGTTCATTAGTCATACTCGTTCTTGCAGGTGGAGATCGAAATTCAGGCCCTGACGACAAACCTCCGGTGTTATTGGATTCAGACATAGATTTCTGAAATCATGTGAGGTCCCCTCATTCTCAATCACCATCTCCCCCTGTGGTTCTTCAGGCTGCGCAGAAATAGCAAGAGCATTGTTCTCAGACCCGGACCGGACCGGCCGGTCGGAGCGGTTGAACCGGGAACCGGGCCTTGTTCCAGTCCGGTCAACCCCCTATCCCCGGATTGGGGCCAAAACCGGGAAAAACGGGTGACCCACTGGTCGAACCGGTAAAACCGGTGACCAGTGGTCGAACCGGCCAAAACCGGTCCTCTTTTTTTTTTGGGTTTATTTTTTTTTATTTCTTTTGTTATTATATATATATATATATTTGAAAATTTTGACTAAAAATTCTATTTCAAGAGTCTCCTCTCATAAGGAAGAGTCTCATTGAAACTTGAAAACTTGAGGAGATTATGAAAGTCTATTCCTATTTATAGGAAAAGATTTTCAAAGAGAACCTAAAATTCTATGTGGGATTCAATCAAATTATTTGAAACATATTAATTGGAGGGAGAGTTGAAAATTTCATTTCCCTCCAAAATTAAATCTAGCAATCAATCAATTTATTTGGAGGGATGTTTAAAAAATTTAATTTCTTTAAATAAGTGACTTTTTTTTTTATCCATTATGACTTTATTAAATATTATTAATAAATACTATACAACAATTTTTATTTGATTTGATTATTTTATATATTTTATTTATTTATAATTATAATTATATTTTTTAATTATATAATATTAATTATGAAGTCACGGTTCGACCGCTTTGACCCGACGGTTGAACTGGTGACCTGTCCACCGGTCCCTTTTCCGGTTCGCTCACCGGTCCGGTTTTAAAAACATTGGTTCAACAGATGAAACTGTTAGACATGCTGTCCTCCCCTTAGCTCCTTGGATAGATTCATTTTCCATTGGTGTTTCTGGAGGTACTGTAGAAACATTATCACAATCAAAATAATCCAATAGTTCATTAGTCATACTCGTTCTTGCCAGGTGGAGATCAAAATTCAGGTCCTGATGACAAGCCTCCGGTGTTATTGGATTCAGACATAGATTTCTGAAATCATGTGAGGTCCCCTCATTCTCAATCACCATCTCCCCCTGTGGTTCATCAGGCTGTGCAAAAATAGCAAGAGCATTGTTCTCAGACCTGGACCGGACCGGCCGGTCGGATCGGTTGAACCGGGAACCGGGTCTTGTTCCGGTTCGGTCAAACCCCTAAACCCGGATTGCGGCCAAAACGGGAAAACCGGTGACCCACTGGTCGAACCGGTAAAACCGGTGACCACTGGTCGAACCGGCCAAAACCGGTCCTCTTTTTTTTTTTTTGGGTTTTACTTTTATTTTTTATTTTCTTTCTTTCTTTTTTTCTTATATATTATATATATATATATATACATATTTCAAAATTTTGACTAAAAATCCTTATTTCAAGAGTCTCTCTTATAAGGAAGAGTCTCATTGAAACTTGAAAGTTTGAGGAGATTATGAAAGTCTATTCCTATTTATAGGAAAAGATTTTTCAAAGAGAACCTACAAAATTCTATGTGGGATTCAATCAAATTATTTGAAACATATTAATTGGAGGGAGATTTGAAAATTTCATTTCCCTCCAAAATTAAATCTAGCAATCAATCAATTTATTTGGAGGGAATGTTTAAAAAATTTAATTTCTTTGAAATAAGTGACTTTTTTTTTATCAATTATGACTTTATTAAATATTATTAATAAATACTATACAACAATTTTTATTTTTATTTGATTATTTATATATATTTTATTTATTTATAATTTATAATAATATTTTTAATTATATAATATTAATTATGACGTCACGGTTCGACCGCTTTGACCCGACGGTTGAACCGGTGACCCGTCCACCCGGTCCCTTTTCCGGTTCGCTCACCTGTCTGGTTTTGAAAACATTGGTTCAACAGATGAAACTGTTAGACAAGTTGTCCTCCCCTCAGCTCCTTGGATAAATTCATTATCCATTGGTGTTTCTGGATGTACTGTAGAAACATTATCATAATCAAAATAATCCAATGGTTCATTAGTCATACTCGTTCTTGCAAGGTGGAGATCCAAATTCAGGCCCTGATGACAAGCCTCCGGTGTTATTGGATTCAGACATAGATTTCTGAAATCACGTGAGATCCCCTCATTCTCAATCACCATCTCCCCCTGTGGTTCTTCAGCCTGTGCAGAAATAGCAAGAGCATTGTTCTCAGACCCGGAGCGGACCGACCGGTTGAAGCGGTTGAACCGGGAACCGGGCCTTGTTCCAGTCCGGTCAACCCCCTAAACCCGGATTGGGGACGAAACCGGGAAAAACCGGTGACCCACTGGTCGAACCGGTAAAACTGGTGACCAGTGGTCGAACCGGCCAAAACGTGTCCCCTTTTTTTTTTTTGGGTTTTACTTTTTTTTTTATTTTCTTTCTTTGTTATATATTTATTTATATATATATATGTAAATATATTTCAAAATTTTGACTAAAAATTCCTATTTCAAGAGTCTCGTCTCATAAGGAAGAGTCTCATTGAAACTTGAAAGCTTGAGGAGATTATGAAAGTATATTCCTATTTATAAGAAAAGATTTTTCAAAGAGAACCTACAAAATTCTATGTAGGATTCAATCAAATTATTTGAAACATATTAATTGGAGGGAGAGTTGAAAATTTCATTTCCCTCCAGAATTAAATCTAGCCATCAATCAATTTATTTCGAGGGAATGTTTAAAAAATTTAATTTTTCTGAAATAAGTGACTTTTTTTTTATCAATTATGACTTTATTAAATATTATTAATAAATACTATACGACAATTTTTATTTTCATTTGATCATTTATAGATATTTTATTATTTATAATTTATAATTATATTTTTTAATTATATAATATTAATTATGACGTCACGGTTTGACCGCTTTGACCCGACGGTTGAACCGGTGACCCGTCCACCCGGTCCCTTTTCCGGTTCTCTCACCGGTGCGGTTTTAAAAATATTGGTTCAAAAGATGAAACTGTTAGACATGCTGTCCTCCCCTCAGCTCCTTGGATAGATTCATTTTCCATTGGTGTTTCTGGATGTACTGTAGAAACATTATCACAATCAAAATAATCCAATGGTTCATTAGTCATACTCGTTCTTGCCAGGTGGAGATCTAAATTCAGGTCCTGATGACAAGCCTCCGGTGTTATTGGATTCAGACATAGATTTCTGAAATCATGTGAGGTCCCCTCATTCTCAATCACCATCTCCTCTTGTGGATCTTCAGGCTGTGCAGAAATAGCAAGAGCATTGTTCTCAGACCCGGACCGGACCGGTTGAACCGGGCCTAGTTCCGGTCCGGTCAACCCCCTAAACCCGGATTGGGGCCAAAACCAGGAAAAACCGATGACCCACTGGTCAAACCGGTGAAACCGGTGACCCACTGGTCGAACTGGCAAAAACTGGTCCTCTTTTTTTTTTGGGTTTTACTTTTTTTTTAAAATTTTCTTTCCTTTTTTCTTTCTCATATATTTATATATATATATATATATATAATATACTTCAAAATTTTGACAAAAAATTCTTATTTCAAGAGTCTCCTTTCATAAGAAGAGTCTTATTGAAACTTGAAAACTTGAGGAGATTATGAATGTCTATTCCTATTTATAGGAAAAGATTTTTCAAAGAGAACCTAAAATTCTATGTGGGATTCAATCAAATTATTTGAAACATATTAATTGGAGGGAGAGTTGAAAATTCATTTCCCTCCAAAATTAAATCTAGCAATCAATCAATTATTTGGAGGGAATATTTAAAAATTTTAATTTTTCTGAAATAAGTGACTTTTTTTTTATCAATTATGACTTTATTAAATATTTTTAATAAATACTATACGACAATTTTTATTTTCATTTGATTATTTATAGATACTTTTATTTATTTATAATTTATAATTATATTTTTTAATTATATAATATTAATTATGACGTCACGGTTTGACCGCTTTGACCCGACGGTTGAACCGTGACCCATCCACCCGGTCCCTTTCCGGTTCTCTCACCGGTGCGGTTTTAAAAACATTGGTTCAACAGATGAAACTGTTAGACATGCTGTCCTCCCCTTAGCTCCTTGGATACATTCATTTCCATTGGTGTTCGGATGTACTGTAGAAACATTATCACAATCAAAATAGTCCAATGGTTCATTAGTCATACTCGTTCTTGCCAGGTGGAGATCTAAATTCAGGTCCTGATGACAAGCCTCCGGTGTTATTGGATTCAGACATAGATTTCTGAAATCATGTGAGGTCCCCTCATTCTCAATCACCATCTCCCCCTGTGGTTCTTCAGGCTGTGCAGAAATAGCAAGAGCATTGTTCTCAGACTCGGACCGGACCGGCCGGTCGGACCGGTTGAACCGGGCGTTGTTCCGGTCCGGTCAACCCCCTAAACCCGGATTGAGGCCAAAACCGGGAAAAACCGATGACCCACTGGTCAAACCGGTGAAACTGGTGACCCACTGGTCGAACCGGCAAAAACCGTCCTTATTTTTTTTTGGGTTTTATTACTTTTTTTATTTTCTTTCCTTTTTTTTCTTTCTTATATATATATATATATATATAAATATAATTCAAAATTTTGACTAAAAATTCTTATTTCAGAGTCTCCTTTCATAAGGAAGAGTCTTATTGAAACTTGAAAGCTTGAGATGATTATGAAAGTCTATTCCTATTTATAAGAAAAGATTTTTCAAAGAGAACCTACAAAATTCTATGTGGGATTCAATCAAATTATTTGAAACATATTAATTGGAGGGAGAGTTGAAAATTTCATTTCCCTCCAAAATTAAATCTAGCAATCAATCAATTCATTTGGATGGAATGTTTAAAAAATTCATTTCTTTGAAATAAGTGACTTTTTTTTTTTTATCCATTATGACTTTATCAAATATTATTAAAATACTATACAACAATTTTTATTTTTATTTTATTATTTATATATTTTTATTTATTTATAATTTATATTTATATTTTTTAATTATATAATATTAATTATGACGTCACGGTTCGACCGCTTTGACCCGACGGTTGAACCGGTGACCCGTCCGCCCGGTCCCTTTTCCGGTTCGCTCACCGGTCCGGTTTTGAAAACATTGGTTCAACAGATGAAACTGTTAGACAGGCTGTCCTCCCTCAGCTCCTTCGATAGATTCATTTTCCATTGGTATTTCTGGATATACTGAGAAACATTATCACAATCAAAATAATCCAATGGTTCATTAGTCATACTCGTTCTTGCCAGGTGGAGATCTAAATTCAGGTCCTGATGACAAGCCTCCGGTGTTATTGGATTCAGACATAGATTTCTGAAATCTTGTGTGGTCTCCTCATTCTCAATCACCATCTCCCGCTGTGGTTCTTCAGGCTGTGCAGAAATAGCAAGAGCATTGTTCTCAGACCTGGACCGAACCGGCCGGACGGACCAGTTGAACCGGGAACCGGGCTTGTTCCGGTTGGTCAACCCTCTAAACCCGGATTGGGGCCAAAACCGGGAAAAATCGGTGACCCACTGGTCGAACGGTAAAACCGGTGACCCAGTGGGCGAACCGGCCAAAACCGGTCCTCTTTTTTTTTTTTGGCTTTACTTTTTTTTATTTATTTTCTTTCTTTCTTTTTTTCGTATATATTTATATATATATATACATATTTCAAAATTTTGACAAAAAAATCTTATTTGAAGAGTCTCCTCTTATAAGGAAGAGTCTCATTGAAACTTGAAAGCTTGAGGAGATTATGAAAGTCTATTCCTATTTATAGGAAAAGATTTTTCAAAGAGAACCTACAAAATTCTATGTGGGATCAATCAAATTATTTGAAACATATTAATTGGAGGGAGATTTGAAAATTTCATTTCCCCCGATTAAATCTAGCAATCAATCAATTTATTTGGAGGGAATGTTTAAAAAATTTAATTTCTTTGAAATAAGTGACTTTTTTCTATCAATTATGATTTATTAAATATTATTAAAATACTATACAACAATTTTTATTTTATTTGATTATTAAATATATTTTATTTATTTATAATTTATAATTATATTTTAATTATATAATATTAATTATGACGTCACGGTTCGACCGCTTTGATCCGACGGTTGAACCGGTGACGCGTCCACCCGGTCCCTTTTCCGGTTCGCTCACCTGTCCGGTTTTGAAAACATTGGTTCAACAGATGAAACTGTTAGACAGGCTGTCCTCCCCTCAGTTCCTTGGATAGATTCATTATCTATTGATGTTTCTGGATGTACTGTAGAAACATTATCACAATCAAAATAATCCAATGGTTCATTAGTCATACTCGTTCTTGGAAGGTGGAGATCTAAATTCAGGCCCTGATGACAAGCCTCCGGTGTTATTGGATTCAGACATAGATTTCTGAAATCATGTGAGGTCCCCTCATTCTCAATCACCATCTCCCCCTGTGGTTCTTCAGGCTGTGCTGAAATAGCAAGAGCATTGTTCTCAAACCCGGACCGGTTGAACCGGGAACCGGGCCTTGTTCCGTTCCGGTCAACCACCTAAACCCGGATTGGGGCCAAAATCGAGAAAAACCGAAGTCCCACTGGTCGAACCGGCCAAAACCGGTCCTCTTTTTTTTTTTGGGTTTTACTTTTTTTTTTTTTTTTTCTTTCCTTTTTTCTTTCTTCAAAATTTTGACTAAAAATTCTTATTTCAAGAGTCTCCTTTCATAAGGAAGAGTCTCATTGAAACTTGAAAGCTTGAAGAGATTATGAAAGTATATTCCTATTTATAGGAAAAGATTTTTCAAAGAGAACCTACAAAATTCTATGTGTGATTCAATCAAATTATTTGAAACATATTAATTGGAGGGAGAGTTGAAAATTTCACTTTCCTCCAAAATTAAATCTAGCAATCAATCAATTTATTTGGATGGAATGTTTAAAAAATTTCATTTCTTTGAAATAAGTGACTTTTTTTTTTTTTATCAATTATGACTTTATTAAATATTATTAATAAATACTATACAACAATTTTTATTTTTATTGATTATTTATATATATTTTATTTATTTATAATTATAATTATATTTTTTAATTATATAATATTAATTATGACGTCACGGTTCGACCATTTGACGACGGTTGAGCCGGTGACCCGTCCACCCGGTCCCTTTTCCGGTTCGCTCACCGGTCCGGTTTTGAAAACATTGGTTCAACAGATGAAACTGTTAGACAGGCTGTCCGCCCCTCAGCTCCTTGGATAGATTTATTTTCCATTGGTGTTTCTGGATGTACTGTAGAAACATTATCACAATCAAAATAATCCAATGGTTCATTAGTCATACTCGTTCTTGCCAGGTGGAGATCTAAATTCAAGTCCTGATGACAAGCCTCCGGTGTTATTAGATTCAGACATGGATTTCTGAAATCATGTGAGGTCCCCTCATTCTCAATCACATCTCCCCCTGTGGTTCTTCACGCTGTGCAGAAATAGCAAGAGCATTGTTCTCAGACCCGGACCGGACCGGACCGGTTGAACCGGGAACCGGGCCTTGTTCCGGTCCGGTCTACCCCCTAAACCCGGATTGGGGCAAAATCGATGACCTACTGATCGAACCGGTAAAACCGGTGACCCAGTGGTCGAAACGGCCAAAACCGGCCCTCTTTTTTTTTTTCGGTTTTACTTTTTTTTTCTTTCTTTCTTTCTTTCTTTCTTTCTTATATATTATTATATATATATATATTTCAAAATTTTGACTAAAAATTTTATTTCAAGTGTCTGCTCATAACGAAGAGTCACATTGAAACTTGAAAACTTGAGGAGATTATGAAAGTCTATTCCTATTTTTAGGAAAAGATTTTTCAAAGAGAACCTACAAAATCAAAATGTGGGATTCAATTAAATTATTTGAAACATATTAATTGGAGGGAGAGTTGAAATTTCATTTCCCTCCAAAATTAAATCTGGGAATCAATCAATTTATGTGGAGGGAATGTTTAAAAAATTTAATTTCTTTGAAATAAGTGACTTTTTTTTTATCAATTATGACTTTATTAAATATTATTAATAAATACTATACAACAAATTTTATTTTTTGATTATTTATGTATATTTTATTTATTTATAATTTATAATTATATTTTTAATTATATAATATTGATTATGACGTCACGGTTCGACCGCTTTGACCCGACGGTTGAACTGGTGACCCGTCCACCCGGTCCCTTTTCCGATTCGCTCACCGGTCCGATTTTGAAAACATTGGTTCAACAGATGAAACTGTTAGACAGGCTGTCCTCCCCTCAGCTCCTTGGATAGATTCATTTTCCATTGGTGTTTCTGGATGTACAGTAGAAACATTATCACAATGAAAATAATCCAATGGTTCATTAGTCATACTCGTTCTTGCCAAGTGGAGATCTAAATTCAGGTCCTGATGACAAGCCTCCGGTGCTGTTGGATTCAAACATAGATTTCTGCAATCATGTGAGGTCCCCTCATTCTCAATCACCATCTCCCCCTGTGGTTCTTCAGGCTGTGCAGAAATTGCAAGAGCATTGTTCTCAGACCCGGACCGGACCGGCCGGTCAGATCGGTTGAACCGGGAACCAGGCCTTGTTCTGGTCTGGTCAACCCCCTAAACCCGGATTGGGGCAAAACCGGGAAAAACCGGTGACCCACTGGTCGAACCAGCCAAAACCGGTCCTCTTTTTTTTTTTGGGTTTTACTTTTTTTTTTTTTTTTCTTTGTTTCTTTTTTTCTTATATATTTATATATATATACATATTTCAAAATTTTGACTAAAAATTCTTATTTCAAGAGTCTCCTCTCATAAGGAAGAATCTCATTGAAACTTGAAAGTTTGAGGAGATTATGAAAGTCTATTCTTATTTATAGGAAAAGATTTTTCAAAGAGAACCTACAAAATTCTATGTGGGATTCAATCAAATTATTTGAAACATATTAATTGGAGGGAGATTTGAAAATTTCATTTCCCTCCAAAATTAAATCTAGCAATCAATCAATTTATTTGGAGGGAATGTTTAAAAAATTTAATTTCTTTGAAATAAGTGACTTTTTTTTTTATCAATTATGACTTTATTAAATATTATTAATAAATACTATACAAAATTTTTATTTTTATTTGATTATTTATATATATTTTTATTTATTTATAATTTATAATTATATTATATTAATTATAACGTCACAGTTCGACCGCTTTGAGCCGACAGTTGAACCGGTGACCCGTCCACCCGGTTCCTTTTCCGGTTCGCTCACCGGTCCGGTTTTTAAAACATTGGTTCAACAGATGAAACTGTTAGACAGGCTGTCCTCCCCTCAGCTCCTTGGATAGATTTATTTTCCATTGGTGTTTCTGGATGTACTTTAGAAACATTATCACAATCAAAAGAATCCAACGGTTCATTGGTCATACTCGTTCTTGCCAGGTGAAGATCTAAATTCAGGTCCTGATGACAAGCCTCCGGTGTTATTGGATTCAGACATAGATTTCTGAAATCAAGTGACGTCCTCTCATTCTCAATTACTATCTCCCCCTGTGGTTCTTCAGGCTGTGCAGAAATTGCAAGAGCATTGTTCTCAGACCCGGACCGGACCGGACCGGATGGTTGTACCGGAACCGGGCCTTGTTCCGGTCCGGTCAACCCCCTAAACCCGGATTGGGGCCAAAACCGGCGACCCACTGGTCGAACCGGTAAAACCGTTGACCATTGGTCGAACCGGCCAAAACTGATCCTCTTTTTTTTTTTTTTTGCTTGTTTTTTTTAGTTTCTTTCTTTCTTTCTTTCTTAGATATTTATGTATATTATATATATTTCAAAATTTTGTCTAAAAATTTTATTTCAAGAGTCCTCTTCTCATAAGGAAGAGTTCATTGAAACTTGAAAGCTTGAGAGATTATGAAAGCCTATTCTATTTATAGGAAAAGATTTTTCAAAGAGAACCTACAAAATTCTATGTGTGATTCAATCAAATTATTTGAAACATATTAATTGGAGGGAGAGTTGAAAATTTCATTTCCCTCCAAAATTAAATCAGCAATCAATCAATTTATTTGGAGGGAATGTTAAAAAAATTTAATTTCTTTGAAATAAGTGATTTTTTTTTTATCAATTATGACTTTATTAAATATTATTAATAAATACTATACAACAATTTTTATTTTATTTGATTATTTATATATAATTATTTATTCATAATTTATAATTATATTTTTTAATTATATAATATTAATTATGACGTCACGGTTCGACCGCTTTGACCCGACGGTTGAACCGGTGACCCGTCCACCCGGTCCCTTTTCCGGTTCGCTCACCGGTCCGATTTTGAAAACATTGGTTCAACAGATGAAACTGTTAGATAGGTTCTCCTCCCCTCAGCTCCTTGGATAGATTCATTTTCCATTGGTGTTTCTGGATGTACTGCAGAAACATTATGACAATCAAAATAATCCAATGGTTCATTAGTCATACTCGTTCTTGCCAGGTGGAGATCTAAATTCAGGTCCTGATGACAAGACTCCGGTGTTATTGGATTCAGACATAGATTTCTGAAATCATGTGAGGTCCCCACATTCTCAATCACCATCTCTCCCTGTGGTTCTTCAGGCTGTGCAGAAATAGCAAGAGCATTGTTCTCAGACCCGGATCGGACCGGCCGGTCGGACCGGTTGAACCGGGAACCGAGCCTTGTTCTGGTCCGGTCAACCCCCTAAAATCGAATTAGGGCCAAAACCGGGAAAAACCGGTGACCCACTGGTCGAACCGGTAAAACCAGTGACCCAGTGGTCGAACTGGCCATAACCGATCCTCTTTTTTTTTTTTTTTTTTTTTTTTTTTGTGTGTTTACTTTCTTTTTATTTCTTTCTTTCTTTTCTTATATATTTATATATATATATATATATAATGTATTTCAAAATTTAGACTAAAAATTCTTATTTGAAGAGTCTCCTCTCATAACGAAGAGTCTCATTGAAACTTGAAAGCTTGAGGAGATTATGAGAATCTATTCCTATTTATAGGAAAAGATTTTTCAAAGAGAACCTACAAAATTCTATGTGAGATTCAATCAAATTATTTGAAACATATTAATTGGAGGGAGAGTTGAAAATTTCATTTCCCTCCAAAATTAAATCTAGCAATCAATCAATTTATTTGGAGGGAATGTTTAAAAAATTTAATTTCTTTGAAATAAGTGACTTTTTTTTATCAATTATGACTTTATTAAATATTATTAATAAATACTATACAACAATTTTTATTTATTTTATTATTTATATATTTTTATTTATTTATAATTTATAATTATATTTTTTAATTATATAATATTAATTATGATGTCACGGTTCGACCGCTTTGACCTGACGGTTGAATCGGTGACCCGTCCACCCGGTCCCTTTTCCGGTTCACTCATCGGTCCGGTTTTGAAAACATTGGTTCAACAGATGAAACTATTAGACAGGCTGTCCTCCCCTCAGCTCCTTGGATAGATTCATTTTCCATTGGTGTTTCTGGATGTACTGTAGAAACATTATCACAATCAAAATAATCCAATGGTTCATTAGTCAAACTCGTTCTTGCCAGGTCGAGATCTAAATTCAGGTCCTGATGACAAGCCTCCGGTGTTATTGGATTCAGACATAGATTTCTGAAATCATGTGAGGTCCCCTCATTCTCAATCACCATCTCCCCCTATGGTTCTTCAGGCTGTGCAGAAATAGCAAGAGCATTGTTCCCAGACCCGGACCGGACCGGCTAGTCGGACCGATTGAACCGGGAACCGGGCCTTGTTCCGGTCCGGTCAACCCCCTAAACCCGGATTGGGGCTAAAACCGGGAAAAACCGGTGACCCACTGGTCAAACCGGTAAAACCGGTGACCCAGTGGTCGAACCGGCCAAAACCGGTCCTTTTTTTTTTTTTTTTTTTGGGTTTTATTTTTTTTTAATTTTCTTTCTTTCTTTCTTTCGTTATATTTATATATATATATATATAGATATATTTCAAAATTTTGACTAAAAATTCTTATTTCAAGAGTCTCCTCTCATAAGGAAGAGTCTCATTGAAACTTGAAAACTTGAGGAGATTATGAAAGTCTATTCCTATTTGTAGGAAAAGATTTTTCAAAGAGAACCTACAAAATTCTATATGGGATTCAATCAAATTATTTGAAACATATTAATTGGAGGGAGAGTTGAAAATTTCATTTCCCTCCAAAATTAAAAAAGCAATCAATCAATTTATTTGGAGGGAATGTTAAAAAATTTAATTTCTTTGAAATAAGTGACTTTTTTTTTATCAATTATGACTTTATTAAATATTATTAATAAATACTATACAACAATTTTTATTTTTATTTGATTATGAGATAATTTTTATTTGTTTATAATTTATAATTATATTTTTTAATTATATAATATTAATTATGACGTCACTGTTCGACCGCTTTGACCCGACGGTTGAACTAGTGACCCGTCCACCCGGTCCCTTTTCCGGTTCGCTCACCGGTCCGATTTTGAAAACATTGGTTCAACAGATGAAACTGTTAGACAGGCTGTCCTCCCCTCAGCTCCTTGGATAGATTCATTTTCCATTGGTGTTTCTGGATGTACTGTAGAAACATTATCACAATCAAAATAATCCAATGGTTCATTAGTCATACTCGTTCTTGCCAGGTGGAGATCTAAATTCAGGTCCTGATGACAAGCCTCCGGTGTTATTGGATTCAGACATAGATTTCTGAAATCATGTGAGGTCCCCTCATTCTCAATCACTATCTCCCCCTGTGGTTCTTCAAGCTGTGCAGAAATCGCAAGAGCATTGTTCTCAGACGCGGACCGGACCGGCCGGTCGGACTGGACCTGCCGGTCGGACCGGACCGCCCGGTCGGACCGGTTGAACCGAGAACCGGGCCTTGTTCCGGTCTGGTCAACCCCTAAACCCGGATTGGGGCCAAAACCGGGAAAAACCGGTGACCCACTCGTCGAACCGGTAAAACCGGTGACCCAGTGGTCGAACCGGCCAAAACCGGTCCTCTTTTTTTTTTTTTTTTTTTTTTTGGGTTTTACTTTTTTTTTTTTCTTTCTTTCTTATATATTTTATATATATGTATATATATATATATATATATTTCAAAATTTTGACTAAAAATTCTTATTTCAAGAGTCTCCTCTCATAAGGAAGAGTCTCTTTGAAACTTGAAAGCTTGAGGAGATTATGAAAGTCTATTCCTATTTATAGGAAAAGATTTTTCAAAGAGAACCTACAAAATTCTATGGGATTCAATCAAATTATTGAAACATATTAATTGGAGTGAGATTTAAAATTTCATTTCTCCAAAATTAAATCTAGCAATCAATCAATTTATTTGGAGGGAATGTTTAAAAATTTAATTTCTTTGGAATAAGTGACTTTTTTTATTTTATCAATTATGACTTTATTAAATATTATTAATAAATACTATACAACAATTTTTATTTTTATTTGATTATTTTTATTTATTTATAATTTATAATTATATTTTTAATTATATAATATTAATTATGACGTCACGGTTCGACCGCTTTGACCCGACGGTTGAACCGGTGACCCGTCCACCCGGTCCCTTTTCCGGTTCGCTCACCCGTCCGGTTTTGAAAACATTGAGCAAGAGCACTAGGTTCGACAGATGCAACCGTTGGACGGGTTGCCCTATCCTCAGCTCTCTGGACAGATTCATTTTCCTGGTTCTGAGTGAGGGGACCATTTCTTTTCACCTTCCTTGGCCACTTTGGGATTCCACACTCCTTACACTTGCGCTTAAACGTAGATATGCTGACTGCAAATGCAAAGATTTAGATAAGAAAATTACTCTCTACTTTTGGTACTGCAAGTTCTAAACTGTCTTCTCTATGATGATAAACAGAAGGAACAAAGAAATAGTTTTAGAGTTCGTGAGCTTACCGTCACACATTTTTGCAGCATCTTTGAGTGGCATTTTCGAAAATTGTAAAAGGTAATCACAGGTAAATTGGTTTCCAGTTCCTCTCTCTTGTTCCATTGATGTCCTTACAAAACCCGTGTTCTCAGAATAAATAGCATCATCACCATTGTTTTGTTCAGAACCAACAACATTCCTTTCACTGTTCATGGCATCAGCTTCCACCATTAATTGTTGATTCGTTGCATCTGGCTGCACCGTCTTTCCCACATTTCGCCAAACTAGCGTAAGTGTAGATATAGTAATTCGGCATATTTGAGATGAATGCCATAGTCTCCTATCCTTCAAAACTTCAATCGATAATTCCTGTTATTGGGATCTGGGATCCCGCCCAAGACCTTATAGAAATTATACCATGCAGAAAAACACAACCACACTCAAGGAGACACCATATTTAACGTGGTTCGGCCTCAATGCCTACGTCCACGGGAGAGTAGCCGGTAATCACTATACCAATGGAGAAATTACAGAAAGATTACAATAGAGGAGGAGCTCACACTCTCCTCACTCAGCCACTCTCCCGTCTCCCTCGCTCACACCGAGGGAGACGGTCTCTCCGCCTCACATCTCTCGCACCATTTGGTTTCCTCTGTTTTGGTTCTCCCTCTCATAATTCTCCTCTCACCCTCACAACTTATACACATCAGATGGAGGAAGGAGAGGCTGGCCATCACATGGCCAGCTCCTTGTGTGTTGGCTTTGCACATGGCCAACACATCACCAACCTGTTGAAGCTTCTTTCCTCGTGACCAAAGCTTCTTTCACCATTCTGACCTTGCGGTTGCGTCCGGAACGGTCCGATTAGTTAGGACCAACCTTCGCTACATTTCTGGGGACCTCACTGAAAAATATCCCCGAAAGCTGGGCCACACCACAATTTTCTGAAAATTCTGGGCCAAATTGCAATTTTCAGAAGTTCAGGGAATATTCCGTGTTCCAACAGAATATTCCGTCCGTTTCACCTAATGTCGTCCGTCTCTTTAATCTGCCTTTTTTTTTACAGAAACTCCGTCTCCAAAATCTGACCGTACGGATGTGTCCGGAATACTCCAAATAGTCGGAAACCACTATTGGATCGCCAAAAACGGACTCCAAATGGCTTCGATCTAGCCAAAACATTTTGTACGCCTCAGATCTGCGGCTGCACCATAGCCGCGAAGCACTGGATCCTTCCTCCTGCGGCTGCACCACTGCCGCGTAACACTGGATCCCTCCCTGCCTCTGGTTGACTGGTCAACGCTAGTGCTGACGTGGCTGCCACGTGTCGATGACCTGGATGACACGTGGCAGTGCTGCTGCAAGCTTCTGCTGACGTGGCCTCTGACTGGACCGCCACGTGTCGCTCACTGGATGGACACGTGGCGCTGACGCGTCGCTGCCGTGGCTTGCGCGTGGCACGTGCGCGTGTGGTGCACGCGGTCCTTCCTCAATCGTCTTCCTCCCTGCGCCGCGCGTGGGGCGCGTGTCCGCAACTGAACCTACGCGCCGGCTGCCTTCACGGCGCGTGGCAGCGCGTGCTGTGATTGGGCTTCACGCGCCACCTTCTAGAGGCGCGTGAGGACGCGTCCTGCCTCCGTTGGGTGTCTGCTTGACATTTCTGGACTCCTCTCGTCGAGCCCTTGCTCCTGGTATGCTCAAAACCTGATTTCGAGCAATCCGATTTCTGGGCAGTTTCGAGGAACACACTGTTTTTTGTTCCGAAACGCCACCGACGAGGCTCTAATACCAATTGTTGGGATCTGGAATCCCGCCCAAGACCTTATAGAAATTATACCATGCAGAAAAACACACACACACTCAAGGAGACACCATATTTAACGTGGTTCGGCCTCAATGCCTACGTCCACGGAAGAGTAGCCGGTTATCACTATACCAATGGAGAAATTACAGAAAGATTACAATAGAGGAGGAGCTCACACTCTACTCACTCAGCCACTCCCCATCTCCCTCGCTCACCGAGGGAGACGGTCTCTCCGCCTTACATCTCTCGCACCCTTTGGTTTCCTCTGTTTTGGTTCTCCCTCTCATAATTCTCCTCTCACCTCACAACTATACACATCAGATGGAGGAAGGAGAGGCTGGCCATCACATGGCCAGCTCCTGTGTGTTGGCTTTGCACATGGCCAACACATCACCAACCTGTTGAAGCTTCTTTCCTTATGACCAAAGGTTCTTGTTGTTGGCTTCCTAACATGACCAGCTAATGTGTGTTGGCAGCAACATGAAGAGTGTCACCCCTCATCATTCCTCACATGGGATGATGAATATCCCACACCTGTCCCAGTTCTTCTCCAGAAGCAACCTTAAAACTTCGAAAATGCTGTTTCATTGTGGCCAATATGGAATACAACAAGGTCTTGGAACCGGATCACTTTCTATATTTCGAGGCAGAAAAAATTCTATTACATAATCTACATCTCCAGTATAAGTACTTCTCAAGCAAATTGCAAAACTGCAAGTTAGCCTGTACGCGCGTGCAAAGTGCACTAATGGGTACTCAGTTTTGCTAATCGAGTCACATCCTTGCAGAAACATGGACTATAGGACCGTAATGCACTCCCACCAACACCGTGCCCCGTTCGTATGTAATAGTCAGAACAAGAATTGACAAAACCCTGGTTATACACATCAGAAGCATAGAACGTTTCCATAAACAATTGTGTTCACGACTTGTCCCTTACAGCTGACATAACGCTTATTGCAACTGCCATCCAATTCCGCATCTCTACCACACTGCATGGAACCCAGGCCAGACTCAAAAGTAATTTATGAGTTTCACAAACCACTTTCATCCCCTTTGATAATTCTATCAGCACCTGATTGTGAGCTTTGTAATCCACCTAGTTCAATAAATAGTATTTGTGAGAGTGGAGTAGTGGTATTGGTAAATTTACTTACCCAAAAAATATTTAAATTTTAAAAAATGTTCGAGACTTGTATTGCAGTTGCAACTTACCGTGTGTGACAAGATGGCCATATGTATCTGACTTTTCCAAACCTGCATCCTGTAGGAGAACCGACATGATGTAACCATAGCTGATCAAATGGCTCAATACGAAAGGGGAAAAAATATAATGAAAAAATGAATAGTATATGAATACTAGCAGTGGTGGAAACAGTCCTGCCAGGAGGGAGACCCATAACATAATTGGAAGGGCCATAGGTGTAAATTTCTCAAATTTCGGGGCTGTTATAGGTGTGCTACAGTGCAAAACAGAAATAAAATTTGAGGGCCACGGCCCTTCAGATTTTCTCTTTCAACTATTATCTAGTATTTAATCTAAATGTCATAATTCAATAGCTAGTCATTGTGGGCTTTGGATTAAGTGTTGGAATAAGAAAGTGCTGGAGCGGATCTTCTCCTATCTATAATAGGAATGACAAACCTGAAGCTCTGCATTGACTTTGTTAACTATATACAGAGCGTTGAAGAACACTCTAGTAAACAGTAGTTCAAGTACACCAACACAGCGACTGGAAGAAGGATCAATCACTGGAAAAGCCATAGATGTCTGAACAGCTGATTTTATAGCATCATCGCGCTGCGGGTACTCTTCATATGTGTAATACATGACATATGGAGTAAGTGCTAGCTCATTTTGCCGGAAAACATGGCCCAGTACCCCAGGGTCATCTGCACTTTTGGCATCCACATAAAATTTATACTCCATGCATTTCATTCTAAAGTTACAAAGTGCTTCAGTTTCATAAAGACCAAAAGGTTGATCTGCAGTGGTAAGCACACGTCTGTCTCCATCTGTTCTGGGTGCCCATGACTGAATTAGAACACCAGATTTTAAATGGCCAAAGTCAGTTGTTAACTTCTCAATAACAGATCTAATCTTGACTGTAACTTTTCCATTGGCGATCAGTGTTTCGGGTACTGAATTGGGAACACCACCTACATGTATTGAAAGTTTCCTGAGTCAAAGCTAATGCTTGAATCTCTCTGAATAATTTCCAAATAAGCTACTCGGTCATTTAGCATAAATAGAGAAAATTGTTCTAAGAAAAAAACATATAGCATTTGTATGTTTTTTTTTTTTGGGAAAAATTACATGTCAGTGGTTCTTATATAAAATAATTATAGATTCATGAATTACAACTTTAATTTTAATCTTCATAAAGTTAACTTTTAGAATAACTGTATAGAGAAAGGGAGAGACTAAATATGTATATATTGATGTTAAGTGTTTTTTTACAATGGGAAGATGACTCTCCTTTTATAGAGGGGAGAGTGTACAAAGGATCCAAGAGAGCCGAAAGAAGAAAGCAGAAAGTGTGCACTAAGGAAGCACTAAGAAAACAACATGATTAAAGCTTGGTAATTTACAGCTAACATATTATGCACTAACATATAATACATAAATATACTAACAGCCCCCCTCAAATCAAGGAGGATAGGTACCAGCCAACTTGAGTTTGGAGAGAGTACAAACAGGAAAATAAAATAAAATAGGATATGACACTGTATGGTCGTGTCAGACCGTTGTAGAAGACACTGGAATCAATGTCGGGACAGTTTACGGGGTCATGCCGGACCGTGTAGCAGACACTGTGTGGTCGTGTCATACCGTGGTAGAAGCTAACCGGAATCAAGGTCGGGACATTTATGGGGTCATGTCGGACCGTTGTAGCAGACACTGTGTGGTCGTGTCAGACTGTGGTAGAAACTAACCGGAATCAAGGTCGGGACAGTTTACGGGGTCATGCCGGACCGTTGTAGCAGACACTGTGTGGTCGTGTCAGACCGTGGTAGAAAGCTAACCGGAATCAAGGTCGGGACAGTTTATGGGGTCATGCTGACCGTTGTCAGACACTGTTTGTCGTGTCAGACCATGGTAGAAACTAACCGGAATCAAGGTCGGGACAGTTTCGGGGTCATGCCGGACCGTTGTAGCAGACACTGTGTGGTCGTGTCAGACCGTGGTAGAAACTAACCGGAATCAAGGTCGGGACAGTTTACGGGGTCATGCCGGACCGATGTAGAGGACATTGTGTGGTTGTGTCAGACCGTTGGTAGAAACTTTGGTCGTGCACCAAGGGGGCGACTTAGGGAGTGCGCTATGGGGTAGCGACTTAGGAAGTGCGCCATGGGGTGGCTTTGGTGGTTCGCATGGTGTGTAATCATGCTCACCATGATATATGTATAATACCCCCCTCAAACTCAAATAGGTGTGAAGAGAGAAACCTATTTGAGGTTGAAACAAAGGGATTTGTTTTTATTTATTTATTTATTTATTTTTTGTTGTGGAATAAAAAATAATAATAAAAAATTAAAAGGATGATGGTGCAGTGAGGTATGGGTACAAAAATATGGGCGTAGTGGGGAGTGGGGAACATGAGTGGGATGAAAGAAAAGGAAAAAGAAAAAATGGTGGACTGCACTAAGCATATGCTGTCACGGAAGACAAACTCAGGGGTATGGGGGACATATGGTGGACTGCACTAAGCATATGTTCCAATCACTTGCAAAAAGCACTGGAGTAGAGTGGTGGATGATGGGTTGGAAAGTGTTATGTGGTGGATGGGGGTGAGAGAGAGAGAGTGGGTGTAAAGTGTCCTCCTTGAGTTTGGAGAGAGAGAAGGAGCCCATGCGAGAGAGAGCCGGAGAGAGAGCTGCCGAGAGAAGAGAGCTGCCATGCATATGTGTGTGTATGCTGAAAGGGAAGAGCGTGGTCATGAATTGAGACCCCTACAACCAGTGACGGAGCAAGCTCTGTTTTCCGGTGAGGAAGAGGAGACTTGGCTCCATTTCTGGGCTGTTTTGATGCTAAGAGGAGGACGACTAGGACAAATACGACGGAGCGGGAGGTCGTCCCTGCTGCTGTGGTTGGAGTCCAAGCATGAGTGGTGGTTCCAAGACCATAGCAAGAAGGGGAAGCTAAAGGAAGAGAAGAGCCTTGGGTGCAGACGACAGGGCAGATGCAGATGGCGATGAGGACGCCAATGGGATGGGGTCGAGCTCGTTGTAGCCGCTGGCGAGGCCGTGGGCATGGATGCCAAGTTTTCGGGTTTTCGATTGCAGAGGTGGCGAAGTATGAGTCCATGAATGCGCTACGGCGGCGCAACTGACCACGTATTCGAGGAGATGGTTCCGGTTGCTATGAAGGCTACGAAGTCACCGAGTTCTACTCTAAGTAGGCCAACTAATTTGCATTGCCGACGGTGGCTGCAATCAAGGGTGAAAAAAAGAAGAACAATTTGTGGCAGCGGAGTGAAGGTATGTGTAGAGGTCCGGCGGGCGGTCAAGACAAGGTTGCCGCCCGCCGGAAGGCGAAAAACACCAAGAGCTTAACCTATAGCTCTGATACCATGTTAGAATAACTGTATAGAGAAAGGGAGAGACTAAATATGTATATATTGATGTTAAGTGTTTTTTTACAATAGGAAGATGACTCTCCTTTTATAGAGGGGAGAGTGTACAAAGTTCCAAGAGAGCCGAAAGAAGAAAGCAGAAAGTGTGCACTAAGGAAGCACTAAGAAAACAATATGATTAAAGCTTGGTAATTTACAGCTAACATATTATGCACTAACATATAATACATATAATATACTAACATTAACCATTTATTTGAAATTATTTTTAAAAGTGTAGACTTTGGTATTTATGTTCCTAGACTTATTGAAGTGGAAAATGACTCCAACGTTTATTTTATGAATTCTTTTTTTTGTTTCATTCAAAAATCAAAAGATCCAAGCGTAGGTTAAGAGAAACTCAAAAAAAAAAAATGAGAAAAATGGAAAATAGGGCAAATAATTACAAAAACATTAGGAATAAAAAAATAATTACAAAGGAGTGGAATCCATCATTGCAATGATAAAAACGCTCCTCCTCCGTCTCTCTCTCTCTCTCTCTCTTCTATCATAGTCATTCCTCCTCGACCGTCCACCATTCCCCCAGCCTCCCCAGTCAAGTAGCCCCTCCCTCCCTCGCCAGCTCCTCTTGTATTCTCCCCCGCCCTCCTTGCCCTTCCCCACCCTTTCCACTCTCTGTAGCCCATCCCTAATCCTTTGCTTATTCTCTCCAATACCTCATCTCTCTATTACTCGTGATCTCTCTTTGGATTTTCAAAGGGTTTTTGAAAGGTAAGAGGTCGTGAAGGGGGGGATCGTGGGCCTAGTTGCGGTGGTGGGGAGCTATCCAGGGTAACATAATAGCTTAAGGTTTTCAAATGGGAAAGATGGGAAGGGTGGTGGTGGAGGTGGCATGAAAGGGTGGGGAATGCATGGGGTGGCCATGAGTAGTTACAAATAGTCGTGGATGGTGATGGTGGTGGCCATGGATGGTGGCACTGATTAGGGTATTGCGCGCGCGCGCGCACACATACGCACACACATAGAGAGAGAGAGAGAGAGAGAGAGAGATAAGGATGGCGAGGAAGCGTGGGGAGGGCTGAGAAGAGCGAGGGGTGTGGGTGTGTGAAAGAGAAAAGGATAGGCAAAATAGTAAAATAAATCACACTTTTAGAGCATCTCCAATGCACTAGGCATATAATACTTGTTAGTTAAAATACCTAGTGTGATTCACTTTTTTCAATTCCAATGCACTAGGCATATAATTAGGCATTTTGGCTCAACTCATATTCACTAGCTACATGTAGCTAGCCCTCAACGCTAGGCAAAATGTATTAAATCATTAGGATCATTTCCCTCCATCTTTGTTGTTGACTTGGCATTCTATAAAATTAATAGTATTTGGATAAATAGCTAAAATAAAGAGCATGGTTGGAGTAAAAACATAAAACAGTTGATAGGCAAAATAAAATATATACTTTATAGTAATATTTAGATAGGTAAAATGCCTACACTAGGCATATAATATTTGTTAGTTAAAATGCCTAGTGTAATTCACTTTTTTCAATTCTAATGCACTAGGCATATGATTAGGCATTTTGGCTCAACTCATATTCACTAGCTACATGTAGCTAGCCTTTAACGCTAGGCAAAATGTATTCAATCATTAGGATCATTTTCCTCAATCTTTGTTGTTGACGTGGCATTCTATAAAATTAATAGTATTTGGATAAATAGCTAAAATAAAGAGCATGGTTGGAGTAAAAACATAAAACAGCTGATAGGCAAAATAAAATATATACTTTATAGTAATATTTAGATAGGTAAAATGCCTACTACCATTGGAGATGCTCAGAATTCTATTAGGCCATTTTTTTCTTTAATTATGAGCAAATTTCTTCTTTAGTCATGACATTATTTTGAGATTTTGGTTATAACTTTTTACGTTTGGTTATGACTTTATTTTTTTTTTTAATTATGACTCAAAAAGTATGAAATTAAATCATTTTTTTTAATTATAATTATAAGATACATATGATATACACCTTTGAGGGGTGTGTGTACTATAGTCCTTCCCTACGTTTACAACTAATTTTTAACTTTTTCCACCCTTATGTATTTGAAAGGGGGACGTGCTATCATACACCACCAAAATAGGGCACATGGTATGCACCCAAAATTTCAACCACAACAGTTTATAACTTCCATCAATTTAGATCATAACTAAGGCCAAATACTTCAGCTCATAAGCAAACACAAGAAGTCTCGGAACTATGACTAATCTGATTCGTACAAAAAACACACCCCAAAGTCGGGGCATTCTATTTGAACCCAAAAAATATCTTAGTACGCTCAATTTAAATTTATAAATTTTAATTCTTATTATATCTTAATGTAAATTTACTAATAAGGACAATCCATATTAAACCTTAAAATTATATATATATATATTTTTTCTCATAGTACACCCTAATCCATTATTCCTATTTAAATCTTTACATCTTCTTCTCCAAGAGATCAAAATTTTGTCTTCTTCTTCTTCTTCTTTCTCACTCCAAAACTCCAATCCACTTTACCATAACTCACCATTATCATTAATATCATTGTTTTTTATTATTTTGAAACCCTAAACCCTAGAAGAAATTTTGAACAATCAAACAATGGTAGATTAGGGTTTCAAAACTTGTTTTCCTCCATTGTTTGATTGTTCAAACTTTTTCTAGGGTTTAGGGTTTCAAAATAATAAAACAATGATGTTAATGTGAGATCAAATTTTGTCTTCTTCTTCTTCTTTCTCACTCCAAAACTCCAATCACTTTACCATAACTCACCATTATCATTAACATCATTGTTTTTATTATTTTGAAACCCTAAACCCTAGAAGAAAGTTTGAACAATCAAACAATGGTAGATTAGGGTTTCAAAACTTGGGGTTTCAAAACTTGTTTTCCTCCATTGTTTGATTGTTCAAACTTTCTTCTAGGGTTTAGGGTTTCAAAATAATAAAAAACAATGATGTTAATGTTAATGGTGAGTTTTGGTAAGGTGGATTGGAATTTTGAAGGAAGAAAGAAGAAGAAGAAGACAAACTAACTTTGATTTCTTGGGGAAGAAGATGTAGAGATTTGAATAGGAATAATTGATTAGGGTGTACCATGAAAAAAAAATTTTATTTTAGGGTTTAATATGAATTGTCCTTATTAATAAATTCACATTAAGATATAATAAAAATTAAAATTTATAAATTTAAATTGAACGTACTAAGATATTTTTTGGGTTCAAATAGGATGCCCCCCAAAGTCTCAATATGAAGGCCATTTAAGCCCATAACCAATACAACAAAACCACATATTCTAGTTCACCACAAATTTGACCGCCACAAACCCTCATACTAAGCCTATAAACCGTCAGATTACGATCCAATTAGGTAGAATCCAATCCAATCCAATTAATCACTAATCTGAATTTGAATACACTAAATCTGATAACAAATAATACGATCCGAATCCGCTACATGTGGATTCTGATCCATAAATCCGATCTGATCCGGTTTGCTCTTTTCTTTTTCTTTTTTTCAAAACCTTGAAAAAAATTTCTTCCATTCACGAATTACCATGAATAACTTTCCTAGAAAATGAAATACAGCAGCATGTTGCCAGCAAAAAACTACATCAGCATGAGTATCTCCAAATCAAATTGAATCAATCGAAATGTGCAGCAAAAATTAAACTCGATTTGTCCTCAGAAAATGGTATCACATTGAACAAAGAGGTAATTGTGCAATAATTTTCAAATCCATGTTGTTTACTAAAATATGAGATCTATAATTAAAAAAACAAAATCAAGTAAATTTGAAAGAATTATTAATTATCCAATTTACATGAATATGTCGAACCGGCCAAAATCGGTCCTCCTTTTTTTTTTTTCTTCTTTCTTTCTTTCTTTCTTATTATTTATATATATATATATATATATATATATATTTCAAAATTTTAACTAAAAATTCTTATTTCAAAAGTCTCCTCTCATAAGGAAGAGTCTTATTGAAACTTGAAAGCTTGAGGAGATTATCAAAGTTTATTCCTATTATAGGAAAAGATTTTTCAAAGAGAACCTACAAAATTCTATGTGGGATTCAATCAAATTATTTGAAACATATTAATTGGAGGGAGAGTTGAAAATTTTATTTCCCTCCAAAATTAAATCTAGCAATCAATCAATTTATTTGGAGGGATGTTTAAAAAATTTAATTTCTTTGAAATAAGTGACTTTTTTTTTTATCAATTATGACTTTATTAAATATTATTAATAAATACTATACAACAATTTTTATTTTTATTGATTATTTATATATATTTTTCTTTATTTATAATTTATAATTATATTTTTTAATTATATAATATTAATTATGACGTCATGGTTCGACCGCTTTGACCCGACGGTTGAACCGGTGACCCGTCCACCCAGTCCCTTTTTCGGTTCGCTCACCTGTCCGGTTTGAAAAACATTGGTTCAACAGATTGAAACTGTTAGACAGGCTGTTCTCCCTCAGCTCCTTGGATAGATTCATTTTCCATTGGTGTTTCTGGATGTACTGTAGAAACATTATCACAATCAAAATAATCCAATGGTTCATTAGTCACACTCGTTCCTGCCAGGTGGAGATCTAAATTCAGGTCCTGATGACAAGCCTCTGGTCTTATTGGATTCAGTCATAGATTTCTGAAATCATGTGAGGTCCCCTCATTCTCCATTACCATCTCCCCCTGTGGTTCTTCAGGCTGTGCAGAAATAGCAAGAGCATTGTTCTCAGACCCGGACCGGACGGCCGGTCGGACCGGGAACCGGGCCTTGTTCCGATCCGGTCAACCCCCTAAACCCGGATTGGGGCCAAAACCAAGAAAAACCGGTGACCCACTGTCGAACAGGTAAAACTGGTGACCCACTGGTCGAACCGGCCAAAACCGGTCCACTTTTTTTTTTTTTTTTTCTTTCTTTTCTTTCTTCTTCTTTATATATTTATATATAATATATATATATATATATATATTGACTAAAAATTTATTTCAAGAGTCTCCTCTCATAAGGAAGAGTCTCATTGAAACTTGAAAGCTTGAGGAGATTATGAAAGTCTATTCCTATTTATAGGAAAAGATTTTTCAAGAGAACCTACAAAATTCTAAGTGGGATTCAATCAAATTATTTAAAACATATTAATTGGAGGAGAGTTGAAAATTTCATTTCCCTCCAAAATTAAATCTAGCAATCAATCAATTTATTTGGAGGAAATGTTTAAAAAATTTAATTTCTTTGAAATAAGTGACTGGGTCATACTCATTTTTGCCAGGTGGAGATCTAAATTCAGGTCCTGATGACAAGCCTCCGGTGTTATTGGATTCAGACATAGATTTCTGAAATCATGTGAGGTCCTCTCATTCTCAATCACCATCTCCCCCTGTGGTTCTTCAGGCTGTGTAGAAATAGCAAGAGCATTGTTCTCAGACCCGAACCGGACCAGCCGGTCGGACCGGTTGAACCAGGCCTTGTTCCGGTCCGATCAAACCCCTAAACCCGGATTAGGGCCAAAACCGCGAAAAACCGGTGACCCACTGGTCGAACCGGTAAAACGGTGACCCAATGGTCGAACCGGCCAAAACCGGTCCTCTTTTTTTTATTTTCTTTTTTTTCGGTTTTACATTTTTTTTTTTTCTTTCTTTCTTTCTTATATATTTATATATATATATATTTCAAAATTTTGACTAAATATTCTTATTTCAAGAGTCTCCTCTCATAAGGAAGAGTCTCATTGAAACTTGAAAGTTTGAGGAGATTATGAAAGTCTGTTCCTATTTATAGGAAAAGATTTTTCAAAGAGAACTAACAAAATTCTATGTGGGATTCAATCAAATTATTTGAAACATATTAATTGGAGGGAGAGTTGAAAATTTCATTTCCCTCCAAAATTAAATCTAGCAATCAATCAATTTATTTGGAGGGAATGTTTAAAATTTTAATTTCTTTGAAATAAGTGACTTTTTTTTTATCAATTATGACTTTATTAAATATTATTAATAAATACTATGCAATAATTTTTATTTTTATTTGATTATTTATATATATTTTTATTTATTTATAATTTATAATTATATTTTTTAATTATATAATATTAATTATGACGTCACGGTTCGACCGCTTTAACCCGACGGTTGAACCGGTGACCCGTCCACCCGGTCCCTTTTCCGGTTCGCTCACCGGTCCGATTTTGAAAACATTGGTTCAACAGATGAAACTGTTAGACAGACTGTCCTCCCCTCAGCTCCTTGGATAGATTCATTTTCCATTGGTGTTTCTGGATGTACTGTAGAAACATTATCACAATCAAAATAATCCAATGGTTCATTAGTCATACTCGTTCTTGCTAGGTGGAGATCTAAATTCAGGTCCTGATGACAAGCCTCCGGTGTTATTGGATTTAGACATAGATTTTTGAAACCATGTGAGGTCTCCTCATTCTCAATCACCATCTCCCCCTGTGGTTCTTCAGGCTGTGCAGAAATAGCAAGAGCATTGTTCTCAGACCCGGACCGGACTGGCCGGTCGGATCGGGAACCGGGCCTTGTTCCGATCCGGTCAACCCCCTAAACCCGGATTGGGGTCAAAACCGGGAAAAACCGGTGACCCAGTGGCCGAACCGGTCCTCTTTTATTTTCTTTCTTTCTTTCTTTTTATATATATATATATATATATATATATTTCAAAATTTTGACTAAATATTATTATTTCAAGAGTCTACTCTCATAAGGAAGAGTCTCATTGAAACTTGAAAGCTTGAGGAGATTATCAAAGTCTATTCCTATTTATAGGAAAAGATTTTTCAAAGAGAACCTACAAAATTCTATGTGGGATTCAATCAAATTATTTGAAACATATTAATTGGAGGGAGAGTTGAAAATTTCATTTCCCTCCAAAATTAAATCTAGCAATCAATCAATTTATTTGGAGGGAATGTTTAAAAAATTTAATTTCTTTCAAATAAGTCACTTTTTTTTATCCATTATGACATTATTAAATATTATTAATAAATACTATACAACAAATTTATTTTTATTTGATTATTTATATATATTATTTATTTATAATTTATAATTTTATTTTTTAATTATATAATATTAATTATGACGTCACGGTTCGACCGCTTTGACCCCACGGTTGAACCGGTGACCCGTCCACCCGGTTCCTTTTCCGGTTCGCTTACCGGTCCGGTTTTGAAAACATTGGTTCAACAGATGAAACTGTTAGACAGGCTGTCCTCCCCTCAGCTCCTTGGATAGATTCATTTTCCATTGGTGTTTCTGGATGTACTGTAGAAACATTATCACAATCAAAATAATCCAATGGTTCATTAGTCATATTCGTTCTTGCCAGGTGGAGATCTAAATTCAGGTCCTGATGACAAGCCTCCGGTGTTATTGGATTCAGACATAGATTTCTGAAATCATGTGAGGTCCCCTCATTCTCAATCACCATCTCCCTCTGTGGTTCTTCAGGCTGTGCAGAAATAGCAAGAGCATTGTTCTCAGACCCGGACCGGAGCCGGTCGGACCGGGAACCGGGCCTTGTTCCGGTCCGGTCAACCCCCTAAACCCGGATTGGGGCCAAAACCGGGAAAAACCAGAACCAGTCCTCTTTTTTTTTTTTTTTTTTTTTTGGGTTTTACTTTTTTTTTTTTCTTTCTTTCTTTCTTATATTTATATTATAATATATATATATATATATTTCAAAATTTTGACTAAATATTCTTATTTCAAGAGTCTCCTCTCATAAGGAAGAGTCTCATTGAAACTTGAAAGTTTGAGGAGATTATGAAAGTCTATTCTTATTTATAGGAAAAGATTTTTCAAAGAGAACTTACAAAATTCTATGTGGGATTCAATCAAATTATTTGAAACATATTAATTGGAGGGAGAGTTGAAAATTTCATTTCCCTCCAAAATTAAATCTAGCAATCAATCAATTTATTTGGAGGGAATGTTTAAAAAATTTAATTTCTTTGAAATAAGTGACTTTTTTTTTTATCAATTATGACTTTATTGAATATTATTAATAAATACTATACAACAATTTTTATTTTATTTGATTATTTATATATATTATTTATTTATAATTTTTAATTATATTTTTAATTATATAATATTAATTATGACGTCACGGTTCGACCGCTTTGACCCGACGGTTGAACCGGTGACCCGTCCACCCGGTCCTTTTTCCGGTTCGCTCACCTGTCCGGTTTTGAAAACATTGGTTCAACAGATGAAACTGTTAGACAGGCTGTCCTCTCCTCAGCTCCTTGGATAGATTCATTTTCCATTGGTGTTTCTGGATGTACTGTGGAAACATTATCACAATCAAAATAATCCAATAGTTCATTAGTCATACTCGTTCTTGCCAGGTGGAGATCTAAATTCAGGTCCTGATGACAAGCCTCCGGTGTTATTGGATTCAGACATAGATTTCTGAAATCATGTGAGGTCCCCTCATTCTCAATCACCATCTCCCCTGTGGTTCTTCAGGCTGTGCAGAAATAGCAAGAGCATTGTTCTCAGACCCGGACCGGACCGGCCGGTCGGACCGGGAACTGGGCCTTGTTCCGGTCCGGTCAACCCCCTAAACCCGGATTGGGGCCAAAACCGGGAAAAACCGGTGACCCACTGGTCGAACCGGCCAAAACCGGTCCTCTTTTTTTTTTTTTTTTTGGGTTTTACTTTTTTTTTTATTTTCTTTTTTCTTTCTTATAAATTTATATATATATATATTATATATTTCAAAATTTTGACTAAATATTCTTATTTCAAGAGTCTCCTCTCATAAGGAAGAGTCTCATTGAAACTTGAAAGTTTGAGGAGATTATGAAAGTCTATTCCTATTTATAGGAAAAGATTTTTCAAAGAGAACTTACAAAATTCTATGTGGGATTCAATCAAATTATTTGAAACATATTAATTGGAGGGAGAGTTGAAAATTTCATTTCCCTCCAAAATTAAATCTAGCAATCAATCAATTTATTTGGAGGGAATGTTTAAAAAATTTAATTTCTTTGAAATAAGTGACTTTTTTTTATCAATTATGACTTTATTAAATATTATTAATAAATACTATAGAACAAATTTTATTTTTATTTGATTATTTATATATATTTTATTTATTTATAATTTATAATTATTTTTTAATTATATAATATTAATTATGACGTCACGGTTCGACCGCTTTGACCCGACGGTTGAACCGGTGACCCGTCCACCCGGTCCCTTTTCCGGTTCGCTCACCGGTCCGATTTTGGAAACATTGGTTCAACAGATGAAACTGTTAGACAGGCTGTCCTCCCCTCAGCTCCTTGGATAGATTCATTTTCCATTGGTGTTTCTGGATGTACTGTAGAAACATTATCACAATCAAAATAATCCAATGGTTCATTAGTCATACTCGTTCTTGCCAGGTGGAGATCTAAATTCAAGTCCTGATGACAAGCCTCCGGTGTTATTGGATTCAGACATAGATTTCTGAAATCATGTGAGGTCCCCTCATTCTCAATCACCATCCCCCTATGGTTCTTCAGGCTGTGCGGAAATAGCAAGAGCATTGTTCTCAGACCCGGACCGGACCGGCCGGTCGGACCGGGCCTTGTTCCGGTCCGGTCAACCCCCTAAACCCGGATTGGGGCCAAAATCGGGAAAAATCGGTGACCCATTGGTCGAACTGGTAAAACTGGTGACCCAGTGGTCAAACCGGCCAAAACCGGTCCTCTTTTTTTTTTTTTGGTTCTACTTTTTTTTTCTTTCTTTCTTTCTTATATATTATTATATATATATATATATAAATATATTTCAAAATTTTGACTAAAAATTCTTATTTCAGGAGTTTCCTCTCATAAGGAAGAGTCTCATTGAAACTTGAAAGCTTGAGGAGATTATGAAAGTCTATTCCTATTTATAGGAAAAAAAATTTCAAAGAGAACCTACAAAATTCTATGTGGGATTCAATCAAATTATTTGAAACATATTAATTGGAGGGAGAGTTGAAAATTTCATTTCCCTCCAAAATTAAATCTAGCAATCAATCAATTTATTTGGAGGGAATGTTTAAAAATTTTAATTTCTTTGAAATAAGTGACTTTTTTTTATCAATTATGACTTTATTAAATATTATTAATAAATACTATACAACAATTTTTTTTTTATTTGATTATTTATATATTTTTATTTATTTATAATTTATAATTATATTTTTTAATTATATAATATTAATTATGACGTCACGGTTCGACCGCTTTGACCCGACGGTTGAACCGGTGACCCGTCCACCCGGTCCCTTTTCCGGTTCGCTCACCGGTCCGGTTTTGAAAACATTGAGCAAGAGCACTAGGTTCGACAGATGCAACCGTTGGACGGGTTGCCCTATCCTCAGCTCTCTGGACAGATTCATTTTCCTGGTTCTGCTGAGTGAGGGGACCATTTCTTTTCACCTTCCTTGGCCACTTTGGGATTCCACACTCCCTACACTTGCGCTTAAACGTAGATATGCTGACTGCAAATGCAAAGATTTAGATAAGAAAATCACTCTCTGCTTTTGGTACTGCAAGTTCTAAACTGTCTTCTCTATGATGATAAACAGAAGGAACAAAGAAATAGTTTTAGAGTTCGTGAGCTTACCGTCACACATTTTTGCAGCATCTTTGAGTGGCATTTTCGAAAATTGTGTAAAAGGTAATCACAGGTAAATTGGTTTCCAGTTCCTCTCTCTTGTTCCATTGATGTCCTTACAAAACCCTTGTTCTCAGAATAAATAGCATCATCACCATTGTTTTGTTCAGAACCAACAACATTCCTTTCACTGTTCATGGCATCAGCTTCCACCATTAATTGTTGATTCGTTGCATCTGGCTGCACCGTCTTTCCCACATTTGGCCAAACTAGCGTAAGTGTAGATATAGTAATTCGGCATATTTGAGATGAATGCCATAGTCTCCTATCCTTCAAAACTTCAATCGATAATTCCTGTCCCAGTTCTTCTCCAGAAGCAACCTTAAAACTTCGGAAATGCTGTTTCATTGCGGCCAATATGGAATACAACAAGGTCCTTGGAACCGGATCACTTTCTATATTTCGAGGCAGAAAAAATTCTATTACATAATCTACATCTCCAGTATAAGTACTTCTCAAGCAAATTGCAAAACTGCTCGTTAGCCTGTACGCGCGTGCAAAGTGCACTAATGGGTACTCAGTTTTGCTAAATCGAGTCACATCCTTGCAGAAACATGGACTATAGGAGCACTCCCACCAACACCGTGCCCCGTTCGTATGTAATAGTCAGAACAAGAATTGACAAAACCCTGGTTATACACATCAGAAGCATAGAACGTTTCCATACAAACAATTGTGTTCACGACTTGTCCCTTACAGCTGACATAACGCTTATTGCAACTGCCATCCAATTCCGCATCTCTACCACAACTGCATGGAACCCAGGCCAGACTCAAAAGTAATTTATGAGTTTCACAAACCACTTTCATCCCCTTTGATAATTCTACCAGCACCTGATTGTGAGCTTTGTAATCCACCTAGTTCAATAAATAGTATTTGTGAGAGTGGAGTATTGGTAAATTTACATTTACCCAAAAAATATTTAAATTTTAAAAAATGTTCGAGACTTGTATTGCAGTTGCAACTTACCGGTGTGACAAGATGGCCATATGTATCTGACTTTTCCAGACCTGCATCCTGTAGGAGAACCGACATGATGTAACCATAGCTGATCAAATGGCTCAATACGAAAGGGGAAAAAATTATAAAGAAACGAATAGTATATGAATACTAGCAGTGGTGGAAACAGTCCTACGAGGAGGGAGACGCATAACATAATTGGAAGGGCCATAGGTATAAATTTCTCAAATTTCGGGGCTGTTATAGGTGTGCTACAGTGCAAAACAGAAATAAAATTTGAGGGCCACGGCCCTTCAGATTTTCTCTTTCAGCTATTATCTAGCATTTAATCCAAATGTCATAATTCAATAGCTAGTCATTGTGGGCTTTGGATTAAGTGTTGGAATAAGAAAGTGCTGGAGCGGATCTTCTCCTATCTATAATAGGAATGACAAACCTGAAGCTCTGCATTGACTTTGTTAACTATATACAGAGCGTTGAAGAACACTCTAGTAAACAGTAGTTCAAGTACACCAACACAGCGACTGGAAGAAGGATCAATCACTGGAAAAGCCATAGATGTCTGAACAGCTGATTTTATAGCATTATCGCGCTGCGGGTACTCTTCATATGTGTAATACATGACATATGGAGTAAATGCTAGCTCATTTTGCCGGAAAACATGGCCCAGTACCCCAGGGTCATCTGCACTTTTGGCATCCACATAAAATTTATACTCCATACATTTCATTCTAAAGTTACAAAGTGCTTTAGTTTCATAAAGACCAAAAGGTTGATCTGCAGTGGTAAGCACACGTCTGTCTCCATCTGTTCTGGGTGCCTGAGAGGGTAATTTATACAGATAAATTGGGCCGAGCTAAGTAGTGGGCCATTCTTTGGGCCGTAGTGAAGAGGCTTGGAAGATGGGCTGCGAGCAGACATTGGATCGGTCCATAAAGAGATGTTTTGTCACCAGACTGAGTAAATGAGTTTAGGTCGGTCACCGCAATTGGGATAAATCGGTCCGAAGTATGGTTAGGTCACGAGACGGAGTAAAAGTGGTAGCTCGGTCATACCATTCGGAGCCGAAGTGTGGCGACTTCGCACGGTAAGCCTAGCTTTGGTTAGACCGGTCCGAGCTGTTACGTTTAGTTCGGTCTCAGTAAGTGAGACCGGGGTACAAGCTCTAAGGAGAGAACCGATCTAAGAGAGTTCGGTCGTTTCTGCCTGTCTAGTATGGCAATGTTATTTCGGTCGGATGGTAGTCCGGCCGTGATAAAACCATCTCACTTGGTTTAAGCAGTGAGGGGGGTGTTGAAGGATAAGCATTATCCTTCAGGAGTATGAATCCTAGGAGGACTCTACATGGAAGAGTAAGAGTCCTACTAGGATTGTGCCACACGAAACCTATAAAAGCTCACCAACATCACCTATGGAGAGGTAACACAACTTTGTTTTCTGAATACACAGAGCTATTGTCTATTTGTCAAGTTTACTGACTTAGGCATCGGAGAGGTTTCCGGCACACACCCGCCGGCTAGCTCACGTTTGTGTTTTCAGGTGATAAAACGACGTCATACGGAGAAGCGCAGACTTGATCAACAGGATTATACGAGAAGGTTTATTTCTTTCCCGTACAATTGGCGCCGTCTGTGGGAAATACAGACAAGAACAACCTCTTGATCAAGCTTTTCCTCTCAAAAATCAATGGTGAACAACGAAGAGTTACCGCAGTCCGCCCTTGACGGACTAACTCCAGAAGGGGGTGCAAGGCGTGAAGGCCTACCCTTGGTTACTCCCATGGCGAACCTGGAACCACAAAGACAAAATTCCGGGAGGGATGCAAGGGGACGAAGGCGGAATAACAGCCCCCATCACTCTCGTTCGCAAAGCCCAGAAAGACAAAGGCGCAGAATTGATCCCCAAGCTTTGGAGGATCGCGTCAGGGAACAAGATGAATTGATACGTCGGATGGCGGCGGACATGGAATCTCTTAAGCGCCAAGTGAAAGGAAAAGGAGTGGCGACAGGAGAGGGGCGCACAAACAAGACGCCCTCTCGCCACTCGAAAAGTCGTAGTCGGAATACTACACCCTCTCAAGCAGAGAGCAGAAGCCTCAGGACGGGCGATACGCAATCCAAATCCTCCAGAACTCGTCACTCCAGGTCGAACACTGAGGGAAGCACATATTGGCCCTCGCATACGCACCATACAAGATCTAGGCAGACAGAGTTGCCCAGATCGTCCGACCTACGATCCGTGCTAGAATAGAAGGCACGATGGAAGGAGGACGCCAGGGCACGTGATCCGCATAGAGTCTCTGCCTTACAGCGGTTGGCTCCTCGGACGCACGGAAACGTCGAGGTAGGAATGCCAATACCGCGCCCTGCCTACGAACCAACGGACATGGCATTGGCGAGGCTGCAGACCTCACCGTTCGTTCCGGCAATAGAGAATGCACCCCTGCCGTCAGGCTTCCTACAGCCCAAATTCACCACATACGAAGGGAAGACGGACCCCTACTCACACCTGAGCCACTTTCGCCAGGTCATGGCTGTATACCGACGGACGAGGCCTTGATGTGCATCTTCCCATCTAGCCTTGGCGACCTAGGCTTGACTTGGTTGAGAAACTTCCAGAGGGTAGCATAGCCTCTTGGGCACAATTAGCGGAGGCGTTCGTAACAAGGTTCCGAACAAACACTAAAACCCGGTGGAGATCGACCAGCTACTCTCCATCGACATGGGTGACAAGGAGACCCTAAGATCCTATAACAGTCGCTACTGGGAGACCTTCAACCAGATTGGGGACTGTCCCACCAATCTCGCCATTGCACAGTACAAAAGAGGCCTTCCAGTCGGGAACAGACTAAGGGACTCTATCACCATGACATCGCCCCTCACCATAGAAGCCCTGATGGAAAGAGTGCATCAGCACATCAGGGTGGAAGAGGATGGCGCACGTGCCAAAGCAAAATCTGGCACGACCACAGCACTAGAAAAAAAGGCCTCAGCAAAGGTCAACACGGTAGACCGTCCGAATAGAAACGGACGTGGCAGAAGAGACAACGGAGAAGACCAGGACAAAAGATGGTTGAGAGTCCGCACTGCCATAACCACGGTCTTCAAGAAACCGATCTACCGAATACTTAGCGAGATTCGAGACGAGCCTTTCGTCAAGTGGCCAGCCAAGCTAGGCGAGGCTCAGAAGAACTACGACGACAGGTCACGGTGCACCTTCCATAAAGAAAAGGGGCACCGCACTGAGAATTGCACGCCATTGAGACAGCACTTGGAGGAGTTGGTGGCAGCAGGCCACCTGGATAAATACATCGAAGGAGGGGCACAACCAGCCCCCCAGGACCAGAATAATCCCAATGGTATGCCAATTGACGCCCCACCTCAAGGCGTAATCAACGTGATACATGGAGTCTTCGAACCTGAGCGTGTATGCGAGCTTAGAGGATCAATTAAAAAGGCTGAGCACTTGAGAGAAGTGCTAAGTGCCCAACCTGCCATCAAGAAGGGGAAGACAGAGGCCACGAATGTCATGTCTTTTTCGGATAAAGACTTGGCAAGGATATATTGCCCTCACAATGACGCCCTGGTCGTCACTCTCCGAGTCAAGGATTTTGACGTCAAGCGGATTCTGATGTGACCAGGGTAGTTCATGTGAAATCATGTACTACGAAACATTTAAACAAATTAAAGTTACAAGATAAAGACTTGGCACCTGCCGTGTCTCCCCTGATCGGCTTCAACTCCATGCCATAATGGCCCGTCGGCAAAATAATCCTCCCAGTCAGAGCAGGGAGTGTGATCAAACAAGTGGAGTTCTGGGTGTTGAAGGTCCCCTCTACTTACAACATCATCTTGGGCAGAACATGGCTGCATGCCATGCGATCGGTGGCGTCATCCTACCACCAAGTAATGCGGTTCCCCAACGACACCGAGTAATCGAAGAAGTCTATGGAGACCAGATCATGTCAAAACAGTGCTTTGTCACAGTGAATGGCAGCCGCACTGCCAAAGGATACGTTCATTCGGTGGAAGAACCTGAGAGTAATGAACTATTCGCAGATGTTGGCAAAGCGGCTAGCTAGAAAGCAGTGGAAGACTTGGTAGAAATAAGAACAGATGAAAAGAACCCGGATAAGTTTTTTCTGCTCAGTTCGTCGTTGTCCAGCACTGAGAGATTAGAGGTCTTAGAATTTTTGACCTCTAACATCGAAGTGTTCGCCTGGACACCATACGACATGCCAGGCATTGATCCCAACTTCATTTGTCACCAACTCAACGTCCACCCGTCCACCAGACCAATCATACAGCGCACCCGCAGATCGGCACTCCACCACGCCGAGATAGTGGCGGAAGAAGTAGGAGACCTGCTGGAGGCAGGAGCGATAAGAGAGGTGCACTACCCAAGATGGATCTCCAACACGGTCGTAGTGCCTAAAAAGAATGGCAAGTGGCGTGTCTGCGTCGACTACAAAACAGTCAACAAGGCGTGCCCAAAAGACAGCGTTCCTCTACCACGGATAGATCAACTAGTCGACCTAACGGCAGGGCACAACCGACTTAGCTTTCTGGATGCATACAGAGGCTACCATCAAATCGCCATGCATGAATCAGATCAGGAAGTGACATCCTTCACAACTCTAAGAGGACTATACTGTTACAAGGTCATGCCCTTTGGCCTAAAGAACGCAGGGGCGACATTCCAGAGAATGGTCACCAAGATGTTTGAGCCATTGTTAGGCAAAACAATGGAGGCTTACATCGACGATATGGTGGTCAAGAGCAAGAATGAGAATGACCATCTCAAAGACCTAGGTGAGATGTTTGAGATCCTGAAGAAGCATAAGTTACGCCTCAACGCGTCGAAATGTGCATTCGGAGTAGGATCTGGCAAATTCCTGGGCTTCCTGGTGACCAACCGGGGTATTGAGGCAGACCCTTCTTAGATCAAGGCAATTCAGGAGTTGGAGAGACCGAACTCAGTAAAAGAAGTACAGCATCTCACCGGCATGGCCGCTGCGCTCAATCGATTCATAAGCCGGTCGTCAGACAGACTACGACCATTCTTCCATGCTCTGAAAGCCAAGTTCGAGTGGGACGACGAATGCGACCAAGCTCTGGAAAGCTTGAAGAAATACATGTCTTCTCCACCACTACTCGTAACTCCAATTCCTGGAGAAGAACTCTTCTTGTACCTAGCAGTCTCGCAGCACGCAATCAGCGCAGTGTTGGTCCGTGCAGAAGGAATCCAACATCTGCCCATCTATTATGTCAGCAAGACATTACTAGGCGCCGAAACAAGGTACTTGCCACTGGAGAAAATGGCATTGGCCTTGATGATGGCCTCAAGAAAGTTGTCGCACTACTTTCACGCCCACACTATAGTTGTCCTCACAGCTTTCCCATTAAAAGCTCTGTTTGAGAGGGCTAACTTCTCTGGGCGAATCTTAAAGTGGCAGTTGAGTTGGGGCAATACGACATCAAGTTCCAACCCAGAACCGCAATAAAGGCACAAGCATTGGCAGACTTCGTCGCAGAATTCACCCCAGGAAGTCATCATATCTGCCCGGTCGACCTGACTGAAACAACCGAACTAGGGATGGAAGTTGACGTCGGAATAACGCAACCCCTAGTACTGGCAACTCAGTTAGGCCTCAAGGCAGACCAGAGTAAGGCAAGGAAGGAAAAAGCAAACCATGCTGCACCAAGTCAAGACTCACCAACAAAACAAGACTTGGTACAACCAGATGGCGAGGGGTAGACAGCAATCATGGACCCTGAAGAAGACACCAGCAACAAGAAAGATCCCAAGGCATCATCTGATCCCTCTACTTGCTGGAAGTTGTTCGTGGGAGAGATGTGGAAGCTTTTGTGGATGGAGCATCCAACCGGCATGGAGCAGGGCTTGGCATAGTCCTCATCTCTCCAGATGGCCTAGTAGTGGAGCAGACAATCAACCTTGGCTTCCCAGCATCAAACAACGAAGCGGAGTATGAAGCGCTTCTTGCTGGTCTCAAGTCAGCATTCCACATGAAAACCACCGAGCTAATGGTCTACAGCGACTCACAGCTGGTGGTAAACCAAATATCTGGCGACTACGAAGCAAAGGATGACAGGATGGCCAAGTACCAAGAATTGGTCAGAACAGAGGTCAAAAAATTTGATGTAGTCAGGATAGAACAAATCGGCAGGGAAGAAAACAGCAGAGCAGATGAACTAGCAGGCTTCGCCTCAATGGCAGACACCTCCATCCCTCATCCATTACTGATCGACTACCTACCTAGACCAAGCATTGAAGATCCAGAAGCAGAAGAGGTATGTTGTGCAGAGTTAGGCCCTTCTTGGATGGATCCCATCATACTGTTCCTGAAAGATGGAACCTTACCGGAAGAAAAGAAAGAAGCCAACAGAATAAGAGCAAAGTCGCAGCGATTTTGGCTCTCTCCATCCTTGGCATTGTATAAAAAGTCGTTCTCAGAACCTTACCTAAAGTGTGTCCACCCCAGCAAAGTGGAAGCATTCCTGTTCGAAATACATGAGGGTGTATGCGGCAGCCATCAAGGAGGAAGATCATTGGCATACCGAGCGATTTCACAAGGATATTGGTGGCCATACATGCAAGCGGATTCAGAAAAGTATGTCAAAAAGTGCGAAAAATGCCAGAAGTTCGCACATCAAATACACCAACCTGCCAGAGAACTCCTACCTCTAACTAGCCCATGGCCCTTCGCAATGTGGGGATTGGACATAGTAGGTCCACTTCCAACAGCACCAGGCAACAGGAAGTTCTTTCTCGCCGCAACCGACTACTTCACAAAATGGGTGGAAGCAGAAGCCTTGGCGTCAATCAAGGAAAAAGATGTGAAGAAGTTTGTCTGGCAGAATATCATCACTCGATTTGGCATACCAAAGGCATTAATCTCAGACAACGGCACTCAGTTCGACGGCAGAATTTTCAGAGGCTTTTGCGAAGAATACAAGACAGAGTTCTACAATTCTACACCGGCATATCCCCAAGCAAATGGTCAGGCAGAGGCATCAAACAAAGTAGTCTTGGATGGACTGAAGAAAAGGTTAGAGAGAGCAAAAGACAAGTGGGCAGAAGAACTCTCTCATGTTTTATGGGCTTACCGCACCACGCCTCGACGATCAACAGGAGAAACACCATTCTCCTTAGCTTATGGCATGGAAGCAGTCATCCCATTAGAAGTTAGCCTCCTCACAATTCGAAGCGAAAACTTTGACCCAGACTTAAATGGCGAAGCCATAGTGTAGACACCCCATTTTTGACCGACCTTAAGACTCAGACGTCACCGATTGAGCGCTCGGTGATGTTGCATACTGTGCTCGTTCAGAAGTCTCAGAGTCGCGGCCGTGCGCCCTGCCTCCGAACTTCCGAATCCTCTTCTGTGCCTTGTCTCGGTTTGCGAACCAGACTCGGTTTTCTCTGTTTTCTTTCCTGAGGGGAGGGAGTGTCCCATAGACTATCTCTCGGTGGCCGTGTGCTACTTTCGTGGCCGTAGGCCATTTTGCCCATTTCGGAGCCCGGTTCCCGGTTTCGGAGCCGTCAGGCCGTGTGCCTCGGTTCGGGACCGCCCAACCGTCTCCGATTCTCCGGTTCTTGGCAGGTACCTCTGTTTTATCATAACAGGGCACACTGGGGCCCCTGATGCCCACTTCGTGGCCGTATGCCACTTTCGGTGCTTATAGCCGGTTTTCGGGCCCCGAACCTCGCGGTTTGGCCCCCGAGCATTCATTTCGCATCGGTTTTCTCCGATTTTTGGCAGGTACCTCTGTTTTATCATTCCGAGGAACACTGGGGCCTTGATACCCACTTCGCTGCTGAACACCACTTCCGGTGCCTGCAGCCCATTTTCGGGACCCCGAATGCGCGGTTTGGGCCCCGAGCGTTCATTTCTCATTAGTTTTTGTTCAATTTGGCAGGTACCTCTGTTTCAGCACCAGGAAGATCACTGGGGGGGAGGCCAGCAATTATCCCAGATAACCAGTTTCGCTCCTCCGGCGCCCGTTTTGCTCACTTCCGGGCTAATGTTGAACACCCTAGGCCCATTTTCTTCCAACCAAAGCTACATATTTGTGATGAGGGCACATGGGAGGACCCTAAAAGTGCATGGTCGGCCAGCAATTCAGAGTTTCATTTTTGGCCTCTCCTTCAAATGCATGTTGTGACTCCTGCTTCAGTGTTGCCACATTCCGACCATGGAACCTTGTTCTACACACATGGGAGGACACCAAAAAGTGGTGGTCGGCCAGTAATTGTTGTTTTCATTTTTGAGCCTCTCCTTCAAGTCCTATGTTGTGACTCCTGCTTCAGAGTTGCCAGATTCCGACCTTGGGGCCTTATTCTACACATCTGGGAGGACACCATTGCATGGTGGTCGGCCAGAAAATTTGCACTTCATTTTTGGGCCATGGCCGGCCGGCCAGGGTGAGTGGCTGGCCGACCAGGTGGGGTGGCCGGCCGGCCACCTCCCAGAAATTTACCTGGCCGGCCAGCTTTCTGCTTTCCAGCCCTTTCCAGCTGTCCGGATATTTTTCAAAATATCCCGGGCATCCGGGGGATATTTTGGGAGGGAATGCTTGGATGCAATTCCCTCCCCTTTTACACCTTTTCTTCCCTATTTGAAGGCATAGCCTCCTCCTTTGTTGAGGTTACAAGATTTCATCTCAAGACTCTCTCTTCAAAAGCCTCCATTTTCACTTCCAAAACCCTCAAAGTTCTTCAAGCTTCCTAGCTCAATCCTTCATCAACCCTAAGCTCCACCTTCACCACTTCCATTCCAGCAGCAAGGGGGTGTTCCTCAGAGGCTTAGAAGCAACTTTCATCAAGGCAAGAGGAAGCAAAAGTTGGATCTTCAAGGGTAAGTCACTAGTTCCCTTTTTCTTGCATAATTTTGCTTCAAATCTTTACCCTACTTGCTCACTGTTTTGAGCTCTGACCACTACTGAAAGTGGTCCTCTTTTGAGCTATTCTTGATGTTTGTTTAAGGGCTCAACCCTGTTTGAGCCCTCTATGGCACACTTGCTTCAATATCACTCTTTATGCCATTAAATTGCATGCTTTGTTTGGATTATGTGTGATCTGTTTTCGAGCATGACATAAACTGTGAGTGGGCCTATTTTGAGCCCCTCTTAAACATTTAAGAAGGGCTCAACCCTGTTTGGCCTCTCTATCATGCACTTGCTTCATATTTCCTTCAAATTACCGTAAAATTGCATGGTTTCTTTGGCCTGTTTATAATCTGATTTTGAGCATGCCATTAACTGAGGTTGAGTTTATTTTAGGTCCCTCTACAACATTGTAGAAAGGATCAAATTGGTTTGAGGCCTCCATGAATGGCCTCTCTTTGTACCTCTCTTTGGCCATATTTTGCATGCTTTTTTAAGCTCACCATGCTTCGGATTTCAGCCTTCATCAGGCCTAGACAGAGCCTTATTTTTTCCTATTCTTCAAGTTTTGTTAAGGGTCCAAAGTTTTTTGATGCATTCTTTTGGTACCTCATGTTGTACCCTCCATATTTTCCGTAAAATTGCATGCTTTGTTAGGCTTGCTTAGCTTCTGATTTGAGCCTTCATCAGGCTTAGAAAGTGTCTTATAATAACTCATTATTCAAGTTTTGTTAAGGGTTCAAAGTTGTTTGGTGATTGCTTATGGTACCTCATGTTGTAGCCCTTTATTGGCTCATTTTTGCATGCTAATTTAAGCATATCTGCATACTGAATTGGAGGATCTAATCTACTGTAAATGTGCATGTTTTTTATCCCTCTTTAATTTTGTAGAACTGATTTTTCTGGTTTGAGCATTGTATATACCACTTGCTTTATAAATCCCCTCTTTTCCCCCATTTTTGCATGCCATTGTTGCCATATCTATGCTCACAATTTAGCCTTGCTTTGTACTGAAAAGATGCTATTTTTGGGGCTGCCTTGCTACTGTTTTTGCTTTCATGTATCAATTTTGCATGTTTAGCATAGCCGTAGGCCATTTCGGGTACTTAAAATCACATTTCGAGATGATTTCATGCATTGATTGTCATTTCGTATCATTTCGGGGCTGTTTTCCCCTTCATTTAGCTGATGAAATTTGGTTTGTATGCTTGCATATCATTTTCATGTCATTTCATGCTTTAGTGCATTACCTCGGTTTGGCACGCACTTCGAGGCACCTCTGTTTTACGCAACGGCATCTGATGTGAGTGTGGCTGAGGTCCACTCATGTTAGTATAAGCCCAATTTGCATTTCCATCTCATTTTATCATTGCCTCGGCATGCGCGCCTGTGGGCACGCATTTCGAGGCACTTCGGTTTTATCCGTTTTCTCATTTTATCATTACCTCGGTGTGCGTGCCCGTGGGCACGCATTTCGAGGCACTTCGGTTTTATCTGATTTGCATTTCATATCATCGCCTCGGTATGCGTGCCCGCGTGCACGCTTTTCGAGGCGTCTCATTTTCATCTCATGTTCACAACATAGTGCATACCAGGTTGTATCTTAGATTGCATTCATGTATTTTCTCAGTTTGCGTGCCTGTGTGCACGCATTTCGAGGCATCCCATTTTCATAGCATTGTGCATGCTAGAATTGTATATTAGTTGCATTTCATGCATATCATGCATATTGCATCGTGTTCGGGATAGGAGTTAGCCCGGGCACGGGAAACGAGGCACGTTTCGTACTCCGAGTGACGGAACGGGTCTCAATTCCCAAGTCACCGACACTCCGGATTACCCATGATGGAGTTAGGGTTTGTTGTAGCATTCATATGCATTTCATCCCATATTGAGTTGTGCAATCCGACTCCTCGGCCATCATGCATCGATATGCGTGATTGGTGGCACGAGGATCGAGGCATGCATATATCTGTGAAATACATTGCTATGCCCTTTTCCTGCTCTCTGTTGCAGCAAGATAAGGAATCAGCAACTTTTCGGAGTTTGGCGCGTGTTTCGAGAAATATTGCAAACAGAGGCTAGATTGGGGCATCCCAGTGGATTTCTGCGCAAGGCAGCCCAGCATACATCATTCATCAGAAGCGAGGCAGCCCCTGGCTTGCATGCCAGTTTAAAGCTTTCTTACCTTAATTTGTTAATTAATTAGGAATTTGTATATTATTCGGACTGTAGTATTTCGGATTGTATTATTCTTTTATTTCGGACTGTATTATTTATTCGGACCCTCTGCGCGAGGGCATAATTGTAATAAGGGTGTGTGAGTGTGATGTATGTTTTCCAACCCCACGTCTTTCTTCCCTTTTATTTACCCGCTTATGATGGTTAGATTAGGGCATATTTCGATTAGCATACAGTATGACAGCATGTTTGCATCATTCATCTGTTTTGCACGCACCGGGCTCGGCGCATCATACAAACTGCATTTGTATTTCAATTCCAAATTGAGTACATGTTAGCTGTAGCATTCCATATGCCATGTTTAGAATAGCCGAGCCTGCTATAGTTGCATTATTGCATGCGTTGCATTAGGCATTTCTGTATAATTAGGATCATGCATTGATTTCTAATCGTTTTTTTTTTGTTTTGGCTTGGAGTACTCGGTAAGTACTTATGCTTTAGCATCCTTGCATGCGTGTGAGTGCTGCCATGAATAGCATGCTTACCGTGAGGCTATGTGCTTATGTGATATAACTGCCTTGAATGCCTGTGGGTGGAGGTTGAGTTATTTGAATTGGGACAATTCATCGAATGTTTGTTTTAAGCCCACTAGATAGTGGCAAAATCATGTTTTCTAAGCCCACCTGAGGGTGGCAAATCCGCGTCTTAGCCTACCTGCGGGTAGCACCATCAAACCATTTTCAAACAAACAAACATGAAATGTTTAGTTCCAATTCAGGTGACTCAGTCTATACTTGTTTGCTGCGAGCATCACATAGTAACCTAGGCTAATAACCGGAATAAGAGCACACAATGTTTTCAAAAACAGATATCATGGTTAGTAGAGGCCGGTCTTTGACCGGGCGAGCGGGGGTGCTCACGATGTGACCTTCCCCAATCGTACCCAAGTTCCCGAGCCAACTTTGGTGATGACGGACACGTGGCCTTTGGCACCGAGTCAGGGTTTCCTAAATTTCCCATTTTAAAAAATATTTAGGTGGCGACTCTGTTATCTGGCAAAGCAGTCCATGTTTGGCACTTCTTTCAAAAATCTGTTTTTCTCAAAACGATTTGCCGGATTTGGACTCTTTGGTTCAAGATTAAGAACCGTGACATTTGAGTCCTTGAACTGTAGTGACCCCAATATGAACAGAACGGGACCTAACCCTCCCGGGGCGTTCGGGGACGTCTACATAGCATTGGAGCTTGACCTTGCGGAAGAAAGAAGAGACAGAGCATTGGTTCACATCGCCTCCTACCAACAAGAGTTGTCCAGAAAGTATAACAAAACAGTGCATCCAACGCAATTCAAAATCGGAGATTGGGTACTGCGCAAAGTGATGGGAAACACCTTGGTTCCAGGGGATGGCAAGTTGGGGCCTAATTGGGAAGGACCTTACAAAGTGGTCGGATTAGTAGGCAAAGGGGCATATCACTTGGAAGATGAGGACGGCAAAGCGATTCCCAGGCCGTGGAACACTGCCAATCTCAAGTTGTTTTATTTTTAGCTCTTTTTTTCCTTAAATATATGTAACTTTTTTCCCTTTTCTCAATAAAACGAGTATTTGTTCTTTTCAGTATAAGCATTTTTTACTGTAATAGTTTGTTTTAGAGTTAGGGGCAGCAAAAACATTTTATTCTAGGTTGGCTGGATTAAACCAACTTAGAGGTTGGCTGGATTAAACCAACACCCCTCCTAAGCCCAGGATAAGGATCCAGGCTGCAGGACGTTTGGTCGCAATAACCAAACATTTTATTCTAGGTTGGCTGGATTAAACCAACTTAGAGGTTGGCTGGATTAAACCAACACCCCTCCTAAGCCCAGGATAAGGATCCAGGCTGTAGGACGTTTGGTCGGAATAACCAAACACTATATTCTAAGTTGGCTGGAAAAACCAACTTAGGGGTTGGCTGGATTAAACCAACTCTTGTTACTCTTCAGCCAAAGTAAGTTTATGGCTGAAGAGTGGTTGGCTGGATTAAACCAACTCTTTGTACTCTTCAGCCGAAGTAAGTTTATGGCTGAAGAGTGGTTGGCTGGATTAAACCAACTCTTTATACTCTTCAGCCGAAGTAAGTTTATGGCTGAAGAGTGGCTGGCTGGATTAAACCAACTCTTTGTACTCTTCAGCCGAAGTAGGTTTATGGCTGAAGAGTGGTTGGCTGGATGAAACCAACTCTTTGTACTCTTCAGCCAAAGTAAGGGTGGCTGAAGAATGGTTGGCTGGATTAAACCAACTTTGGGTACTCTTTAGCCGAAGTAAGGACATCGGCTAAAGAGTGGTTGGCTAGTAAGCTAGATAGCTAAAACCGGAATACGGTATATCGGCCCAGAAATATTTCAAATAGCAATTAGAAAGCAAGCATTCAAACCGAGATCACAGTTGGAAGCATTGAAAATACATTACAAGTACAGAACCGGAATAAGAGTTTAGCACAAAAGATTTTTCATTGAATTGCAACATAAATACAACGGAGGGGTCGCAGCCCGGTTACAAGTTCAAAAACAAAATAAAAAGCAAAAAGACAATCAGTTGAAAAGGTCGTCAATTTCGGTATCGAACACAGCATCGGCATCAACATGAAGACCGGTCTCAGGCAGGAGCTCGGTCTCGGTCACAGGAGTGGTTTTGGTCGGAAGCACGGTTTCGCCTGGTTGTTCGATGGTCAGGTCTTCCACCGTCGGCTCCACCCGAACTGACTGGTCCGCATTGACGACCGGAGTGTCTTCAGACTCAGAATCTTCATCAGAGCCTGAACCTTCAAGAAATTGCTGCTGAAGGGCAGCAGCATACTCCGCCAGGGAGCTCGGTATGCAGTAGGCCGGTGAGTCGTAGACCTCGGACTCAGGACCGCAACCGAGCTTCTCGACAGTTGCCCTCCAGCCGCACTTAAAGAAGAGGTCTTTGGCGGCTTCGCACTGTTGGATGTAGCCGTCTTCTGCCTTCTTAAAGCCTTGCTTTTCGGCTCCTTTGATGCTCTCCTTCAGCTGGGTTATTTTGGCATTTTTCTTCTTCTCCATCTTCGCCAGCTCACGAAGGTACTTATCCTTCAGCTCGATAGCGGCCTTCTGCTTCTCTGCTTCGGCCGAACTAACCAGTTCGGTCAGTCGGCCGTTCTCAGATCGCAAATCGGCTATTTGCCTTCTGGCCTCTTCTAGCTCGGTCGTCTTTGCTTCGGCCTCTGCCATGGCCTCCCTTGTGTTTCTCCTGAGCTCCATCACTCTCTTGTGTGTAACATTGTTTTTCTGGATGGCCTGCAAAGGAGTAGTAACTTTTCCTTTAGCCGGACTGAAAGTTGGAAAAATTACAAAGAAAAAATAGAGCTATTTACCAGGATCATTGACTTAGTTGAAGACCGGATGGACTTCAGCTCGGTATTCAGTTGTTTGTAGTGGTGCTCCATGTCTTTTGGAAGGCACACACTCTTGGCTAGATTGAAAGCCATCAAGTGGTCCTTCTCAGCGACAACCGAATCCGAAGCCAGTATATCTCGGTTGTCGAAGGTGAGATTGGGAACCCATTTTGAGGAGCCAGCTCGGTCGGAGTTCTCCGGTTGAGGGCTTTGTTGGGGGCTTGGAGGAGGGCTTGGTGGCAGAACGGTCTCATCCACAAGTCGTTGCTCGGTTTGGCTAGTCCGGGCACGTTTGCTTGGGTGAGATGACGACGGCCGTTGGGATGGGAGGGCCACCACGGTCTCAGTGGTCTGGCCGGTTTGTGGTACATCGGTTGGGTTTGTTGCGGTCAGCAAGGCCTTCAGTCTGCTCCTTTTAGCCATTTCTTGTTCGGCTGTGAGAGACACTAGGTTGATTTGGGGCAAGGTTGGGTCCGGTTCTGGGGCGTCTTCAAGGAGGAAGTCGGTCACTCTCGCTTTTCGGCGACCGCTGTATCTGTAGGTCGGTTCAAAATCTAACAGCTTGGTCCAACTTCTCTCGTTATGTCGTAGTGCGGCGCGGAGCGTATCCAAGTTCGGATAACCGTATACTGATCGAAGATGGGCTTTATCTGCAAAAAAAGACAACTGTTAGTTCGGTTCAGAAGGAGAAAACCGAAGTAAAGAGAAGCATGAAATAGAACCGAAATATTGATACTGGGTATGCCTTTTTTCCAATTTATTCTTCGGTCAGGAATCTGGGCTTGGTGATCTTCAAAGTTCCCAGTTACCAGAAAAAATCGTCGTCGTTCAAATCTTTATCCGGCGTATCCTTAATTATTTTCTCTCGGCCACGACGTATTCTTAAGTAATATACCCACCCATCCTCTTTGGATCCTATGAAGTATTGGTGTAATATTTCGGCTAAACCAAGGTTGAGACCGGTTTGGCGGTTTAGTTCGGCTATTCCCATTATGATTCGGTAAGAGTTGGTGGAGAGCTGGGTTGGGCATAGTCTGGTTTGCCTAAGAAACTCGCAAATTAATGGTTGGACTGGAAATCTTAGTCCGGTCTCGATTATTGAAAGCAGGGTGAAAGGGACAAAGCCCTCATTCCCCCATGGTGTAACGTCTTTTTTGGCTAAGACAAGTTGTACGTCGTCAGGGATGTTATAATCCTTACGGAATTCGGCCAAACCCCCTGGTGTTTCTACCAAGAACCTATATTTCCCCATTTATTTTAAGTTATAAATAAATTAGCTCGGTTTGAAAATTGTGCTCAGTAGCTCGGTTGAGTGCGCAGTGCCTGGGCAACCTAAGTCTGCAAAGTGAAAAACAAAGGGGTTAAGCACAGATCATTGGACCGTGCTACAAAATAAGCAAGAAAAAAGAAGTCTTACTTCGGCTACGCAGGATACTATAGGTTCTACCTCGGTTTCAACGGGGTGGTTGTTAGCTCGGATTGAGCAAGGGGTTCGCTAGATCAGTTGTTGTATGGGTTTGTTATCTCGGTTTGAGCTATGGTTTTTGTTACTTCGGTTGAGCTTCTAGGGGCAGCTTTCTGAGTTTGGTTTAGAAACTGAGAAAGCTGGCTTAGCCCCGAAGACTTAGCTCGGTTGAAGGTCAAGGTTTCTAGTATGCTAAGTTCAAACTTAGTTCGGTCTGTTCATCTCGGTTAAGGTGAATCAGAAGTGGATTTGCTTATTGAAACTACTTGTACAAGTGTTAGTTCGGCTAATAATCTAACTAAACTTCTATCTAGCAAAAACAGTTTTTCTAGTTCGGTTGTTTCGTGATTATGGATCAAAATCAAATGTTCTACAGGATATTGTGTGTATTCAAGTGTTCTATAGCTGCATTTTTTTTTCCAGAAAAGTGTTTTGCAAAAACACACTACAATGGACTGAACAAAAACGAAAAGAGAAACAGATTCATGATGCTTACCTGGTAGAGAGGAAGAAAAACGAGATGGAAGCAAACGGCAGCAAAAATACAAGCTTCAGAGATGCGAGGTTGAAGAACAGTAAGAACTCAAGAAGAGAGAGAAGAAAGACTGAATAGTAAGGTAAGTGATCTTTGGAAAAACGAAGGGGTTTTGTTTTGTGAAAGAGGAAAGGCGGGAACTGTTCAAAAAGTGTGAAGTACGAGGGCGGCGTAACAGCTGTGAAGAGCCAATCAGAGGCTACCACGTGTCATTAGAATGGGGAACGATTCAGTTGCTGCAATTGAAGAGACGTTTTGACCGGACATACACAACTCGACTTGAGTTTAGCTCAACTGGAAAAGCTAAAGGATTGTAGCTCGGCTGGAAAAGCTAAAGGATTGTAGCTCGGCTGGAAAGGTTTACAAATTCTAGCTCGGCTGATGGGCATATAATCCCTATCATGCTACACAGATGAAATTAAGGGGCAATTGAGAGCGTAATTTATACAGATAAATTGGGCCGAGCTAAGTAGTGGGCCATTCTTTGGGTCGTAGTGAAGAGGCTTGGAAGATGGGCTGCGAGCAGACATTGGATCGGTCCATAAAGAGATGTTTTGTCACCAGACTGAGTAAATGAGTTTAGGTCGGTCACCGCAATTGGGATAAATCGGTCCGAAGTATGGTTAGGTCACGAGACGGAGTAAAAGTGGTAGCTCGGTCATACCATTCGGAGCCGAAGTGTGGCGACTTCGCACGGTAAGCCTAGCTTTGGTTAGACCGGTCCGAGCTGTTACGTTTAGTTCGGTCTCAGTAAGTGAGACCGGGGTACAAGCTCTAAGGAGAGAACCGATCTAAGAGAGTTCGGTCGTTTCTGCCTGTCTAGTATGGCAATGTTATTTCGGTCGGATGGTAGTCCGGCCATGATAAATGTCACGCCCCAAACCTGCCCCTAAAAGTTTGGGCATGACCTAAGCAGAAACAGACAGAATAACCTATTCGTATAACATTTGGGGGCCTGAGCGGAAGCATTAAATTTTAAGACGACATCTAGAAATATCCATTGAGCAACTATCAACAAGCCAGGACCATCTTGACATTGAACATAAAGTAACATGCACACAAAATGAGGTTACATAAACATTTACAATCCAGCCCAGGTCTTAGGCATACAAAACAATAAATACATATCCCTGACCAGCAATGTGGATACCAAAAATTACATATACAAAGTAAACTGGTCTAATACGTAAGGGTTTCCTCCAGTGCCTGGTTATCCTTAGGCTGACAAAAATGCATGAAGTGTGCTAGAACGGCTCCTCAAGCTGGTTCCTACAGAATCAGACAAGATTACAGAAGGAGACAAGCTCAGTGAATAGTAGCGCGTAATAATAAAAGCACAATGTACAGTAGTATATGTATCAAAACCAAATACTGAGATAACAGATTGGCCTATTAGCCCAGATAGCCTTGCGGCACTGATAGCCTTTCGGCTCAGGTAGCCTTGCGGCACAACAGATATACGGATATACGGATATGTAATGCACTATTACTCACAGTGTTGTGGCGGCGCACTAGTTCCTTCTGGAGTGTGCCCTGCACACAATATACTAATAAATTAGTATCCTTTCCTTTCGAATCCTTAACAGTCATTCCATATGCCAGTACAGTTTTATGGATACGAATATCACTATCATAAACTTATCAGAAAAATATTCTAATAACACCAAAGAGTCAAACACGAAAAACTGAACAAAACATATTTTCTTGCTGAAACAGTCCTCCGCTCAAGCGTAACTTTGTCCGCTCGAGCGGACAGTGTAGTGCTACCAAAAATACTGGATGGTCGATTTTTACGCTCGAGCGTACATCTTCCCCGCTCGAGCGGACAGGGTAAATTTCAGAAAACTGCTGAGAGGTGTATTTTCCCGCTCGAGCGGCCCTGACCCCGCTCGAGCGGACGTCGACCCAAATTCAGGGCAGCCCGATTTTCATCCCAAAATCATAAATCAAAACCAATTTTTCATGAAATCAAGAGTTGAATTCATGCAATACATCCACTTAACAACACCAAAACATGAATCCAAGCTTATCATGCCAATTTGAACCAAGTTAAAGGCTTCAACAAACCAACACTTGCACAAACTTTATTCTAGTTCCAAGCTCTTTAAACATATCACATAATCTCAACATATTGACATGGAATGATGCTATAGAGCAAGAATTAAAGTATAATTTCACCATCAAACTAAATCAAAATGGCAACCTAACCAAGTAGTAAGAACCCTTAATAGATCAAACATAGATCCTTCTTGAATCAACCACAAACATGGCATAGGGTGCAACTCTTGAGTAGCTAAAACAAGAAATTTGAGTTACCTTTGAGTAAATCACACAATTTCAACAAGTTGATAAGCTTCCTTGGTGACCCACGAATTTCCCCCAATTCTCTTCTCCTTCCTCTCCTATTTCCTCACCAAAAAGTGATCCACGTTTTTGATCTTTTGGGGTCAAACAAAACTTAGAGATAAATATAATATAAGGCTCATATAAGACGAAACTGAATCGCTTTAGGGTGCCGAAATGAAAATTCTACAGAAAATCCCATTATAGTTTAAAAATCATGTAGATTCCAAATATCAAATCAATTTCTGCAAATTAAATCTCTAAGGTGCTCAATTTCCATTTTAAGTGATTCAAGTGTAACAGATAAGTTCTAAGTCAACAGATAGAAACTCACATTTCTAAGTTCCATGCACTTTTACTATACTTTCACATAGATTTTCACAAGAAACATTCAAAGACACAAAACAGAAGATTGAAAAGATAACAGAATCAGATACGAGGGTCGGGTATTACAATAAAACCATCTCACTTGGTTTAAGCAGTGAGGGGGGTGTTGAAGGATAAGCATTATCCTTCAGGAGTATGAATCCTAGGAGGACTCTACATGGAAGAGTAAGAGTCCTACTAGGATTGTGCCACACGAAACCTATAAAAGCTCACCAACATCACCTATGGAGAGGTAACACAACTTTGTTTTCTGAATACACAGAGCTATTGTCTATTTGTCAAGCTTACTGACTTAGGCATCGGAGAGGTTTCCGGCACACACCCGCCGGCTAGCTCACGTTTGTGTTTTCAGGTGATAAAGCGACGTCATACGGAGAAGCGCAGACTTGATCAACAGGATTATAAGTGTTGAAATAAGAAAGTGCTGGAGCGGATCTTCTCCTATCTATAATAGGAATGACAAACCTGAAGCTCTGCATTGACTTTGTTAACTATATACAGAGCGTTGAAGAACACTCTAGTAAACAGTAGTTCAAGTACACCAACACAGCGACTGGAAGAAGGATCAATCACTGGAAAAGCCATAGATGTCTGAACAGCTGATTTTATAGCATCATCGCGCTGCGGGTACTCTTCATATGTGTAATACATGACATATGGAGTAAATGCTAGCTCATTTTGCCGGAAAACATGGCCCAGTACCCCAGGGTCATCTGCACTTTTGGCATCCACATAAAATTTATACTCCATACATTTCATTCTAAAGTTACAAAGTGCTTCAGTTCATAAAGACCAAAAGGTTGATCTGCAGTGGTAAGCACACGTCTGTCTCCATCTGTTCTGGGTGCCCATGACTGAATTAGAACACCAGATTTTAAATGGCCAAAGTCAGTTGTTAACTTCTCAATAACAGATCTAATCTTGACTGTAACTTTTCCATTGGCGATCAGTGTTTCGGGTACTGAATTGGGAACACCACCTACATGTATTAAAAGTTTCCTGAGTCAAAGCTAATGCTTGAATCTCTCTGAATAATTTCCAAATAAGCAACTCGGTCATTTAGCATAAATAGAGAAAATTGTTCTAAGAAAAAAACATATAGCATTTGTATGTTTTTTTTTTTGGAAAAAAATTACATGTCAGTGGTTCTTATATAAAATAATTACAGATTCATGAATTACAACTTTAATTTTAATCTTCATAAAGTTAACCATTTATTTGAAATTATTTTTAAAAGTGTAGACTTTGGTATTTATGTTCCTAGACTTATTGAAGTGGAAAATGACTCCAACGTTTATTTTATGAATTCTTTTTTTTTTTTGTTTCATTCAAAAATCAAAAGATCCAAGCGTAGGTTAAGAGAAACTCAAAAAAAAAAAAAAAAAATGAGAAAAATGGAAAATAGGGCAAATAATTACAAAAACATTAGGAATAAAAAAATAATTACAAAGGAGTGGAATCCATCATTGCAATGATAAAAACGCTCCTCCTCCGTCTCTCTCTCTCTCTTTCTATCATAGTCATTCCTCCTCGACCGTCCACCATTCCCCCAGCCTCCCCAGTCAAGTAGCCCCTCCCTCCCTCCCTCGCCAACTCCTCTCGTATTCTCCCCCGCCCTCCTTGCCCTTCTCCACCCTTTCCACTCTCTGTAGCCCATCCCTAATCCTTTGCTTATTCTCTCCAATACCTCATCTCTCTATTACTCGTGATCTCTCTTTGGATTTTCAAAGGGTTTTTGAAAGGTAAGAGGTCGTGAAGGGGGGGATCGTGGGCCTAGTTACGGTGGTGGGGAGCTATCCAGGGTAACATAATAGCTTAAGGTTTTCAAATGGGAAAGATGGGAAGGGTGGTGGTGGAGGTGGCGTGAAAGGGTGGGGAATGCATGGGGTGGCCATGAGTAGTTACAAATAGTCGTGGATGGTGATGGTGGTGGCCATGGATGGTGGCACTGATTAGGGTATTGCGCGCGCTCGCGCACACACACGCACACACATAGAGAGAGAGATAAGGATGGTGAGGAAGCGTGGGGAAGGGCTGAGAAGAGCAAGGGGTGTGGGTGTGTGAGAGAGAAAAGGATAGGCAAAATAGTAAAATAAATCACACTTTTGGAGCATCTCCAATGCACTAGGCATATAATACTTGTTAGTTAAAATACCTAGTGTGATTTACTTTTTTCAATTCCAATGCACTAGGCATATAATTAAGCATTTTGGCTCAACTCATATTCACTAGCTACATGTAGCTAGCCCTCAACGCTAGGCAAAATGTATTCAATCATTAGGATCATTTTCCTCAATCTTTGTTGTTGACGTGGCATTTTATAAAATTAATAGTATTTGGATAAATAGCTAAAATAAAGAGCATGGTTGGAGTACAAACATAAAACAGTTGATAGGCAAAATAAAATATATACTTTATAATAATATTTAGATAGGTAAAATGCCTACTACCATTAGAGATGCTCAGAATTCTATTACGCCATTTTTTTCTTTAATTATAAGCAAATTTCTTCTTTAGTCATGACATTATTTTGAGATTTTGGTTATAACTTTTTACGTTTGGTTATGACTTTATTTTTTTTTTTAATTATGACTCAAAAAGTATGAAATTAAATCATTTTTTTTAATTATAATTATAAGATACATATGATATACACCTTTGAGGGGTGTGTGTACTATAACCCTTCCCTACGTTTACAACTAATTTTTAACTTTTTCCACCCTTATGTATTTGAAAGGGGGACGTGCTATCATACACCACCAAAATAGGGCACATGGTATGCACCCAAAATTTCAACCACAACAGTTTATAACTTCCATCAATTTAGATCATAACTAAGGCCAAATACTTCAGCTCATAAGCAAACACAAGAAGTCTCGGAACTATGACTAATCTGATTCGTACAAAAAACACACCTCAAAGTCGGGGCATTCTATTTGAACCCAAAAAATATCTTAGTACGTCCAATTTAAATTTATAAATTTTAATTCTTATTATATATTAATGTGAATTTACTAATAAGGACAATCCATATTAAACCCTAAAATAATTTCTTTTTTCCCTCATGGTACACCCTAATCTATTATTTTTATTCAAATCCCTACATCTTCTTCCCCAATAGATCAAAGTTAGTTTGTCTTCTTCTTCTTCTTCTTTCTCACTCCAAAACTCCAATCCATCTTACCGAAACTCACCATCATCATTAATATCATTGTTTTTTTTATTATTTTAAAACCCTAAACCCGAGACGAAAGTTTGAACAATCAAACAATGAAGGAAAGTGATAATCAAGAAAATATTTTGATTTTTATATGAATGCTTACCTTCTCTTTGATGGATTGCTTCAAAATATTATCTTGATTATCACTTTTCTCCATTGTTTGATTGTTCAAACTTTCTTCTAGGGTTTATGATTTCAAAATAATAAAAAATAATGATGTTAATAATAATGGTGAGTATTGGTAAGGTGGATTGAAGTTTTGGAGTGCGAAAAAAAAAGAAGACAAACTAATTTTGATCTCTTGGGGATGAAGATGTAGAGATTTGAATTGGAATGATGGATTGGGGTGTACAATGAGAAAAAAAATATTTTATTTTAGGGTTTAATATAGATTATCCTTATTAGTAAATTCACATTAGAATATAATAAGAATTAAAATTTATAAATCTAAATTGAACGTACTAAGATATTTTTTGGGTTCAAATAGAATGCCCCCTCAAAGTCTCAATATGAAGGCCATTTAAGCCCATAACCAATACAACAAAACCACATATTCTAGTTCACCACAAATTTGACCGCCACAAACCCTCATACTAAAGCCTATAAACTGTCAGATTACTATCCAATTAGTAGAATCCAATCCAATCCAATCCAATTAATCACTAATCTGAATTTGAATACACTAAATCTGATAACAAATAATACGATCCGAATCCGCTACATGTGGATTCTGATCCATAAATCCGATCTGATCCGGTTTGCTCTTTTCTTTTTCTTTTTTTCAAAACCTTGAAAAAAATTTCTTCCATTCACGAATTACCATGAATAACTTTCCTAGAAAATGAAATACAGCAGCATGTTGCCAGCAAAAACTACATCAGCATGAGTATCTCCAAATCAAATTGAATCAATCGAATGTGCAGCAATAAATTAAACTCGATTTGTCCTCAGAAAATGGTATCACATTGAACAAAGAGGTAATTGTGCAATAATTTTCAAATCCATGTTGTCTTACTAAAATATGAGATCTATAATTAAAAAAACAAAATCAAGTAAATTTGAAAGAATTGTTAATTATCCAATTTACATGAATATGTAAAGTCACTGTATGAATTACCAAAGCAAAATCTCAATCAATGAAATGGTATAAACAGATTGGGTATATAATCAGATCGGATTGGATTTATTTGAATCCGCGTTCGTTTAAAACCAGATTTGGCATATTTGATTTATTGGGTAATCACCAGTTTGAAATAAACAGGTCAGATATCTCATATTGGATTTGGGTAAACCACGATCCACAAGCCTGTCTCATACCACATGATGGATTCCTAACAAAAATCAAAATCATAATTAGGGTATATTATACAAACTTTTTAAGGGGTGTCCACCGGGCGACTCCAAGTGAGGTGATGAGGTCCCATGATCCCATCAAGCTATTAAAAACTTTTGGAAAAAATTATTTACAATGTTAATATTTTATTTAATATAGTTTAATTATATTAAAAAATTAAGGGACCTCATCAAATAAGGACCACAACTATTAGAGACCTACTGTTGAAAAGTTTAGAGACCTACTATTAAATAGTTTTTAAAAATATTTTCTAATTTTTTATTTTTTTGTGCTTAGCGAACTTTTTAAATATTTTAAGCAAATTATTTAACTTTTTGATTCCACTTAACCTAAATAAATTTTAAAAAATAAAATATTTGTGAAAAATTATTTTAAAAATTCATTAAATAAAAAAAAGGATAAATTACAATAATAATCCCCAAAGTTTAACACCCTTTTCATTTAAGTCCCTAAAGTTTCAATTTTGTCAATTAAGTCCCTAAAATATTAAATTCAAATCGATTTGAAGATAATATAAAAATATATATAAGCCTAAAGGTTATATAAAAAAGGCCCGGATTTTAATTTATTGTTAACTTAATTATCTTTTGCACGTGTGTTTTTATAATTGGTATATTTTTCTCTGACTGATTAACTCTAATCGCTTATATAGGTCTTCTTCTATTTCTATTCTACTCTTATTTATTTCTTCTAATTCACAATTATCCATTTTATCTATTTTTCGGTACTAATATTATTTTATATTTCATTTCATTATCTTTTTTTTGTTCCGCCATTATTTATAATTCGTCTAGACAACAATTATGTAGATCAATTTTTATTTTTATTTTTCTGGTGTTATCCCTTAGAGAGTTCCCTGTAAGGCTGTAAGGATAAGAACAATTATCTGTATTATTTTTTACAGGAACTAACTGCTTACCTTTATCTAATAATAAATGTCAAATTTCATTTATAATTTATAATTGATTTTCCCTAATATTTTCATTAGGTTCTTTTAATAGCTTGATTATAGTATTATTTTATTCGATAATTATTTGAAGTGCAATGTTTTTATTTAAATTATCTTATTCGACTTGTTTATTGTATCTAATGCTCATATATTAATATTACAAAAATAGAGAAACCAAATTCTCATATCAATTCTAAATCACGCGCACGGATGATAATTAAGTTAATAATAAATTAAATTTGGGCCTTATAACAATTTTATATAACCTTTGGACTTATGTTTTATTTTTATATTGTCTTTAGGACTAAATTGATTTAATAAAAAAAAATTTAAAAAAAATTGTTAAACTTTAGGATTATAATTGTAATTTATCCATACAAAAAAAGTGTTAAACTTTAGGATTATAATTGTAATTTATCCATACAAAAAAATATAAATTTTCTTAGATTTTATTTTACAAATATTTTATTTTTAGGTCTGAAGTGCATGTAAAAAAATGACTAAAATATGAGGGGAAAAAAATTCCTAAAGACAAGAAAACACAAAAAATTTAAAAACTCTTCAAAACCAAAACGAGTGAATGTTTTTTAAGGCCAAGTTTGACATCCTCAAAAAAATTTAAAAAACTAAAAAATTACACAAAAAATAAAAAAGACATTTCTATTCATAAATAAAAATTATTAAAAAATATTTTATATANTCCCTCTTGTATTTGAATTTGAATATGAGCAACCGTTGAAGCCACGTCATCTTGTATCTCTTTATTGATCCTGTGCTACTCAGACCATGTGAGAACCAATTTCCACTGCCACGTGTACGATCAAGATCGAAGACTTGAGCAGTCTCCCCATACTATCCTTGCTTTGCCACGTGTCGAACTATAATTGGCTTTTACAAAATATGTAGCCAACACATACACATCAAACGTCATCTCCAATAATTCCTCAAACTCAAATTTGATGAAAAATGGTGCATTTTCTATCTTAACGGTTTCATCAAACAAGTATTAAATTAAATTAAATTTATTTATTTATTTATTTATTTTTATCAAATTGAGATTCAATGTGTCTTTGATCAAATCACTGTTTATAATCGTTTGATTTTTACCATCAAAGGACATCCATTCTGTGGGGATATATTTTCAGAGTACCAACACGTGGCAAGGTGACGCCGACGTGTCAGCCGAGGTGCCACGTGTCAAGGTAGTTATGCCGAGGTGATTTCGGAGTTGCCGAGGTTATCTGCAAGAATATCGGAGTCCGAGATAATTGGATAAGGGACAAGAGTTCAAGGATGAAGAAAGACTTCAGGATGAATAAGGATAAACACTCTTAGGGAGTCTATCCTTATCTCTTGAGGAGTCCAAAGTAAGTACAGAATTGGAGTCCATAGAAGTCATGTTTCTAGTGGGATTGGGATTGAGTAAAACTATAAAAGAGAGGCACCCCCGTGGGTCTAAGGTACGCAATTGATACTTTGAGCATTGTTTTAAGCACTATTGATTATCTTTGAGAGAGATACTGACTTGATCGTCGGAGTGCCCCCGGGTGGAAGAACCACCGCCGGAGCCTTCTCTTTCTGTGCAGGACAACAAGGTGCCATCTATTCTGCCTGTGTTCTACAGATGAATTACTAAGGAGGGCAGTGTGATCAGAAAATCACTCACACAATTTGGTGCCGTCTGTGGGAAGTGAAGACGAATAGATGGCCAGTAACGCACAAAAAGAAAAGGTTGGGGATGGCGTGCCCGCAGGGAGTGGCAGACCTATCGACCTTGACATTGAAGGAGACAACCACAACGAAGAAGCCCGTGACTAGGGGCACGAAGGAAAGGACGTCGGCCAGGAGGGCGACACTTCAAAAAAGACAGACCAAAGCAGGTACTATAACGAAGATAACCTCCAGGTATGGAGGGATAGGTGCCTACGGAGGGATGAGGAAGTAAAAGATTTGGCAGACAAGTTGGCAGACCTACAGTCGGTCATCAACTTCATGATGCAAAACAATGTCATGCAGCCGCCGTACCCACTGCAGGACACGCCGATCCCAGCAATTAATACCTAGAAGGGAGGAAGGAAAATAATTCCCGAAGCACCTCAGCACACCAGGAGCGGAAGGCACTCTCGCCCGCCTTCCAGGGAAGTTGGACGAGAGGAGCCGAGACAAGAGAAGTCCCAAAGGACATATCACACGAAGGACCCAGAACTCAGAGAACATCGGCATGTTCAAAGGCAGGCGCTCTGCTTTGACACAACCCATGGGGAAAGATCAAAATGGGCCACAACGAGGCCGAAAGTAGTGTGCCGAAAAGACTGAAGTCAAAAGATAGCCGAGCTCCAGGGAGGAGTAAAGAAGACTTGAGAAATTACCTCAAGAGGAAGGAACAGAACGCTGAGGCCGAGGTTACCTCACCCAACAAGCCGAGGACACCTTCTCGGTAGAGCTGACAAATTTGAGGCACCGAAGAGATTCAGTATGCCGAGGTTTCAAATATACGATGGTTAGTCAGACCTAACTTCCACGTTGGATTATTCTTAAACTCACACTATACAGTGTGGAAACGAGCCATTGCTCTGCAAAGTGTTCCCCTCGTCCTTTGGGGAGATTGCATCAGATTGGTTCCACAAGCTGCCAAAGGGAAGCGTAAAGACTTGGAAGGCCTGGCCGAGATGTTTGTGGCCAGGTTCGTGACAAACAAACTGCAGCCATTAAGGGTGGACGCATTAATGGCTTGAAGATCAGCAAGGATGAAGGCCTTAGGGCCTATGCAAAGAGATACTACGAGTGTTCAATCGAATACCAGAATGCAACCAAGAAGTGGCGGTCGTGTCTTTCAAAAACGGCCTGAAAGATAATTGTTCATTGCGGAAATCTTTAGCAAAGACATTGCCAAAAAGCATGGAGGAGCTCATGGCGAGAATCGAGAAATATGCCAGAGCCGAGGAGGATACATCGGGGAATAAGGAGATAAAGCAGGAAAAAGAGAACGGCTCACCGAAGCGAGGCCGAGGTAACAACGGATTCAACAAATCGGAGACAGAATTGAGGGGTAAGCAAGCAGTGACGACTGTATTCCAAATTCCCGTCCACAAAAGTCCTAGATCAAATTCGAAATCAGCCCTATTTCAGGCACCGGCAAAGGCCCCAGGGAATACATTGGAAGGAACGTTGGTAGGCGTTGTGCTATACCACAATGAAGAAGACACCCAACTCTGGGCTGCAGAGCCCTAAGAGCACACTTGGAGGACTTAGTGAGACAAGGCCATCTGAGGGACCTTGTCGATGAGGCCAGAACAAGAGAGGATCAGGCCAGGCTGCCTCAAGCACCAGCAGCCCCGCCTCCCCCAGCACAACAACCACAGGCAGGGGACCACGGGTGGTTAATGTGATCCACTCAAGGGTCAACGAGAACGAAGTCAGAGGAGAAACCCAGAGGGTAAGGCATTTACAACATGTTTACCAAGTCGGGAAAAGAGACATCGGCCAGAGGAGTGCCAAGAACCGATGATAGCTTTTACTGAAGCCGACCTAGAGATGGTCCAGCATCCGCATAATGATGCCTTGGTAGTATCCCTCCAGGTTGGGGAGTGCCAAGTGAAACGCATCCTAATAGATCAAGGCAGCTCTTGTGACATCATGTATGTTAGATGTTACAAGGAGCTGGGCCTTCACCCAGACGACATGGAGCAATCGAATGGCCCGATGGTCGGCTTCAATGGAACACCAACGTGCCATTGGGCGCTACAAACTTGGAAGTACAAGCCGGACTAAGAAGATCAGGACATAGTTCATCGTGATTGACACACCTTCACCATACAACATCATCTTGGGAAGGCCATGGTTGCATGCAATGGGGGCAGTTCCCTCAACGTGCATCAACTATTGCGGTTCCAATAGAACATGGGATTGAAGAAGTCAGAGGAGATCAACTGCAGGCAAAAAATTGCTCCATGGCAACAATGAAAACAACCTGCAACATACAAGAACCAGGGAAGGCAGAGATTGAAAATGAGGACATGGAGGTCCTAGATGATGTCGGCAAGGAGCCGACCGAGAAGAGTGAGGAAACACTAAAGAAAATCCTCGTCCAGGAGGGCGATGAAGAGCGTTTCTTTCTTCTCGGCTCGGGCTTAGCCGAAAAAGAGAAAGAGAACTGGAAGCTTTTTTTGAGAACAAACATAGAGGTGTTCGCCTGGACACCTTATGAAATCGCCTGGCATTGACCCCGAGGTCACTGTCACAGACTGAACGTCGACAGGCGGCCAAACCTGTAATACAACGAGCTAGAAGACCGACTTGATGCACGTCGAAACAGTGGCAGAAGAAGTAGAGAGACTATTGAAGCCAAGGCCATTAGAGAAGTCAATTTCCGATGTGGCTATCGCAACACTGTGGTGGTAAAAAGAGAAAAACGGTAAATGGAGGGTCTGCGTAGATTTTACAAGCCTGAACAAAGCCTGTCCCAAAGACAGCTTTCCTTGTCCCAAGATTGACCAATTGGTAGACGCCACATCTGGACATGGAAGGATGAGCTTCCTGGACGCTTATAGGGGGTACCACCAGATAGCCATGTACCCCCAGATGAGGAGAAAACAGCGTTCATCACCCCAAAGGCCTGTACTGTTACAGTAATGCCCTTTAGGATGAAAACGCAGGAGCAAACTTACCAAAGGTTGGTAACCAAGATGTTCAGACACTTGATTGGCCAAACAGTAGAAGTCTACATCGATGACATGGTCGTGAAGACCAAGGAGCCAAAGGTCATCTTGCCGATCTAAAAGAGGTATTTGAAATCCTCAAAACATATCGGCTCCGACTCAACGCATCAAAGTGCGTGTTTGGAGTTGGATATGGTAAGTTCTGGGTACCTGGTAACAAGAAGGGGCATAGAGGCCAGCCCAGATCAGATCAAGGCCATCGTAGATCTACAGAGCCCAACATCGGCAAAACAGGTACAAATGCTTACTGGAAGGGCCGCAGCCCTAAACAGGTTCATAAACCGAAGCTCAGACAAATGTAAACCTTTCTTCAACCTGGTGAAAAAGTCCACGGACTTCCTATGGACTGAGGAATGTGAGGCGCTTTGGCCGACCTAAAGAAATATCTGACCACGCCCAGTCCAGTCCTCTCAACACCTGAACCTGGGGAAGAGCTGTTTTTGTACTTAGCTGTGTCAGAACACGCAGTAAGTGCAGTGCTAATCCGAGAAGAAAAAGGAGAACAGAAGGCTGTTTATTATGCAAGTACAACCTTGGCCGACGCAGAAACAAGGTATCTACCACTAGAGAAATTAATGCTGGCCTTAGTAATGGCCTCAAAAAGTTGAACCATTACTTTCAGGCGCACAAGATGTGGTGCTAACAGAGCACCCACTGAAGTCCTTATTGCAACAATGAGACTTAACAGGAAGAATAACAAGATGGGCAGTTGCCTTGGGCCAGTATGACCTGGAGTTTAGGCCCAGAACAGCAATTAAGGGCCAAGTTTTGGCCGACTTCGTGGCAGAATTCACGCATGAATCCATCGAACATCGGGCTCCGTTGAGCCAAGATGAACGTTGTCCCAGCAAGCAAGGAGAATCCCAGCCTAAGGCAAAAGAACAAGGGAAGGAAAAACTCAGACCCTGCAGCATCTACATCGGCGACTTCTTCAGACTGTTTGTCGATGGAAGTTCAAACCGGCAAGGAGCAGGGGCAGGAGTGCTACTGATATCTCCAGATGGAGAAATAATAGAACAATCCATCCGTTTGGGGTTCAAGGCCTCAAACAATGAAGCAGAATACGAAGAATTAATTGCAGGGCTAAAACTAGCAGCAGCAGCAGAAGCAGATGAGGTAATAGTTTTTTGTGATTCACAGCTTATTGTTAACCAGTCAACAGGAGAATTTGCAGCCAGAGACGAAAGGATGTTGGCATATGCAAAAGAGGTCATCAGATTGGCAGCCTTATTTCAGAACTGCTGCGACTACTCCAAGTAAGCCGAGATGATAACAGCCACGCCGACGCGTTGGCCAACCTGGCAAGTTCAATGCAGACTGGAAAAACAAGGACAATTATGATTGACTATATGTCGGGCCCGAGCATAGAACCACAGAACACAGAGCAGGAAGCAATGTGTGTGGACATGGGGCCAAGCTGGATGGATGCAGTTGTGGCATTCCTAAAAGAAGGAAAGCTGCCAGAAGACCGCAAGGAGGCACACAAAGTCAGATTGAAGTAGGCAAGATTCAGTCTGACTGCGGACGGACATCTCTACAGAAGGTCCTTCACTGGACCCCTTTTAAGGTGCGTACACCCTTTGCAGGTTGAAGATTTTTTATATGAAATTCATGAAGGAGTCTGTGGAAGCCACATTGAGGGCAGATCACTAGCTCACAGGGCCATTACCCAGGGGTATTGGTGGCCCTACATGCAAAAAGATGCAGAAGCATACGTGAAGAAGTGCGAACAATGCCAAAGGTTTGCACCTTTGATACATCAGCCAGCTGCTGACTTGAATCCAGTATCCAGCCCTTGGCCGTTTGCCCAGTGGGGCATGGATCTTGTTGGAAAACTTCCCCAGGCAACTGGGTAGAGAAAATACTTGCTGGTAGCGACAGATTACTTCACGAAGTGGATAGAGGCAAAACCTCTTGCCAAAATCTGAGATGTGGACGTCAAGAACTTCATATGGAGAAACATCATCACCAGATTTGGCATTCCCAGAGCCATAGTTGCCGACAACGGAACGCAGTTTGACAGCAAACTCGTCAAGAACTTTTGTGCGAAATTCAAGATCAAGAATTACTTTTCAACACCAGTTTTCCCCAAAGTAATGGGCAAGCAGAAGCATCCAACAAAGTAATTTTGGATGGAATAAAGAAGAGGCTGCAGGCAGCAAAAGGAAAGTGGGTAGACGAATTGCCCAACGTACTTTGGGCATATCGGACTACGTCGAGAAGATCAACAGGGGAATCCCCCTTTGCCATGGCTTATGGCACAGAAGCAGTCATTCCACTGGAAGTCGGCATCCCAGGGATCCGAACCCAGGGAGTTGAAAATGAGACTAGTGATATACTCTTAGCTCGAGATCTGGATCTTTTAGAAGAACGAAGAGAGAAAGCTACAATTCAGCTCGCAGTATACCAGCAACAGCTTGCCAGAGCTTACAACAAGAAAGTCAATCTAAGAGATTTTCAAGTCGGCGACCTAGTCTTGAGAAAAGTCGTCGGCAACAAGAAGGATCCAGAGAGGGCAAGCTTGGTCCAAACTGGGAAGGACCCTACAGAATTACTTCGGTATTAGGCAATGGAGCCTATCGACTTGAAGATAATGAAGGCAAAGCATTACCTAGACCATGGAACACTTATAATCTGAAATTTTTCTATCATTAGATGTTCCTTGTTATTTTTTCAACATCATCAATAAAATCATAGCAGAATTCCTTTACACTGATAAAAGATGCGCAATATTATTTCTGAATAATGAGAACCCAAGTGGAACTCAGGTTCACATTAGGGGCAAAGAGAAGAAGAATATGCTTGACACTTGTTGAAATTTGTAGCAATTTACAAGTTAAGTTAAGCCGAGATGATTCCTTATCTTCACTTGTTGAAATTTGTTGTAGCAATTTACAAGTCGAAGTTAAGCTGATTCCTTATCTTCACTTGTTGAAATTTGTAGCAATTTACAAGTTGAAGTTAAGACGAGATTATTCCTTATCTTCACTTGTTGAAATTTGTAGCAATTTACAAGTCGAAGTTAAGCTGATTCCTTATCTTCACTTGTTAAAATTTGTAACAATTTATAAGTTGAAGTTAAGCCGAGATTATTCCTTATAATCCTTATTGAAATTTGTAGCAATTTACAAGTCGAAGTTAAGCTGATTCCTTATCTTCACTTGTTGAAATTTGTAGCAATTTACAAGTTGAAGTTAAGCCGAGATTATTCCTTATCTTCACTTGTTGAATTTGTAGCAATTTACAAGTCGAAGTTAAGCTGATTCCTTATCTTCACTTGTTGAAATTTGTAGCAATTTACAAGTCGAAGTTAAGCCGAGATTACTGTTTCTCTTCGCTTGTTGAAATTTGTAGCAATTTGCAAGTTGAAGTAAAGCCAAGCAATTTACAAGATGACGTTAAGTCGACATATGATCATCTGTTGAAATTTGTACCAATTTACAGGTTGAAGTAAAAGCTAAGTATATTGTTTAAACACTTGTTGAAATTTGTAGCAATTTACTAGTAGATCATTGTTTAGCACTTGTTATAACTTGAGAAAAGTTTACAGTATATGTTAATCCTTATTGAAATTTGTAGCAATTTACAAGTAGGTTAAATCGAGATCACTGTTTAAACACTTGTTGAAACTTGAGAAAAGTTTGCAAAGTTAACATTGAATAGTATATGTTTTACAATTGTTGAAATTCATGAAAAGTTTGCAGGTCAGTATCTTGCCGAAGTAAAACTTGTAGTTATTATACCCGAGGTATGTAACCCCGAGAATATTGCACAAAGGAGGCAAAGTATGAAAGGCATGCAAAATATTCTAAGTATAGAATCATACAGACGTAATCCAGAGAAAATAAAGATTGAAGCATTCAGACAATACAGTTGTAGTCTTTCATAAAAGAGGGAACAATCCAAGAGTAACTGTTCAGAAGAGGGCACATCGGCCATACAAAGAAACTTATATTGTCCAAAAAACAAAAGAGTACAAAAGACATGGAAGTTATGATTCTTCAGCTTCAGGAGCAATTTGGGTTTGGACCTCGGCAGGGTCTTGGTGAACCCTCGGCAGATTCTTGAAGAACTACTTCGGCAGCCTTCTCTGCGACGATCTCGGCATCAATTTCGGCAAGTGTTTGATCAAGACTTTTATCGTTGGAGGAACGTTGATGTGCTTGCTCAGGAGAGCCTCTTGCACAGTACCTCCTTCTCCTCATGAGTCAAGTCTAGGACTTGATTATCCTGAAGAGGAGACTTGGTCTCATTGGCGCCTTTAGGCTTCCTTACTAAAGCCTCATCATCATCCTTATCCTCATCCTCAGATTCGGATTCAGATTCATCTTCAGCTTGACTTGGAGGAGGAGGTGGGGGAATGGAAGAGGAATAACGTCGGCGTTGCGGAGAGGTGAATCGGCAGGGAGGTCAAGTTTCTTTATCAGGGACATCCAACCAAGGAGAGAAGCCCTGTTGCATGCCTGCCTGACTTGCAGTTTGTAATCTTCAGTGACATCGGCTATGCCCTGGGCATAAGCCTTCTCATCAGCTTCCTTGATTTCGGCTTCTTTCGTGGCCAAGGCCTCCTGAAGCTCCTTCTCGGCCTGGGCCGCTTTTTCCTCGGCCTCTTTCTTTTGGGATTCAGCAACTGTCTTGATGGCCTCAGCAGATTCGGCCTTTTCTAAGGCTAAGGTTTGGGCTTTGGTGGCAGCCTCAGCCTGGTCTTCCAGCTTTTTCATTTTTGAATGAAGAGTTTTGTTCTCCTTTTTAAGGGCAGAAACCTCCCTCCTCATGTCGGCCAACTTCTCCCGATTTTCAAAAGCTTGTATGGAGAGAGAGTGGGCATATTGAATGGCCTGAAAGAACACAAGACAAAAATTGTTACAAAATTTTACAAAGTGAAAGAGAAGACAAGTTTCCATGTAAAGGCACTTACTTGGACAGAGCGTTGAAGCATAAAGGCATAGTTCTCGTACTCACTCATCTTGGCATTCCGCTCAAGATCACCTGGGAGAAGTAGAGCAGTACTGAGTGCTACGCCGATGTTGATGTCATCGGCGCTATCGTTGGCAAGAACATGCTTATCTTCTAAAGTAATTTCAGGGGTCCAGGGGACTTTTGGTATTCTGGACCCCGAGGTCGTCGCAGACGATGACCTCGGCTTCTTTGATTGTGTGGATTCTGATGGCTGGGTTTCTGCACGCTTCTTCCCAGCAGAAGGTTGAGACTTGTCGCTCTCAGCCAGCTTGGAGATAGGCACAGTATCCTCAGATTCGGCCTGAATCACTTTAGCCTTTGACTGGGCTTTCTTGGTTCTTTTCGGCTTTGGTGGGGGCATGGTTTGCGTCGGCTGAGCATCGACGTCAACAGGGAGATCGGCAAGGAGATCTGCAGCAACAGGTTTCGGGCGACCCATCTCAGCAGTTTTTACAAGTCTTCGCCGACGTTTTCTTTCAGATATTGGGATCAAATATGGGGCCGAAGTAGATGGTTGATTGGTTGGGTCAGATGTTGATCCTTGATCTGTTCGAGATGTAGAAGCGGTTTGAGTTGTGGCAGTAGGAGGAGAAAGGCTTTTCTTCTTTCTTTTTGGGACGTCGGGCAAAATCGATTTGTATGTTGGAATAAAGTTGAGAAGAAGAGGCGCTTTTCTTTTGTGAACTGGCAAGTCCAGGAGTTTTTTCAGGTCCTCGCTGGGAACGTAAGATTGGCGAAAGTTTTTCGGTGGCTTGCGAACATCTGCAAGAAGAAAACAGACATTAGAAATAGATAAAATATTGAAGACTTGAAAAGAAACAACTAAGTATTGATACTGGGTTCTTACCCTTGCCCTCTTTAACTGTTCGAGGAAGAGGGTAAAGATGGGCATCCTCGTCTGGGGCAAACTCCCAATTTCCAGAGGTAATGAAGTAGTAATGAAGTAGTCATCTCCAGCCCCCTTGTTGAAGTCTGGGAGGTCGGCTACGATTTTGAATTCGGTGGACCTCGGCTTGAGGTAATAGACGAAACCTTTTTCTTTTTGGTTAAAGGCACACATGGTATAATAATATTGGATGTCGACAAGGGTGAGCCTAACGTTCTCCTGCCTAGCTAAGGCTATGATACCATTAATCACCCGATAGGAGTTGATGGTAAGTTGCATAGGGTTCAACCTGTAGTAGTGGAGAACTTCACGAAAAAGGGGATCGAGTGGAAACCTGAGTCCACATTCAGTAAAAACAACAATGGGAAAGGGCATTGTATCATCTGTGGGCATGATAGAGTCGTCGTCCCCAGCCAGCCTCAGATGGACGTCGGCAGGAATGGCGAACTCTTCCCTAAAGTATTTAAGTTTGGTTGGGGTATCTGCCCTATGTCTCCACATCCCATGATATCGGCGTAAAGGTATTCTACTTCAGAAAGAGGATGTTCTCTAAGGGTTTTTTGGGACCTCGGCTCTAACCTAGGTGAATATTGGTAAGGATTGTTTCAGTTTTTTCCTAAGACTTGGTAGGTTCTACAGACAAATCCCAAACCTAAATCTATGAAAGTAAAGATTGGGGGCACAGATCTGGAAGGAAACACAGAAAACACGAACACAAAGAACAAAGTTTCAGAATCAAGAACAGAGGTAGGGTTCTCAAAAAGCATAAAAAATACAAGAAATACAGGCTCAAGAACGGTGGCAAGAAAGTGGTGAAACAGTGCAGAGTATACAAGACATGAGCGAAATCATGGAATAGACGCATCCAGATGAATAGTTCAGTAAATCAAAGGTTTGAATAAAGCAGTAATGGCAGCAAGTAAACAAAAGGGCATAGAAGAATTGAGAATGAAAGGAACAGAGGCTTACCAGGAAAGTGGAGCCGGTATGAAGGTCGCCGAGGTCAGGCGACGGTTGCAGACACGACGGAACGGCGAAAGCTTCGCTGGAATGGAAGAATGGAAACAGTTGTAGAGCTTGGAGCTTGAGCAATGGTGGATTTGAGAAAGAGTTTAGAGAGAGAGAAAGCAAGAAAATTGAATGAAAAAGTGAAGAAAAGAAGATGAAAGAAAAGTTTTTGTCAAAAACTTGAAACGGCGGCAAAACAGGGCATTTAATGCACCTGGAGCAACGCACACGTCAGACGGCGTAGACAGATGAAAGACGGTTACAAGCGCGTCACAGGCACGAGCCAATAAAGATGAAACGCGTAAGTGGAATGGTTGAAAAGTGATGCATGACAGCTCATGCGCGTGGGAGATTTCATTTTGAATTTTGTTCTTGGAAGAAGACATGTCGGCCTGAAGAACATGATCTCGGCTGAGGGGTTCATAGCCGACGTAATGGAAGGAAAGAACGATATAGGTTCCATCACTCTCAGAATGCCGATAATAGAACCTAGGGGGCAGTTGTGGGGATATATTTTCAGAGTACCAACACGTGGCAAGGTGACGCCGACGTGTCAGCCGAGGTGTCATGTGTCAAGGTAGTTATGCCGAGGTGATTTCGGAGTTGCCGAGGTTATCTGCAGAGAATATCGGAGTCCGAGATAATTGGATAAGGGACAAGAGTCCAAGGATGAAGAAAAACTTCAGGATGAATAAGGATAAACACTCTTAGGGAGTCTATCCTTATCTCTTGAGGAGTCCAAAGTAAGTACAGAATTAGAGTCCATAGAAGTCATGTTTCTAGTGGGATTGGGATTGAGTAAAACTATAAAAGAGAGGCATCCCCGTAGGTCTAAGGTACGCAATTGATACTTTGAGCATTGTTTTAAGCACTATTGATTATCTTTGAGAGAGATACTGACTTGATCGTCGGAGTGCCCCCGGGTGGAAGAATCACCGCCGGAGCCTTCTCTTTCTGTGCAGGACAGCAGGGTGCCATCTATTCTGCCTGTGTTCTACAGCTGAATTACTAAGGAGAGTAGTGTGATCAAAAAATCACTCACACACCTTCGGATATTTCCCAGATGACTACTCCAAGATAAAAATTTGTGAAAAAATATACTGGTCGGTCGACCCCCGGATGACCACCTCAAGACAAAAATTTATGAAAAATTTATATTGGCCGATCGATCGGTTAGACATCTGCTTGGTCATTTGCCGGTTGACTGGTATTCTGATAAAATTTCAAAAACCTTCGTTGAAACACTTGATATCAAATACTAGAATGTTTATTTAAATTTTTACTTAAATGAAAAATTTGATGCACCAATTAGAGATGCCCAAGGCATTTTGGAGTTTGGAAAATAAGTGAAAATACTAATTAGTGCTACTATTAATGATGTGGCAGTGGATTCCACCCACAGCCACAATATTATTGGGCTTGTTTGGTTTGTTTTTGGGAAGTTGTTTTTGAAAAAAAATTTGGGAGAGTTGTTTTAGAAATTTTTTTGGTTTGTTTGGTTGTATATTTTGAGAAAGAAATTTTTTGTGGGAGTTTGAGATGATTTGATATTTTAGAAGAATTGAGTAGATGTGTGTGAGAGAAAAAGTGATTGAGAAGGAAGAGGAGAGAGAAAAAGTGATTGATTGATGTGTAGGAGAGAGAAAGTGATTTTGAAAATTCTTTTGAAAAAAACTTAAACCAAACAATTTTTGAAATTTTTTTTTCTAAAATTCATCTCCGAAACTCGAACCAAACAAACCCATTGTGTCTGGCTTTGTTTTTTTTTTTTTTACATCATTAATAATTGGTTTGGAGCACCACTGCTAGAGAAGTGGTCTCTGTCGTTGAGTTTTGGTTAATTCAAACCTCCATTTACCCGCCAACTGATCTCTCTCTCTCTCATCCCTCAAACTATCAATGAATTCCCCTGTAATTTTCGCTCTCTTCGTCTTCATCTCCGCCCTGTTTCTTCAACCAAGAGCTCTGCAATACCCTCAAGAACTCATCAATGGCTACCAATCTGACCTCATTGGCGATCTCACAAGCCCAACAATGTCTCCTTCTCAATCACGACATCCCCTAACATACCCAACAGCGACTTCTTCTCTTCCAGTTCCAGCCCTATTCGTCATCGGAGACTCTTCCGTTGACTGCGGCACCAACAATTTCCTTGGAACTTTTGCCCGTGCCGATCGTCTTCCCTACGGACGAGACTTCGATACCCACCAGCCCACTGGACGTTTCTGCAATGGAAGAATCCCCGTTGATTATCTTGGTAATACCCACTTTCTTGATTTCCTGTTTGGTTTCTGGGAAAATAGACGATACTGTAAAAACAATGAAAGGGAATCATGGGTTTTTGTGGGTTTGTTTTATAAGAATTGAATTTATTAAAATCGGTTGAGCATAGGATCTGAAAGTTGTAGTTTTCTTGGGGTATTTGATTTCCCCCTACATTTTCTTGGAAACCAAACGGGTATTTTTCTTGCTAGGGAGTTTTCAGTTGAATTTGTTTTCTTGGGTTGTAGTTCTTGATTGGGTTATGCTCTGAATTTTTTTATTTTTACATTTTCTTGGTAACCGAATGGGCATTCGTTTGCTATGTATTGATGTTTCTGTATCAATTTTGATATTTTTGATTACTTTGATCAGCTAAGCGTCTTGGGCTTCCATTTGTGCCGAGTTATCTCGGGCAGACCGGTAGTGTCGAAGATATGATTCATGGAGTGAATTATGCATCTGCTGGTGCTGGAATCATTTTCTCAAGTGGGTCAGAATTGGTAGATTTTCCACTTTTGTTGTTTATTTAATCAGAAAGTAGCATTAAACATTAGTGTTGTTTGTGAATTGACAACATCATTGATCAATTCTGTTCCGTAAATGCTGAGAAAATGATAATAATTTTAGAGAATAGAGAAGGTATCTGAAACTCGTCATGTTCAATGTATCGCTAATTCCTTTGCTTTCCAAGTTTCAATCTTTTTCCCCCAATTTTCTTGGCAATCAAATAGACCATAATTGAAATCCATAACTTTTTTTTTTGGTTTTTGATTGATGTTCTGCAGGGTCAACACATCTCATTTACGCAACAAATTCAGCAGGTTACGGATACGATTCAGCAGTTTACACTGAACATGGGCGAGGACGCGGCAACTAAACTCATCTCAAACTCAGTATTTTACATTTCAATCGGAACCAATGACTACATACATTACTATCTCCGTAATGTATCCAACGTGCAATCTCTGTATCTACCATGGAGTTTCAACCAGTTTCTAGCAACCACAGTGAAGCGGGAGATCAAGGTGACTAGCCTACATGTTTCTATCACAGTTTTTAAGACTAGTTTGGTGAAATTCTCAAAGAATAGGCCCATTTGGTGCTTTGTTGTTCCTAAGTTTTTTGAAAACAGTTATCAAAACAAGAATTCAAATTCATATAAAGTTTCTTTTCTCTGCTTTTATCTTTTGGAAAGTCAGGAGAGGATAACTCACTATTTTTTCTTCACTTCTCTCCTAAGTTATTTTGAAAACAGAAACACAAAACTAAATGCGTTTGGTGCATATTTTCCCCAAGTTTTTGAAAACAGTTTTCAAAACAAGAATTCAAAATTCTTTTCTTTTCTTTCTCCTTTATCTTTCTCAAAATAAGAGGAGAGGATAACTCACTATTTTAGAAAGTACATTGTTGCCAAGTCTCCTAATCAATTGACCACATCCATACCTCTTTTTATCTGCAACGTGTTTTGATACCTTTTTTTCTCTTTGATGATGAAGAACTTGTACAATGCAAATGTGAGGAAAGTAGTGGTAATGGGACTGCCTCCAATTGGCTGTGCTCCATACTACTTATGGAGTTATCAAAGTGAGAATGGAGAGTGTGTCCAAATGATAAACGACATGATACTGGAGCTCAACTTTGTCCTTAGATACATTGTTGAGGAGCTTTCTCAGGAGCTCATCGATGCTGACATCATCTTCTGCGACGTGTTTGAAGCATCCATGGACATAATCAAGAACAATGATCGTTATGGTGATAACAGATCAAACCCTTCTCTCATTTATTTTATTTTATTTTAATTTTTAAAATAAAATTTGGGGTACAATCATCTCTAAAAAGTATATTGTGTTGAGAATTCAGGTTTCAATGTTACGACAGATGCTTGCTGTGGATTAGGAAAGTATAAGGGTTGGATCATGTGCATTTCGCCAGAGATGGCGTGCAACAATGCTTCCAATCATTTATGGTGGGACCAATTCCATCCAACCGATGCGGTGAATGCAATCTTGGCAGATAATGTGTGGTCTGGATTGCACACAGAAATCTGCTATCCGATGAACTTGCAGAACATGATAGCTCAGAAAGCCAGATGAGTAGAGAGAGAATTCAAAAACTCAGGATTTCAGCATAAGCTCATATTGACAGATTAGGAACATTTAGATTTGTATAGATGCAACATTACCACATTGTTAACTATTGGCAAGTGATGATTACACATTTCATTTTCATGGTAATTCAAGTCCGTTCTTTTGAAAGGAAGTTGTTAGTATCGTCTTCATTGTCTGATCTCACCACAAAACTTGGAAATGCAGTTGTTATACCCCTGCACGAGTGAAATGCCACCATGTATTTATATCAATTCATAAAGATCAACTGTATGATATAAGATACAAAGGATATGAATTTTCAAACTAGCAAAATTTTGTCCTCTCTTTTTTTCTTCTTTGAAATTTCCTACTTGAATATTAAAAAATGTAGGATATTTTACCCACCATGATGTAGTTTTAAGATGATACGATAATTAGAGATATGGGTTTTTGTTTCCCAAGTGTGTTTTATTTCTAGTTTTCGGTTTTCATTTTCTAGGGAAAAAAAAAAGGAAAAGTTGTTTCATTTTTTATTTTCAGAGACAAATGTAGGTTGTTTTTAGAAAATTTTCCCTTTCGATAACAATTTGTTAAACAGTTTTTATTTTTTGTATTCTTCAGAAAATGAAAACCAAAAACGAAAACACAACCAAACATATGAGACCTTATTGACTCACAACAACAAAAATATGACGGGATAAAAAGATTACTTCAAATATGGAATTGTCATGTTCTTCAATAAAGATGGATTCCGAGCAACAAAGTCCTTCCACTCTTCCGTATCAATCTTGCCATCCCCTTTCAAATCTGCTTCCTCGAATGTCTTTAAGCATAAACTCTTTAAGTTAAGCTCAAAACTTGGCATGACCACACTAATTTGTAAACTTTATAACCATAAGCAATCCTTACCTTATCGATAATAGCTTCAACATTGTCATCAGAGAGGATCAAATCAGACTCCTCTAGTAGAGCCAAAATCATCTGCTTGACCTTTCTCCAAAATAGTTCAAGATGTTCAATCAGATGGTAAAAGAGGCTAAAAAATGTGAACAAAAAAGAGGCCTCAAACAATGTGTACCCGACTTTCATTTTTACCTCCCCACGCTCGATGAAGCCTGTCTCCCATATATCATATAGTTGAAATGCAACTGTGACACCATGTTGAAGCTTTAATAAAACGTTTTGTGTATGTCAATAGAAGCAAGCACATGCACAAACATAGATAAAATGAGAAATTTTCATACAAGCAGCTTTTTCTGCGTGAGGTGCATCCGGGTGGAAGATGCTCAAAGATTGCACAAACTCACCAAATTCTATCACCCCATCATTTTTGGTGTCGAACAAATTGAAGATCTATCAACATGGTAGAAAAGAAAGTTTTGATATTCCAAAAAAAAAACAAAAGAAAAAAGAAAAAAGAGACTAAGAATTGGATGCTCACCCTATCTGCAAAAAGAGACTGCTTCTTGCTATTTCTGAATAATCCTAGCTGAAACTCTTCCTGCAAACTCCAAAAGAAAATGTGAAGGTCTAGATTTGAGAAATGATTTGAATTTATATGTCAGTTTAGGATAACAATGTAGTGAACTTGTTCAACAAGACCAACCTGATATCAACGTGATAACTCATGTTGTTCATCGCCATGATAAGTTAATCTAATAGTTCAGATTTGTTTATTTATTTTGGTACATAGTTGAGATGAATTTACCTTGCTGATAAAACCGTCATCAATGACAGAACTGCTTAATTTCTTGAACAGCTCATACAAAGCTTTGATATCTGTGACATTAACTGTGAGAACACATAAAATAAGGAATAGTGACAAGAAAATGTCTTGAATGATCTTACTTGAGACAGAAAAACAGAGTCACAAGGTTGAAGTCGAAAAAATAATGAAGAAAATGTATCTTACAATGTGTCTGAGCTGCAAGCTTTGCTGGATTTTCACATCCGGGCTGTGTTTGCTTCATACAAACACAGCCCATCAAGAGGGATTACTATTTTTTTGCCGTGTGGCTTGATATTTATAAAGACTGAAGGTAGTGGTGTCTAAGTAGAAAATTTAGCAATAATCACATATGAGAATGCTATTGGACTTGTGTTCTTTTCATACACTGCGTGTCAAAATGATGACTTCTTTGAGACCATTACTCTTTTTGATACTTGATTACAAATACAAAACTATATCATAAAATCTTTCAGTCTTTTTCCCAATTTTTTGAGGTAGATATGAAAATTTTGCACATTGACTAAATCCTTCCCTACTGTAGCATGTTGCGTACATGGTATAGATTGTTTTCCCTATTGTCTGGCCCTAGTTAGTTGAGAGAAATATTTGGCAGAAGGAATGATGCTAAGTCATTGCATGGTTCATGATTGAACATAAAGAACGATCAATAAAAGCTGCTTTATTGGGCAGATGGAACAAATTCTTGCTGCTTTATTGGGCAGATAGAACAGATTTATTCTCAAATGGCCCTGTGGTATGCATTTAATTAGTACAAACTTGCCCATTTTGGGATTGTGCTGAGTAGATCTTGTTTGTAGAATGGATTTTAAAATCCCAAGCCCAGCTGTTCTTCTTCTGAGTTTATTATGTTCATAGAAATTATTCCAAATATTATTCCAAAAAGTGCAGACAATTTATTTAGGACATCGCTTAATCCTCTCTTTTAAGCTTTTCCATAAGAAGAGGTGCTTATGCAGTGGCAGCAATTCTCGCCTAATTGTATTGGTGGGATGGAAGGTCTCTCAGAATTGTTTATAAGCCGTCATGGGGTGAAATAAGCTCTTTCCAATCATTCCTTAAACAAAGTGCTTATATTTTGGTACAAGAAATATATTGTCATGAAAGGACATAAATATATACACACATACTTTATGACTCTGCAGCACAATACATAATATGGTGTCAAATTCTATTTGTAATTCAATGACTTCCACGCATGTGTATATACATATATATACTTTTACATTCTTATATTTTTGTTGTTGTTTTTGGCGACAACTAAAATGGACAGAGTCTTTATTGTGCCACCTTGAAGTGCAAAAGTTATACCAAAATCTCCAAAGGCAAGTTTAATTCTTGATGTTTTTCAGTACTTTTTCGAGAAAAACAAAAATGATAACATCTGCAGTTGCAGATACTTTCAAGAAACTAGTTACGAATCTTGGACTCAAGTGTGCAACACAAAGCTTGGAAATGCTAGAGGTAATTCCCCTCAAATAAACCCTACTGTGCTAGGAATGACAATTGGGGTATCTCTGATGAGATTTTTTCAATGTTTGCAAAGAAGCGAATTTCATTTAGATAATTTTGAAAGGAAAAATAAAGCATTTTCTAATCTAGTCTAATACACTTACACAAATTAACATTTTATTTTTTAAGCTCGTTACAATATTTTTTGGGTTGTAACTAACATTTTAAAATTTAAATATCATTTTTTTGTTAATCCTAAAAAATTATTTGCAAACATGAATAGAATTATAAGAAATTGAACAACCAGAGCCATTTATTTTGCTAAGCTCTTTCATTACAAGTTTTTATTAGTATAATAATTATAATATTATATCACCACAAGTTTTTTAATCATTTAAAAATTTTAAAATTTGATAAATTTTCACAATTTGTTTGAATTGTTTAGTGGAAATCTTTCAAACAATATTCATGGTAAAATTTAAAAAAAAAAAAATTCACTGTATTAATTGTCATTAGAAGTGAAATTTCACTATCTCTGGGTGAATAGTACTCTTTTCAATTTTTGCATATTTAACCCAATGGAATAAAAATTCGTGGATCTCTCTCTCTCTCTCTCTCTCTTTCTCTTTGATAGGAATTATTCTATTAGGCAGTTGTTGTCACGACCCAAATTCACCTCCTATAGATTTAGCGTTGTAACCGGCCAGTAATCTGGGGATTACCAAAGGCCTCCGATCTGAATATCTAATAACATAAGGGGTTGCGGAAGCAAATATACAAAATACAACGTCTATTGAGCTATATAGACATACATGGGACAGAAATTTCAAAACTTATATACATATACGTGACATCATAATTACAGTAGTCTTACGTCACATTCATTACAGATATAACCAAAATGGGACTTAGCCCAAAATACAAATAAATAGAAAACTTGTTCATAATCCAAAAAGAAAACAAGGTCTTATACGTTCACAAAATATGACCACATGACTTTCGGAACCTTCTCGGGAGACACAAGGGTTGATTGACAAAACAGAGCTCGAGGCAGTCATTATTGAGCTTGGCTACACGCTTGATCACCTACATACATAAATAATAGAGTGAGTGGAAGCCCAGTGAATAATAACAGAGTAAAGTGTTTTAATTGAATGATGTCTCATATCAAATTCAGAAACAGATTCCATATCAGAAACAAATTCATATTCTTATACAGAAATCAGAGTTCATGTTTAATCATATGTGGTACATCCATTAGCGTTAATAAAACAGATACGGACAGATTCAGAACAGATGGTGGTTATGTATAACCAGTTCCATAAAGGAACCTCCAGATTCGGATAACAGATAATAGATATATTGAGCTCTAATGGAGCCTCCGGTATGGGTAACAGATTGTAGACATATTAAGTTCCATAATGGAACCTCTGATATCGGGTAACAGCTAACAAATATGCTAAGAATGCCACGAATACATTTTAGAAATTGAACAATCATTCATTGTACAAAATATAACATTTCAGAAAACAGATCTTCTTTCAGCATACAGAAATAAATAAAGTTGAACATAACTTTATTAAGTTGTTACTCATAGATGGCTCCAAGAGCAGACAACTCAGATGGCTTACGGCGCGTGACCTACACAAACATAACAGATACACATATTGAAACACATATTCGGATAGTACTTAACTTATTGCGTTTTGTTCTAAGTGTGTTTTTAAGTCTTATTCTCATTATTATGTCTTAATCATAGCCTATGAATGGCTAGGATGCAATGAGGATGCCAAAATATACTGTTAAATACTTGGTCAAATTTGCTGAAAACAGGGTCCTCGTTTGAGTATAGCTTCCTTCCCTCGAGCGAGGGGTCAAAAATAAGGGTGGTTGCTTGAGCACAACTTTTGTCGCTCGAGCGGTCTGTAAACTCTGCAAAAGTACTGGTTGCTTAATTTTTCTGCTCGACGCACGCTCGATGGTTACTTGAGCGTGAGACTGAGGTCTTCGCTCGAGCGCAACTCTAGTTGCTCGAGCGGTATGCAAAATGTGTAAACTTCTGGGAGCATGCATTTTACGCTCGAGCCAACTTTTAGTCGCTCGAGCGGAGGTGCAAAACACAGAGTGGTCGCTCGAGTGTAGGATTTCTCACTCGAGCGGAGGAGCAGAATTCTGGGATTTCCAGATTTGCTCCTAAGCTCAAAACTCCAATTTAAAGTTGCAAATCTTGATCTTTTGGGCCAAAAACTTAAGAAAACTTGTATAAACTTGGCAAACTTCATGAATTCAAAATCATTTCACAAAATCAAGGCCCAAAAATATGCCAATTGTGTGAAATCAAACTCAAAACTTGAAAGTATCACATATATGTAATAGATTGAGTTCAAAGCTTCCAAATCATAATCAAATAAGATCAATTGATGAAAAACATGGTAAACTCTCAAACCTAAGGTAGAATTGGCACATGCATGTGAGAATTACTTGAAATTCAAACTCAAAAATGTGATGAAAGTGCATGCATACAAAAATGACTCAATTCTCTTCATTTCTAGCTTCATTATTTCATTACTCAACTTAATTCTCTAGAGTTCATGCCCTAAACATCATAATTGTACAATCTAAGGGTTGAATTCTTACATAGGCCTTCCAAGGTGAGAGCTAGAGGGTTAATTCTTGAGTCTCTAAAATCCAATGCCTTCAATTCCTAACAATTCCCTTAGCTTGAGCTTAATTCCTTTCCAAAATGACTCTAAGCTCACTCTTCTCACTCTTCCTCACTTTTGGAGCTTAAAGAGGATGAAATGAGAGTGTAAAGTGTATCCTAGGGGTCTCACATGCCTTATATAGGCTCAACTAATGAAGCTTAATTAACTTAAGTTAAAGGTAACTAATTGGGATCATTTTATTCTAATTAATTGGTTCCGAATCGAATTTCAATTCAACCTACCATAAATTCCCAAAAGTCCAAATACACATGAATCAAGTCAATTTTGTGATCAGATGCCGATAAGGCCTTCAATTCATAGAACAAAGCAGAAATACAAATAAATATTCCCACAGCAGACAGCTATAAACATAAATAATGTAACACACATGCAATTAATTCAGAATTTCATCTTAATTACTTATTAGGCATCTTAATCATGGTTTAGCAGGTAATCATAGGCCGGGGTTGTTATAGTTGTGGGGCAGTTATTCTATTACGGGATCTGTTACGGGAAAATAGGATTATAAGAGGGGAGGGAGTTACAGATAGAAGGGGGTGGTTGTATCTCTTCTGTTCTTTTTTTCTTTTTCTCTCTGGTTGTAAAACTCCATAGAAGAGTTCTTCCTTTCGTTTGATGAGAATTGAATAACAAAAGCTGAGTTTTTCTTTTCTAATTTATGAGATTATTTGCTGGAAGCTTATCAACGATATGAATTGTTCTGTTAGGCAGTTGTAGAGCAGTTATTCTGTTATGGGATCTGTTACAAGAAAAAAAGAGATTATAAGAGGGGAGGGAGTTACAAATAGAAGGGGGTGGTTGTATCTCTTGTGTTCTTTTTTTCTTTTTCTCTTTGGTTGTAAAACTCCATGGAAGAGTTCTTCCTTTCGTTTGATGAGAATTGAATAACAAAAGCTAAGTTTTTCTTTTCTAATTTCTGAGATTATTTGCTAGAAGCTTATCAGTGGTTTCAGAGCCACCGTTCTTCGAACTTGGGGCAAACCATTTCGGTAATGGCAGACGGTACACGATCTCAGGATATCAGACGAATCGAGGATGCTATTCGGTATTTGAAAGACAGCTCGGATAAATAGGCTGAAGCCATGGCCGGAATCAAGGATCTGGTTTCAACTTTGAACTTGAAATACAAGCAAATCGTAGAAAAATTGAGTTCTTCTTCTTCGGTTCCTTCGATAATTCCTACACAAAAATCCACCAATAATCCAAATTAGTGGCACACTAGATTTACCAAATTGGATTTTCCAAAATTTTTCGGTGAAGACCCTGAGGCTTGGGTATACAAATGTGAGAAGTTTTTCGAATTTAATCTGATCGATGAAACATAAAAAGTGCGATTGACTTCAATACACATGGAGGATAGGGCTATTTATGGGTTCGGATGGTATGAAAAGACCCATGTTCTCAGATCTTGGAGGGAATTTGTTGGGGCCTTGGTTGATAGATTTGGAGATAGCCTATTTGATGATGTTATGGGACAACTATCGAAATTGAGACATATATCAACAACCCAAATCTACCAGGGAAAATTCGAAGAATTGGCTAATAAAACAAATGGATTATCAGAAGAATTCTTTGTTAGTTGTTTTGTGAGTGGCTTAAAAGATGAAAGGCAGGAGTACAGACGTTTAGAACAAGAAATCTGTCACAAGCCATGGGTTTAGCAAGGTTATAAGAAGACAAAATTGAGGCCTTAGCCAAGAAGAATAGGGTTTATTCCAAAAGCTACAGTACCAGTTTCCCTACAAGTAACAAATCAATGGAGCCAGCTCCAAAACCTGTGGAATTAGTAACTGCTGTAAAGAAAATGACACAGAAGGAATTAGAGGAGAGAAGAATGAAAGGATTATGCTATGGATGTGATGAGAGATATTTCAGAGGCCATGTTTGCAAGAAGAAGCAACTCTTTATGCTCGAAACTGAGGATGAGGTCTTTCAGGATATGATGTCGGACATGGACAAAGAAAATGTGCAAGAAGAATTGCAAATCTCAGTTCATACTCTATCAGGTTCTTTCTCTTATAAGACTATGAGAATTAAGGGAAAGGTTAAGAAGAATACGGTCACTATATTAATTGATTCTGGTAGTAGCCACAATTTTTTAGACCCAGTAATGGCAAAATGAACTGGAGCATTAATCCAATTCACCAATCCTTTAACAGTGGTGGTAGCTGATAGTACAAAGTTACAAAGCAATGCTATGGTGAAGGATTTCCAGTGGGTTATCCATGGTACAACATTTACAGCTGATATGAGATTATTACCTTTGGGGGGTTGTGACATGGTATTGGAAGTCCAGTGGTTATTTACTTTGGGACCGGTGCTATGGGATTTCCAGAATTTGAGGATGGAATTCACTGTAATTGGCAAAAAACATGTGTGGCGAGGTGGTGCAACAGTGGAGATACAGCAAATTGAGGTTAAGGCAATGGAGAAGTTGATGCAGAAAAAACCACAGGGAATCATAACTCACCTTTGCAGCCTACATTCCAATTATGCTAAAGTTGACCACGAGGTTCATTCGGATCTTGATAGAATCTTACATGATTATTGTGACGACCTCGACCTCCGAACTATTATATTACATTATTTAAATGAGTCTAATTGCATGATTATGTGTTTAATTGTATGATTACATGCTTAATTTTATAGTTATCTATTATTACATGGGATATCTGTTCGAATTAACAACTTAAAGACAGAAATTGAGAGCCAAGACAGCTTCAGAAACTGAAATTGATTAGCTTAATAGACTAATTAGAATACTTAGAATTTTATGGCAACTTTAATTGAAAATTGATTCGGATCAAAATAATTAGAATAAATTAATTGAAATTAGTTAGAATTGAGCCTAATTAATTAACCTTAATTATACTTGATTAGGCTAGGCTAATCACACCATATAAATGAGTCAAATAAGCTTATATGCTCATATATACAACTTTTGGCTAAGAATTGAGAAAGAAAATGGAGGAGAACTCAACACTTTAAAGAGAGAAAGAAAAGGTTTGAAGAGAATTGCTAGAGGTTTGATGAATTAAGCTAGGCCAACACTTGTATTCAATACTAGGTAGGAAATCCATCTTTAATTCTTGGAAATATTGTATGGAGAAGTTTAATTCAATTAGTTCTAGCACTCTTTTGCATGTAATTTGGAGATATGTGTTAGATTTCCATGAATTGGGTGAAAGAGAGTTGAATTGTACACATACATGTGCATTTTGAGTTAGAACCCATGAAATTTTCACATGCATGGCATTTTTGCAACTTAACTTGAGGGTTTTCTCATGTTTTCATACTTATCATGTGGGTTGATCAAGTCTTTGAAAGATATAAGAGGATACAAATTCAATGTGATACATGCATGGTTCACAATATAGAGTTTCAAGCTTTGGATTGTCAAATGGATCATGATTTTGAGTAGATGATTTCAAATTGGGAGTGTTTTCAAGTTATATAGTGTTTTTCTAAGTTTTTGTACCAAAAGCTCAAGTATTGGGCCTTTAAATATCAAGTTTGAAGCTCAAACTCAATTTTGGAAATTCCAGAATTCGATCAGTCTGCTCGAGCGAGGAAAGCTTCGCTCAAGGATAAAAATCGAGCTCCCAGAAGTTTTACAAATTTTTACAGACCGCTCGAGCAACTGAAGTGGCGCTCGAGCGAGGACCACTTTTACTTAGTCATCCGCTCGAGCGACCGTCAAGCGGAAATTTCATGCAACCAGTACTTTTGCCAAGTTTACAAACCGTTTGAGCGACAGAAGTTGCGCTCAAGTGACTACCCTTATTTTTGGACGTCCACTCGAGCGAAGGAAGCTACGCTCGAGCGGAGACCCTGTTTTCACCAAAGTTTGATTAACTCTTTTAAGTACATAACTGCATTCTTATGTCATTTCTAGTGTCCTTGAGCACCAATAGACTCATATAATCATAGAATGAGTTAGAGACACATGGAAAGAATTGAATTAAAATGAATTGGTACTTCAATTGTGCTTTTGTTACGTGTTTTATTACGTGTTTTGTTTAAGTGGACGTCCGAAGCTTAGTGACAACACAAACTGTAACAATCCCGACCCATGATTAGCGCTAATTCATGCTTAAGTATGCCTAATAAGTAATTAAGAGGAAATCCCGAGTTAATTACATATGCATTGCATTATTTTGTGTTTATATCTGTTTAACATAGAAAGATCTGTTCATATTTTTATTCGGTTTATGAATTGAAGGCCTTATCGGCACCCGATTCAGAAATTGACTTGATTTATGTGTTAATTAGAATTTTAGAATTTTATGGTAAGTTGAATTGAAATTTGGTTCAGAACGATTAAATTAACATAATTTAATGTCTACTTGATTAACAATAATTACACTTTTGCCCAAGCCCATATAAGGCAAATTGTTGATTCAAGACTATTAAGAATACAATTTCAATCCCTCATTTTGTGACTCAAACGTGAGAGAGAAGTGAGAAACTAAGAAAGAGGTTTGGGATCAAGTAGGAAAAGGGAAACTTGCAAGATTTGTTGAGAGATTGAAGAGAATTTGAGAGTTATAACTTCAACACTTGTGAACTCAAGTCTCTAGGTAAGAATTTGTAACGACCCTAATTTTTCGTAAGTCATTATTTATTTATTATTATTTATTATTACTTTATTTTATGAAGTAATCCTCTAGAGTGATCTTGTGAAGTGATTCTCTAGAGTGATTTTTTATGGCGCGACACGTGTCCCATTAATGGAATCAATGGCTGAGATAATCCCTCTCCAAAACAACATCGTTTTGGGGAGCCAAACCCAAAAATTAAAATAAAATAAAAATAATTGCAAAGTTTGCAGATTAAGAGAGAGAGAGAGAGAGAGAGCTGAGGAAAATTTTTCTCTGCAATTTTTTTGCAGAGTTTGATCCATAGTACTTGTCCATGAGTTTCTCGAATGTGTGGTCTCTGGATCTGGAGGCTACATTCTTGGATGAGGTGGTTTTGGATCAAATGGTGGTGGACATTGAAGGAACATTGGAGGTGGGTTTGAATTTGAATTTCTTGAAGATGTGGGTTGCCATTGATGCACAGTGAGGTTTGGGCTTTGTATATGGAAAAGACTAGCTTGTGCACACTGCTCACTAATGCACCACAATTTTTTGCCAAAGTCCATTAACCCAACACAGCAAAAAAACGAAGAACAATGAAGAAATAGAAATTGAAAAACTTATTCATCCAAAAAATAAAAAATAAAAAACAAATTGAAAAATGAAATAGGATTGAAATTTGAAATCCATGCATAATTAATGCAAATCAACACTCATCTACAACTCTCTCCTACTGTTTCACCAGTAATCTATGCCATAGAAAGCAAATCAAATCAAAACTCTGTTAAATCTGACTCAAACAAGCATTTTTTTGGATTCAAGAAGAAAGAAAACCCAGCAAAGTCTAAAGTGTGAACCACTTTGAACATAAGAATTTTGGGGATGATTCTTTGTGAGGACAAACAACAAACACCAAAGCTACAAAATCAAGGTAAGATTGTAGCCAATATGAATTGGCGGCGTCCGGTGGCGGCGGGGCGGCAATGGCTTCCTTCTTCTTCCTCAGCTCTCTCTCTCCTCCTTCTCTTCCTCTTGTTTCTTGATCTGCAAACTCTGCAAAAAAAAAAAATTTGGGTCTGGCTCACCAAAACGATGTTGTTTTGATGAGGGATCATCTCAGCCATTGGTTCCATTAATGGAACATGTGTTGCGCTTTAAAAGATCACTCTAGAGGATCACTTCACAAGATCACTCTAGAGGATCCGGACGCTAATTCTTGATGTTTTTTAATACTTTTTCGAGAAAAACAAAAAATGATAACATCTGCAGCTGCATTCGAGAAACTAGCTCTGAATCTTGGACTCAAGTGTGCAACACAGCTTGGCAATGCTAGAGGTACTTCCCCTGAAATAAACCCTACTGTGTTAGGAATGACAATTGCGGTATTTCTGATGAGATTTTTTCAATGTTTGCAAAGAAGGGAATTTGATTTAGATAATTTTGAAAGGAAAAATAAAGCATTTTCTAATCTAGTCTAATACACTTGCACAACTTACATTTTATTTGTAAGCCCATTACTAATATATTTTGGGTTGTAACTAACATTTTAAATTTAAATATCATTTTTTGTTAATCCTAAAAAATTATTTACAAACATGAATAGAATTATATGAAATTGAACCACTAGAGCCATTTATTTTACTAAGTTCTTTCATTACAAGTTTTTAGAAAAATGCTTGGGAGCACTAAAAGGGAGCACTAGTAGAATCAAACCTTAAAAAAAAAATTAAAAGATTCAATTTTTTTTGTTCAAATTTTATAAAAAGTTCAGGTAGTATTTTTTTTTTTTTTTTTCAAAAGTGCATTTGTGAACAATGGTATACATAATTTTATTTTTTATTTTTAGACACAAAATAATGAATTTCACATTTATAAATACATGCGAAATTTTTTCACTTGTGTCTTGAAATTAAAAATATATATTATATGTATTTTTTTAAGTTTTTTATTGATAAATCTCATTTAAATGTGTTCTAACCTAATAGGTCTACCAAGAAAAATTATAACTTAATTAGTCCTATGTATTTACACTTTTATTTCTTGAGATCTTTTTTTATTTATTTATATTGTTTGTTGGACTATTATACCCTTATGTCTATTATTAATATGTATTACATAAAAAAAAATACACATATTTTATTTTTATTACTACCACTATTTTAATAGTTACAATTATCGACGTTTTTTATTTATTTTATTGTAGTTGCTTTGTCTACCAAAAACATTTATGTATATGTACATTTATTGCATATACATTTAGTCTTGTTGAATCAGAATTTTCAAACCACGTCCATACCGTGTGATAAACGTGGCGGCTGGCTCTTGGTGTTCATTCATTCAGACCACATATTCATTCAACTAATGGTTGATGCTATTTTGATATGAGTTTTGTTTTAAATTTTTTTAAAAAGTTAATTATATTTTGTTATTTTTTTTATTATACTTATTGGTTGAATAATTATTTTTGTTATCATTGAATAATTAAAATAATCGATTTTTACTTTTTTTTTTAAATTTTTTTTTTTATTTTCACGTTACAGTGTGAATGTTTACATTAGTATGAGTTTGTTTTTTTTTTAAACTAGTTGTATATTAATTGTAAATTGTAAATTGTGAATATTAATATTGTATTTTGGTATGAGTTTTTTTTTTCTTTCTAAAGTTAATTATATATTTGCTATTTTTGTTATTATGTTTGGTAGTTGAATAATCATTTTTGTTATCATTGTACAATTGAAATAGTTAATTTTCATTTTTTTTCAATTTGGTTTTATGTTTTCACGTGATAGTGTAAATGTTTATGTGTGTGTCAATTTTCGACCACATTGCCAATCAAACACTCAGCTGGAGAACACTGACACAATAGATGTAGCCCGAACAACCTGTCACAGAAAGAAGAAACTCCGACGGTGGTTCGTCCACCCGAGAGCACTCCGATGATCAAGTCAGTTATCTCTCAAAGATAGCAAAAGTGCTTAACTCACTATTCAGAACGTAAAAACATACCTTAGACCCATGAGGGTGCCTCTCTTTTATAGCCAACACTTACCTAATCCCAATCGAAGCCTAGCTTCAATGAACTTAGGATTACTGCTAATCTTGGACTCCCAGTAGGATTGGGATCTTATCTTTTACCCAAACTGAAGTCCTCTCTCATTCTAGGACTCTTGTCCCTTATTCGCTTATCCCGGATTCCGGTATCTTCGCAAATAACCTCGGCCTAGCCGACACGATCTGAGCGTCATGACCAGGACACGTGGCACATCGACTGGCACTTCGGTGACACTTCGGCCACATGTTGTCATTCAAAAATTATGTCCTCACACACTCTATTAGAAGAGTCTATTCTTTTCCTCTCACCCCTTTAAAAGTTGTAGCCGCATTGCAATGATAAAGTTTCAGTTACATCATGATTTGTGATATTTTTTTAAAAAATTATAACTCGGTATTCAGCTAATAGACTAATTAATTCAGAGGACTAATCCCCTCATCCACTAGCAGGGGACCAAATATTCCCTTGATTTGTGTGATTATGTGTATTTTCTGGGAGAAAATTACTAAATATCTTATGTGATGTCGTCTATGTAATATTTTTATTAATGAAAAATTATCATATATATTAAATGGGTCATTATTTGTTTTTCAATCATCTAACAAAAGTGACTCAATATGTCCCATTGGTGAAATTTTATATTACGTGATTAGTTTGAAATACTAAACAATTCTACGTGTTATTTCAAGACTATTAAGTAATTATTCATTCTCAGCTTCATGTGGCTATACAACCTAATATTTTGTAAAATCTTGAAAACATTATTTAGGAAGGATACATACAAAAATAAAGAGTAATGCTATACAAATAAAAAATTTATATATAATTTTTTTTTTTTGATGACTTGGTGTTCAAGCTAACTTACGCGCACTTTAACTAATCTCGGGACCTACGTAAAGCGCTCCTCCCCAAGTAAATTGGGCAAATCTCAGGCAAAACCCGCAGGTGTGACCCCAATGAGCAGATTGCTCTTAATGGGAGTTGAATGTGAGAGTTAGAGAAGGTATACTTCTAGATCCTAAGTTGCACTCACGAGACTAATCCCTTGGAGTTAATTTTCATACATATATATGATGTGGCTTATTGTAGACTTTGCACTTCAAAACAAAACATCACTAGAGATGAATTTATTTATAATAATGATAATGTCACATTATTTTTGTCAAGTTTTTTGTATGAATTTTATGTATATTTAAAAATTTTCAAAATAAATTATTTGACAAATTTAACCGGTTGGTTTATAGAAGCACCACATTTAAAAAATTGTAGATCTAATAAGATGATAGTGTAAATAGAGTTTATTTAAAAAATTGTAGATCTAATAAGATGATAGTGTAAATAGAAACTCCCATAAAAAATAAAATAAGAATAAAAAATGTTACTTTATTAACAATTTGTTAATGGTTTTTTATTTTTGGATTCAAACCATTTGTTAATGGTTTGGGACAATGTGTACCATGATTTTAAAATTTAAGAGAACATGGGTAATTTTGATATAATAATGGAGTTTGTTATAATAAGCTCACTTTTAGGTAAGGTCGGTGTAATTTATTAGAAAAATAATGAGGATAAATTATACTTTGCTCAATTTACAATTAACCCTAATATTATTGAAAAATTACACTAGTATCCCTTAATGAGCTTAAAATGTCAATAAAGTTAATAAAATGATAAAAATAATCCTAGCATTCATGGTAGAGATGGTAGGGGTTGGCATAAGTGGCGTGCTGTTGGGCATGGGTTGGTAGGGGTTGGTTGATAAATTGATTATAAAAGCTCAATTTTGTGATTAATATTTTGAAGATTTTTCTAGAATAATTTGAGCATCAAGACAAACTCTAGGTTCAAGGGAAAAAAATATTTTAAAAAAAAAGGTGCTGCACATACTGCCAATTTAAAGACATTAAATTTTGTGACATTAACTCAATGAAGGCTTTGTTTTTTATATTTTGTATAATTCTTTTACTATGTACTTTTGTGATAAAACCATAAGTTAACCAACTAAAGTAAATTCCTACAAAATTCCTACCATTATTTAAAAATTAAAATTAGGCTAATAACATATGATATTAAAGTATATTAAGAAATGTACATTTATATATTTTAGTCAAAATTTTTTTAAAATTTATAAAATTAATTTCGTTTTTTTTTTAAAACTCATTTTATTAAAAAAAAAGAAAAGAAAATCATTAAAAAACTAAAGACGTATAGAGGAGGCAATTTTTGGTCCACCAATCTTTATGTATTTTGGTACAAGTCACCAACTTTAGATAAATAGAATTTATATGTATAATCATCTATACAATAGAGAACAAGGCAAAAATAAATTAAATGTAAAAAAAATAAAATAAATTATAAAGAGTTGTAAAATTTGAAGGTTTTAAAATAAGAAAATCACAATAAATTCTGATGGCAACTCCATTCAATTCTTTTACAATTTCACAATAAATTCTAATGGCAACCCCATTCAATTCGTTGACAATTACTAAGATTATGTTTCCATTATGAATTCTAAATCCCAACTTAAATTTGTAATTCAAATACATAAATAATGAGAAGTTAGACGAAAGAGACATGATTCTCTTCGGAGAGACATTATCCAGGCTTATCACGAGTTTCATTTTGATAATTTAAACTGTTTATTTTTTAAAACTCTTCGTATCATCCATATAAAATATTAGATTGATCTAATAATTGTAATATTTTTATTTTATCATATTTGTCTCTAAAAAAATGAACAATAATTGTGTTTTTAAAATATACTATTTAATTTTTTTTAAGACGAACACGATAAAATAAAATATTACAAATATCGGATCAATTTAATTTTTTATGTAAATGAGATACACGAAAAGTTTTAAAAATAAATTATTCAGATTATCAAAATAGGACGCATGATGGGCTCCACAAGTCCCAAAATCACTTCTCCAATCCAGATCTAGATGAGAGAGAATCCTAAATGAAAATAAACTAAAAGTGTGGGAGCCTGAAATGGGTTTGTCCCACATCGGTTTGAGAGGTATCCACAACCAATTTAATAAATTGACTAACTCCTCCTAACTAGCATGAAGTCTTTTTTAAAGAAGAGCAAAACTGTAAGGCTTTGGCCAAAGTGGACAATATTGTGCTAGTGGGGTTGGGTTGACAGCTTTATTAGGTGCCGTCTGTAGGAACTCCCTCCGATGTGAGTCCCCCGAAATTGGTTTGTCCCATATCAGTTTGAGAGGTATCCACAACCCACTTAATAAGTTGACTAATTTCTGCTAACTAGCATGAGGCCTTTTCTAAAGAAGAACAAAACCGCTAACTCCTACTAACTAGCATGAGGCCTTTTTTAAAGAAGAACAAAACCGTGAGACTCTAGCCAAAGCGGTTGGGTTGACAATTTCATTTGGCGCCGTATGTGGAAACCCCTTCCGATGTGAGGGCTTTTATGCAGGACAACCCATTTTGGGCTCCTACATAAGTCCCCAGTTGACTGGCTCCGAATGCCAAGGGACTCACATCGGAGGAAGTTGTTGTGGGAATTGAAAAATATTTATCTTAAATCAATTTTATAGAATAATATTGAAAGCAAAACAGATTCTTTTTAAATAAGTTTTCACAAATCAATATAAACTATACATACAAATATATAACAGTATAAGTAAAAGATGAAAGAATTCAGAAAGTAGCCTGTGTGATTGTGAGAGGCACGTCAAAGACGCTGTCCTAAAGTCATTATGCGCTCCCTCCGTGCAGGTTCTAACGATCACAAACGACTCCAAGATACAACCCAAGAATCCACAGGAATCTGATACAATGCACAGTTGTACTAGAAGAATTTGCCAAGAATGTATCAATTGTCCAGAAAATATGAAATATAAAATTGTAAAGAGAAGAAGGAGAGAGAGAGAGAGAGAGAGAGATCAGAGTACGTTGTATCTCTTTGCTCAATTAGAGTCCTATTTAAATAGGCTCTTTGGTATCTGTTTAGAACAGACACACCTCTTGATTTAAAACCAAAACCAAATTTAAAAATCAAATAAATAAGACTATAAAAGGAAATAAATAAATAATAAAATATAATAATAAATAAAAACAATTAAAGTTTTGAAGCTTTTAGGAAATCTCCAACAGAAGTTCTCACAAACTGAGCCAAATGAAGCTGTCAACCCAACCCCACTAGCACAATATTGTCCGCTTTGCCCGGAGCCTCACGGTTTTGTTCTTCTTTAGAAAAGGCTTCATGCTAGTTAAAAGGAGTTAGTCAATTTATTAAATAGGTTGTGGATACCTCTCAGACTGATGTGGGACAAATCCATTTTGAGCTCCCACAAAAAGTAACAGTAGTGCTACTACATTTACCAAATTTGGATTCGTCCGAATTGTTCAAATTTGTGGATACCGATTGACATCATTCGGGATGTCGTTTGACCGGTCATTCAAGCAAATGCCGATTGATATGCTAGTTGACAAGAGTATACCGATCATCCGAAAAGGTCAACTTCAACTACGTCATTCAGCCAGAGTCGGACTCCAATTTTGATGGACCAATCATTTTTCTTTTCCAATAATTATGAGCTCAATTATAATTTGCAAAACGACAATGCTACGTAGCTCAAATTTTGTGGCTCAAAACGACGTCATTTTGAGTACAGAACAACATAAAAATGGCCAAAACGACGTCGTTTTGGCTATTTGAGCCACTTTTGAGCCACAAAATTTGAGTTACGAGACATTTTCCTTTGCCAAATTATGAAGGAAGATCACAATAATTAGTCCAAAAAGTAGAAAAGAGAGAAGAGACAAAGATCTAGGGCAGAGAACAGAATCCCGTAGCCGTCCAAAAAGAGAGAAACAGATAAGATGACAAAGATTATTAAGGGCACTCCAGTCAATTCACAACTATGCTTCATAACTGTCTCTTGGGTTTTCTTCTTCTTCGTCATCATCTAGGAGGAGCATCCGAGAACCAAATTCCAGACCAGTCAAAAAACTAAGCCAACCCACGTGAACAACTTTTCCCCAATTTTTTTTTGGAAAATGCCCCGGAGCTCTAATTAGAGCTGAAAAAGGACAGCTCTAATGAGCTGTCACCCATTATTAAAAAAAAAAACAGTGAAGTAAAGACAAAAAACAGAGCAGAAAAAGATAAAATAATACTTTATTAGTGCTCTTTTTTTAGAGCTCCAGAGCATCACTGTTTTTATTTTTATTCAATAAAGTCTATGGATTACTTTACAGATTGTTAAAGTCTGATCAAAGTCACAATTGTCATCAGATCCAAGGTCTCTAAAGTCTTCAACTACTCCCACTATATATAGACACAGAGGTGTATAGCTATATACGAATTGGGTTTGTGTAGTTATATATTAAGAAATGTACATTTATATATTTTAGTTAAAAAATTAAAAAATTTATAAAATTAATTTCGTTTTTTTTTTTATAACTCATTTTATAAAAAAAAAAAAAAAATAGAAAATCATTAAAAAAACTAAACACGTATAGAGGAGGCAATTGGTGGTCCACCAATCTTTATGTATATTGGTACAAGTCACCAACTTTAGATAAATAGAATTCATATGAATGGGTACGAAAGGGGAATGAGATGGAATGTGAATAACTACGGCGAGTAATGGAGGAATGAGGATGAAAACTCCAAGATGATATGAAAACATCGACTCTGCTCGTCGTTGATAATGAATACATGTTTGTAGAGACTAGGGTTTATCAAGTTAGGGTTTTTTTAGATGAATTGTGTGTGATAATAGTTTGCCATTGAATGAAGGTTTTGGTGATGATTATTACACTGCAATCTGCTTGAAACAAGAGAGAGAGAGAGAGAGAAATCCAGGAATTTTTATTCCACCGTGTTAAATATGCAAAATTGAAAAGAGAACTTACTATTCACCCAGAGATAAAGAAATTTCTCTTCTAATGAAAATTAATACAGTGAAATTTTATTTTTATTTTTTTAATTTTACCACGAATATTGTTTGAAAGATTTCCACTAAACCATTCAAAAAAAATTTGTGAAAGTCATCAAATTTTTAAATTTTTAAATGATTAAAAAAAATTTGGTGATATAATATTATAATTCTTATACTAATAAAAACTTCAACAATGATTTAGACCACTAAAAAATACATCACTAATAGCACTAATGCATTGGGAATGACAAAAAAAAAAAACAAGGCATAGAAAGTAGGCAGGGCTCACTGTCACATCATTAGTGCTCCTCCTAGTGCTCCCTTTTTAGTGCTCCCAAGCATTTTTCTAAAAACTTGTAATGAAAGAACTTAGTAAAATAAATGGCTCTAGTGGTTCAATTTCATATAATTCTATTCATGTTTGTAAATAATTTTTTAGGATTAACAAAAAAATGATATTTAAATTTAAAATGTTAGTTACAACCCAAAATATATTAGTAATGGGCTTACAAATAAAATGTAAGTTGTGCAAGTGTATTAGACTAGATTAGAAAATGCTTTATTTTTCCTTTCAAAATTATCTAAATCAAATTCCCTTCTTTGCAAACATTGAAAAAATCTCATCAGAAATACCGCAATTGTCATTCCTAACACAGTAGGGTTTATTTCAGGGGAAGTACCTCTAGCATTGCCAAGCTGTGTTGCACACTTGAGTCCAAGATTCAGAGCTAGTTTCTCGAATGCAGCTGCAGATGTTATCATTTTTGTTTTTCTCGAAAAAGTATTAAAAAACATCAAGAATTAGCGTCCGGATCCTCTAGAGTGATCTTGTGAAGTGATCCTCTAGAGTGATCTTTTAAAGCGCAACACATGTTCCATTAATGGAACCAATGGCTGAGATGATCCCTCATCAAAACAACATCGTTTTGGTGAGCCAGACCCAAATTTTTTTTTTTTGCAGAGTTTGCAGATCAAGAAACAAGAGGAAGAGAAGGAGAGAGAGAGAGCTGAGGAAGAAGAAGGAAGCCATTGCCGCCCCGCCGCCACCGGACGCCGCCAATTCATATTGGCTACAATCTTACCTTGATTTTGTAGCTTTGGTGTTTGTTGTTTGTCCTCACAAAGAATCATCCCCAAAATTCTTATGTTCAAAGTGGTTCACACTTTAGACTTTGCTGGGTTTTCTTTCTTCTTGAATCCAAAAAAATGCTTGTTTGAGTCAGATTTAACAGAGTTTTGATTTGATTTGCTTTCTATGGCATAGATTACTGGTGAAACAGTAGGAGAGAGTTGTAGATGAGTGTTGATTTGCATTAATTATGCATGGATTTCAAATTTCAATCCTATTTCATTTTTCAATTTGTTTTTTATTTTTTATTTTTTGGATGAATAAGTTTTTCAATTTCTATTTCTTCATTGTTCTTCGTTTTTTTGCTGTGTTGGGTTAATGGACTTTGGCAAAAAATTGTGGTGCATTAGTGAGCAGTGTGCACAAGCTAGTCTTTTCCATATACAAAGCCCAAACCTCACTGTGCATCAATGGCAACCCACATCTTCAAGAAATTCAAATTCAAACCCACCTCCAATGTTCCTTCAATGTCCACCACCATTTGATCCAAAACCACCTCATCCAAGAATGTAGCCTCCAGATCCAGAGACCACACATTCGAGAAACTCATGGACAAGTACTATGGATCAAACTCTGCAAAAAAATTGCAGAGAAAAATTTTCCTCAGCTCTCTCTCTCTCTCTCTCTCTTAATCTGCAAACTTTGCAATTATTTTTATTTTATTTTAATTTTTGGGTTTGGCTCCCCAAAACGATGTTGTTTTGGAGAGGGATTATCTCAGCCATTGATTCCATTAATGGGACACGTGTCGCGCCATAAAAAATCACTCTAGAGAATCACTTCACAAGATCACTCTAGAGGATTACTTCATAAAATAAAGTAATAATAAATAATAATAAATAAATAATGACTTACGAAAAATTAGGGTCGTTACAAATTCTTACCTAGAGACTTGAGTTCACAAGTGTTGAAGTTATAACTCTCAAATTCTCTTCAATCTCTCAACAAATCTTGCAAGTTTCCCTTTTCCTACTTGATCCCAAACCTCTTTCTTAGTTTCTCACTTCTCTCTCACGTTTGAGTCACAAAATGAGGGATTGAAATTGTATTCTTAATAGTCTTGAATCAACAATTTGCCTTATATGGGCTTGGGCAAAAGTGTAATTATTGTTAATCAAGTAGACATTAAATTATGTTAATTTAATCGTTCTGAACCAAATTTCAATTCAACTTACCATAAAATTCTAAAATTCTAATTAACACATAAATCAAGTCAATTTCTGAATCGGGTGCCGATAAGGCCTTCAATTCATAAACCGAATAAAAATATGAACAGATCTTTCTATGTTAAACAGATATAAACACAAAATAATGCAATGCATATGTAATTAACTCGGGATTTCCTCTTAATTACTTATTAGGCATACTTAAGCATGAATTAGCGCTAATCATGGGTCGGGATTGTTACAGTTTGTGTTGTCACTAAGCTTCGGACGTCCACTTAAACAAAACACGTAATAAAACACGTAACAAAAGCACAATTGAAGTACCAATTCATTTTAATTCAATTCTTTCCATGTGTCTCTAACTCATTCTATGATTATATGAGTCTATTGGTGCTCAAGGACACTAGAAATGACATAAGAATGCAGTTATGTACTTAAAAGAGTTAATCAAACTTTGGTGAAAACAGGGTCTCCGCTCGAGCGTAGCTTCCTTCGCTCGAGTGGACGTCCAAAAATAAGGGTAGTCACTTGAGCGCAACTTCTGTCGCTCAAACGGTTTGTAAACTTGGCAAAAGTACTGGTTGCATGAAATTTCCGCTTGACGGTCGCTCGAGCGGATGACTAAGTAAAAGTGGTCCTCGCTCGAGCGCCACTTCAGTTGCTCGAGCGGTCTGTAAAAATTTGTAAAACTTCTGGGAGCTCGATTTTTATCCTTGAGCGAAGCTTTCCTCGCTCGAGCAGACTGATCGAATTCTGGAATTTCCAAAATTGAGTTTGAGCTTCAAACTTGATATTTAAAGGCCCAATACTTGAGCTTTTGGTACAAAAACTTAGAAAAACACTATATAACTTGAAAACACTCCCAATTTGAAATCATCTACTCAAAATCATGATCCATTTGACAATCCAAAGCTTGAAACTCTATATTGTGAACCATGCATGTATCACATTGAATTTGTATCCTCTTATATCTTTCAAAGACTTGATCAACCCACATGATAAGTATGAAAACATGAGAAAACCCTCAAGTTAAGTTGCAAAAATGCCATGCATGTGAAAATTTCATGGGTTCTAACTCAAAATGCACATGTATGTGTACAATTCAACTCTCTTTCACCCAATTCATGGAAATCTAACACATATCTCCAAATTACATGCAAAAGAGTGCTAGAACTAATTGAATTAAACTTCTCCATACAATATTTCCAAGAATTAAAGATGGATTTCATACCTAGTATTGAATACAAGTGTTGGCCTAGCTTAATTCATCAAACCTCTAGCAATTCTCTTCAAACCTTTTCTTTCTCTCTTTAAAGTGTTGAGTTCTCCTCCATTTTCTTTCTCAATTCTTAGCCAAAAGTTGTATATATGAGCATATAAGCTTATTTGACTCATTTATATGGTGTGATTAGCCTAGCCTAATCAAGTATAATTAAGGTTAATTAATTAGGCTCAATTCTAACTAATTTCAATTAATTTATTCTAATTATTTTGATCCGAATCAATTTTCAATTAAAGTTGCCATAAAATTCTAAGTATTCTAATTAGTCTATTAAGCTAATCAATTTCAGTTTCTGAAGCTGTCTTGGCTCTCAATTTCTGTCTTTAAGTTGTTAATTCGAACAGATATCCCATGTAATAATAGATAACTATAAAATTAAGCATGTAATCATACAATTAAACACATAATCATGCAATTAGACTCATTTAAATAATGTAATATAATAGTTCGAAGGTCGAGGTCGTCACAATAATCATGTAAGATTCTATCAAGATCCGAATGAACCTCGTGGTCAACTTTAGCATAATTGGAATGTAGGCTGCAAAGGTGAGTTATGATTCCCTGTGGTTTTTTCTGCATCAACTTCTCCATTGCCTTAACCTCAATTTGCTGTATCTCCACTGTTGCACCACCTCGCAACACATGTTTTTTGCCAATTACAGTGAATTCCATCCTCAAATTCTGGAAATCCCATAGCACCGGTCCCAAAGTAAATAACCACTGGACTTCCAATACCATGTCACAACCCCCCAAAGGTAATAATCTCATGTCAGCTGTAAATGTTGTACCATGCATAACCCACTGGAAATCCTTCACCATAGCATTGCTTTGTAACTTTGTACTATCAGCTACCACCACTGTTAAAGGATTGGTGAATTGGATTAATGCTCCAGTTCATTTTGCCATTACTGGGTCCAAAAAATTGTGGCTACTACCAGAATCAATTAATATAGTGACCGTATTCTTCTTAACCTTTCCCTTAATTCTCATAGTCTTATAAGAGAAAGAACCTGATAGAGTATGAACTGAGATTTGCAATTCTTCTTGCACATTTTCTTTGTCCATGTCCGACATCATATCCTGAAAGACCTCATCCTCAGTTTCGAGCATAAAGAGTTGCTTCTTTTTGCAAACATGGCCTCTGAAATATCTCTCATCACATCCATAGCATAATCCTTTCATTCTTCTCTCCTCTAATTCCTTCTGTGTCATTTTCTTTACAGCAGTTACTAATTCCACAGGTTTTGGAGCTGGCTCCATTGATTTGTTACTTGTAGGGAAACTGGTACTATAGCTTTTGGAATAAACCCTATTCTTCTTGGCTAAGGCCTCAATTTTGTCTTCTTATAACCTTGCTAAACCCATGGCTTGTGACAGATTTCTTGTTCTAAACGTCTGTACTCCTGCCTTTCATCTTTTAAGCCACTCACAAAACAACTAACAAAGAATTCTTCTGATAATCCATTTGTTTTATTAGCCAATTCTTCGAATTTTCCCTGGTAGATTTGGGTTGTTGATATATGTCTCAATTTCGATAGTTGTCCCATAACATCATCAAATAGGCTATCTCCAAATCTATCAACCAAGGCCCCAACAAATTCCCTCCAAGATCTGAGAACATGGGTCTTTTCATACCATCCGAACCCATAAATAGCCCTATCCTCCATGTGTATTGAAGTCAATCGCACTTTTTATGTTTCATCGATCAGATTAAATTCGAAAAACTTCTCACATTTGTATACCCAAGCCTCAGGGTCTTCACCGAAAAATTTTGGAAAATCCAATTTGGTAAATCTAGTGTGCCACTAATTTGGATTATTGGTGGATTTTTGTGTAGGAATTATCGAAGGAACCGAAGAAGAAGAACTCAATTTTTCTACGATTTGCTTGTATTTCAAGTTCAAAGTTGAAACCAGATCCTTGATTCCGGCCATGGCTTCAGCCTATTTATCCGAGCTGTCTTTCAAATACCGAATAGCATCCTCGATTCGTCTGATATCCTGAGATCGTGTACCGTCTGCCATTACCGAAATGGTTTGCCCCAAGTTCGAAGAACGGTGGCTCTGAAACCACTGATAAGCTTCTAGCAAATAATCTCAGAAATTAGAAAAGAAAAACTTAGCTTTTGTTATTCAATTCTCATCAAACGAAAGGAAGAACTCTTCCATGGAGTTTTACAACCAAAGAGAAAAAGAAAAAAAGAACACAAGAGATACAACCACCCCCTTCTATTTGTAACTCCCTCCCCTCTTATAATCTCTTTTTTTCTTGTAACAGATCCCATAACAGAATAACTGCTCTACAACTGCCTAACAGAACAATTCATATCGTTGATAAGCTTCCAGCAAATAATCTCATAAATTAGAAAAGAAAAACTCAGCTTTTGTTATTCAATTCTCATCAAACGAAAGGAAGAACTCTTCTATGGAGTTTTACAACCAGAGAGAAAAAGAAAAAAAGAACAGAAGAGATACAACCACCCCCTTCTATCTGTAACTCCCTCCCCTCTTATAATCCTATTTTCCCGTAACAGATCCCGTAATAGAATAACTGCCCCACAACTATAACAACCCCGGCCTATGATTACCTGCTAAACCATGATTAAGATGCCTAATAAGTAATTAAGATGAAATTCTGAATTAATTGCATGTGTGTTACATTATTTATGTTTATAGCTGTCTGCTGTGGGAATATTTATTTGTATTTCTGCTTTGTTCTATGAATTGAAGGCCTTATCGGCATCTGATCACAAAATTGACTTGATTCATGTGTATTTGGACTTTTGGGAATTTATGGTAGGTTGAATTGAAATTCGATTCGGAACCAATTAATTAGAATAAAATGATCCCAATTAGTTACCTTTAACTTAAGTTAATTAAGCTTCATTAGTTGAGCCTATATAAGGCATGTGAGACCCCTAGGATACACTTTACACTCTCATTTCATCCTCTTTAAGCTCCAAAAGTGAGGAAGAGTGAGAAGAGTGAGCTTAGAGTCATTTTGGAAAGGAATTAAGCTCAAGCTAAGGGAATTGTTAGGAATTGAAGGCATTGGATTTTAGAGACTCAAGAATTAACCCTCTAGCTCTCACCTTGGAAGGCCTATGTAAGAATTCAACCCTTAGATTGTACAATTATGATGTTTAGGGCATGAACTCTAGAGAATTAAGTTGAGTAATGAAATAATGAAGCTAGAAATGAAGAGAATTGAGTCATTTTTGTATGCATGCACTTTCATCACATTTTTGAGTTTGAATTTCAAGTAATTCTCACATGCATGTGCCAATTCTACCTTAGGTTTGAGAGTTTACCATGTTTTTCATCAATTGATCTTATTTGATTATGATTTGGAAGCTTTGAACTCAATCTATTACATATATGTGATACTTTCAAGTTTTGAGTTTGATTTCACACAATTGGCATATTTTTGGGCCTTGATTTTGTGAAATGATTTTGAATTCATGAAGTTTGCCAAGTTTATACAAGTTTTCTTAAGTTTTTGGCCCAAAAGATCAAGATTTGCAACTTTAAATTGGAGTTTTGAGCTTAGGAGCAAATCTGGAAATCCCAGAATTCTGCTCCTCCGCTCGAGTGAGAAATCCTACACTCGAGCGACCACTCTGTGTTTTGCACCTCCGCTCGAGCGACTAAAAGTTGGCTCGAGCGTAAAATGCATGCTCCCAGAAGTTTACACATTTTGCATACCGCTCGAGCAACTAGAGTTGCGCTCGAGCGAAGACCTCAGTCTCACGCTCAAGTAACCATCGAGCGTGCGTCGAGCAGAAAAATTAAGCAACCAGTACTTTTGCAGAGTTTACAGACCGCTCGAGCGACAAAAGTTGTGCTCAAGCAACCACCCTTATTTTTGACCCCTCGCTCGAGGGAAGGAAGCTATACTCAAACGAGGACCCTGTTTTCAGCAAATTTGACCAAGTATTTAACAGTATATTTTGGCATCCTCATTGCATCCTAGCCATTCATAGGCTATGATTAAGACATAATAATGAGAATAAGACTTAAAAACACACTTAGAACAAAACGCAATAAGTTAAGTACTATCCGAATATGTGTTTCAATATGTGTATCTGTTATGTTTGTGTAGGTCACGCGCCGTAAGCCATCTGAGTTGTCTGCTCTTGGAGCCATCTATGAGTAACAACTTAATAAAGTTATGTTCAACTTTATTTATTTCTGTATGCTGAAAGAAGATCTGTTTTCTGAAATGTTATATTTTGTACAATGAATGATTGTTCAATTTCTAAAATGTATTCGTGGCATTCTTAGCATATTTGTTAGCTGTTACCCGATATCAGAGGTTCCATTATGGAACTTAATATGTCTACAATCTGTTACCCATACCGGAGGCTCCATTAGAGCTCAATATATCTATTATCTGTTATCCGAATCTGGAGGTTCCTTTATGGAACTGGTTATACATAACCACCATCTGTTCTGAATCTGTCCGTATCTGTTTTATTAACGCTAATGGATGTACCACATATGATTAAACATGAACTCTGATTTCTGTATAAGAATATGAATTTGTTTCTGATATGGAATCTGTTTCTGAATTTGATATGAGACATCATTCAATTAAAACACTTTACTCTGTTATTATTCACTGGGCTTCCACTCACTCTATTATTTATGTATGTAGGTGATCAAGCGTGTAGCCAAGCTCAATAATGACTGCCTCGAGCTCTGTTTTGTCAATCAACCCTTGTGTCTCCCGAGAAGGTTCCGAAAGTCATGTGGTCATATTTTGTGAACGTATAAGACCTTGTTTTCTTTTTGGATTATGAACAAGTTTTCTATTTATTTGTATTTTGGGCTAAGTCCCATTTTGGTTATATCTGTAATGAATGTGACGTAAGACTACTGTAATTATGATGTCACGTATATGTATATAAGTTTTGAAATTTCTGTCCCATGTATGTCTATATAGCTCAATAGACGTTGTATTTTGTATATTTGCTTCCGCAACCCCTTATGTTATTAGATATTCAGATCGGAGGCCTTTGGTAATCCCCAGATTACTGGCCGGTTACAACGCTAAATCTATAGGAGGTGAATTTGGGTCGTGACAACAACTGCCTAATAGAATAATTCCTATCAAAGAGAAAGAGAGAGAGAGAGAGAGAGAGATCCACGAATTTTTATTCCATTGGGTTAAATATGCAAAAATTGAAAAGAGTACTATTCACCCAGAGATAGTGAAATTTCACTTCTAATGACAATTAATACAGTGAATTTTTTTTTTTTTAAATTTTACCATGAATATTGTTTGAAAGATTTCCACTAAACAATTCAAACAAATTGTGAAAATTTATCAAATTTTAAAATTTTTAAATGATTAAAAAACTTGTGGTGATATAATATTATAATTATTATACTAATAAAAACTTGTAATGAAAGAGCTTAGCAAAATAAATGGCTCTGGTTGTTCAATTTCTTATAATTCTATTCATGTTTGCAAATAATTTTTTAGGATTAACAAAAAAATGATATTTAAATTTTAAAATGTTAGTTACAACCCAAAAAATATTGTAACGAGCTTAAAAAATAAAATGTTAATTTGTGTAAGTGTATTAGACTAGATTAGAAAATGCTTTATTTTTCCTTTCAAAATTATCTAAATGAAATTCGCTTCTTTGCAAACATTGAAAAAATCTCATCAGAGATACCCCAATTGTCATTCCTAGCACAGTAGGGTTTATTTGAGGGGAATTACCTCTAGCATTTCCAAGCTTTGTGTTGCACACTTGAGTCCAAGATTCGTAACTAGTTTCTTGAAAGTATCTGCAACTGCAGATGTTATCATTTTTGTTTTTCTCGAAAAAGTACTGAAAAACATCAAGAATTAAACTTGCCTTTGGAGATTTTGGTATAACTTTTGCACTTCAAGGTGGCACAATAAAGACTCTGTCCATTTTAGTTGTCGCCAAAAACAACAACAAAAATATAAGAATGTAAAAGTATATATATGTATATACACATGCGTGGAAGTCATTGAATTACAAATAGAATTTGACACCATATTATGTATTGTGCTGCAGAGTCATAAAGTATGTGTGTATATATTTATGTCCTTTCATGACAATATATTTCTTGTACCAAAATATAAGCACTTTGTTTAAGGAATGATTGGAAAGAGCTTATTTCACCCCATGACGGCTTATAAACAATTCTGAGAGACCTTCCATCCCACCAATACAATTAGGCGAGAATTGCTGCCACTGCATAAGCACCTCTTCTTATGGAAAAGCTTAAAAGAGAGGATTAAGCGATGTCCTAAATAAATTGTCTGCACTTTTTGGAATAATATTTGGAATAATTTCTATGAACATAATAAACTCAGAAGAAGAACAGCTGGGCTTGGGATTTTAAAATCCATTCTACAAACAAGATCTACTCAGCACAATCCCAAAATGGGCAAGTTTGTACTAATTAAATGCATACCACAGGGCCATTTGAGAATAAATCTGTTCTATCTGCCCAATAAAGCAGCAAGAATCTGTTCCATCTGCCCAATAAAGCAGCTTTTATTGATCGTTCTTTATGTTCGATCATGAACCATCCAATGACTTAGCATCATTCCTTCTGCCAAATATTTCTCTCAACTAACTAGGGCCAGACAATAGGGAAACAATCTATACCATGTAGGCAACATGCTACAGTAGGGAAGGATTTAGTCAACGTGCAAAATTTTCATATCTACCTCAAAAAATTGGGAAAAAGACTGAAAGATTTTATGATATAGTTTTGTATTTGTAATCAAGTATCAAAAAGAGTAATGGTCTCAAATAAGTCATCATTTTGACACGTAGTGTATGAAAAGAATACAAGTCCAATAGCATTCTCATATGTGATTATTGCTAAATTTTCTACTTAGACACCACTACCTTCAATCTTTATAAATATCAAGCCACACGGCAAAAACATAGTAATCCCTCTTGATGGGCTGTGTTTGTATGAAGCAACAGCCCGGATGTGAAAATCCAGCAAAGCTTGCAGCTCAGACACATTGTAAGATACATTTTCTTCATTATTTTTTCGACTTCAACCTTGTGACTCTGTTTTTCTGTCTCAAGTAAGATCATTCAAGACATTTTCTTGTCACTATTCCTTATTTTATGTGTTCTCACAGTTAACGTCACAGATATCAAAGCTTTGTATGAGCTGTACAAGAAATTAAGCAGTTCTGTCATTGATGACGGTTTTATCAGCAAGGTAAATTCATCTCAACTATGTACCAAAATAAATAAACAAATCTGAACTATTAGATTAACTTATCATGGCGATGAACAACATGAGTTATCACGTTGATATCAGGTTGGTCTTGTTGAACAAGTTCACTACATTGTTATCCTAAACTGACATATAAATTCAAATCATTTCTCAAATCTAGACCTTCACATTTTCTTTTGGAGTTTGCAGGAAGAGTTTCAGCTAGGATTATTCAGAAATAGCAAGAAGCAGTCTCTTTTTGCAGATAGGGTGAGCATCCAATTCTTAGTCTCTTTTTTCTTTTTTCTTTTGTTTTTTTTTTGGAATATCAAAACTTTCTTTTCTACCATGTTGATAGATCTTCAATTTGTTCGACACCAAAAATGATGGGGTGATAGAATTTGGTGAGTTTGTGCAATCTTTGAGCATCTTCCACCCGGATGCACCTCACGCAGAAAAAGCTGCTTGTATGAAAATTTCTCATTTTATCTATGTTTGTGCATGTGCTTGCTTCTATTGACATACACAAAACGTTTTATTAAAGCTTCAACATGGTGTCACAGTTGCATTTCAACTATATGACATATGGGAGACAGGCTTCATCGAGCGTGGGGAGGTAAAAATGAAAGTCGGGTACACATTGTTTGAGGCCTCTTTTTTGTTCACATTTTTTAGCCTCTTTTACCATCTGATTGAACATCTTGAACTATTTTGGAGAAAGGTCAAGCAGATGATTTTGGCTCTACTAGAGGAGTCTGATTTGATCCTCTCTGATGACAATGTTGAAGCTATTATCGATAAGGGAAGGATTGCTTATGGTTATAAAGTTTACAAATTAGTGTGGTCATGCCAAGTTTTGAGCTTAACTTAAAGAGTTTATGCTTAAAGACATTCGAGGAAGCAGATTTGAAAGGGGATGGCAAGATTGATACGGAAGAGTGGAAGGACTTTGTTGCTCGGAATCCATCTTTATTGAAGAACATGACAATTCCATATTTGAAGTAATCTTTTTATCCCGTCATATTTTTGTTGTTGTGAGTCAATAAGGTCTCATATGTTTGGTTGTGTTTTCGTTTTTGGTTTTCATTTTCTGAAGAATACAAAAAATAAAAACTGTTTAACAAATTGTTATCGAAAGGGAAAATTTTCTAAAAACAACCTACATTTGTCTCTGAAAATAAAAAATGAAACAACTTTTCCTTTTTTTTTCCCTAGAAAATGAAAACCGAAAACTAGAAATAAAACACACTTGGGAAACAAAAACCCATATCTCTAATTATCGTATCATCTTAAAACTACATCATGGTGGGTAAAATATCCTACATTTTTTAATATTCAAGTAGGAAATTTCAAAGAAGAAAAAAAGAGAGGACAAAATTTTGCTAGTTTGAAAATTCATATCCTTTGTATCTTATATCATACAGTTGATCTTTATGAATTGATATAAATACATGGTGGCATTTCACTCGTGCAGGGGTATAACAACTGCATTTCCAAGTTTTGTGGTGAGATCAGACAATGAAGACGATACTAACAACTTCCTTTCAAAAGAACGGACTTGAATTACCATGAAAATGAAATGTGTAATCATCACTTGCCAATAGTTAACAATGTGGTAATGTTGCATCTATACAAATCTAAATGTTCCTAATCTGTCAATATGAGCTTATGCTGAAATCCTGAGTTTTTGAATTCTCTCTCTACTCATCTGGCTTTCTGAGCTATCATGTTCTGCAAGTTCATCGGATAGCAGATTTCTGTGTGCAATCCAGACCACACATTATCTGCCAAGATTGCATTCACCGCATCGGTTGGATGGAATTGGTCCCACCATAAATGATTGGAAGCATTGTTGCACGCCATCTCTGGCGAAATGCACATGATCCAACCCTTATACTTTCCTAATCCACAGCAAGCATCTGTCGTAACATTGAAACCTGAATTCTCAACACAATATACTTTTTAGAGATGATTGTACCCCAAATTTTATTTTAAAAATTAAAATAAAATAAAAAAAATGAGAGAAGGGTTTGATCTGTTATCACCATAACGATCATTGTTCTTGATTATGTCCATGGATGCTTCAAACACGTCGCAGAAGATGATGTCAGCATCGATGAGCTCCTGAGAAAGCTCCTCAACAATGTATCTAAGGACAAAGTTGAGCTCCAGTATCATGTCGTTTATCATTTGGACACACTCTCCATTCTCACTTTGATAACTCCATAAGTAGTATGGAGCACAGCCAATTGGAGGCAGTCCCATTACCACTACTTTCCTCACATTTGCATTGTACAAGTTCTTCATCATCAAAGGGAAAAAAAGGTATCAAAACACGTTGCAGATAAAAAGAGGTATGGATGTGGTCAATTGATTAGGAGACTTGGCAACAATGTACTTTCTAAAATAGTGAGTTATCCTCTCCTCTTAATTTGAGAAAGATAAAGGAGAGAAAAGAAAAGAAAAGAATTTTGAATTCTTGTTTTGAAAACTGTTTTCAAAAACTTGGGGAAAATATGCACCAAACGCATTTAGTTTTGTGTTTCTGTTTTCAAAATAATTTAGGAGAGAAGTGAAGAAAAAATAGTGAGTTATCCTCTCCTGACTTTCCGAAAGATAAAAGCAGAGAAAAGAAACTTTATATGAATTTGAATTCTCGTTTTGATAACTGTTTTCAAAAAACTAAGGAACAACAGAGCACCAAATGGGCCTATTCTTTGAGAATTTCACCAAACTAGTCTTTAAAACTGTGATAGAAACATGTAGGCTAGTCACCTTGATCTCCTGCTTCACTGTGGTTGCTAGAAACTGGTTGAAACTCCATGGTGGATACAGAGATTGCACGTTGGATACATTACGGAGATAGTAATGTATGTAGTCATTGGTTCCGATTGAAATGTAAAATACTGAGTTTGAGATGAGTTTAGTTGCCACGTCCTCGCCCATGTTCAGTGTAAACTGCTGAATGGTATCCGTAACCTGCTGAATTTGTTGCGTAAATGAGATGTGTTGACCCTGCAGAACATCAATCAAAAACCAAAAAAAAAAAGTTATGGATTTCAATTATGGTCTATTTGATTGCCAAGAAAATTGGGGGAAAAAGATTGAAACTTGGAAATCAAAGGAATTAGCGATACATTGAACATGACGAGTTTCAGATACCTTCTCTATTCTCTAAAATTATTATCATTTTCTCAGCATTTACGGAACAGAATTGATCAATGATGTTGTCAATTCACAAAAAACACTAATGTTTAATGCTACTTTCTGATTAAATAAACAACAAAAGTGGAAAATCTACCAATTCTGACCCACTTGAGAAAATGATTCCAGCACCAGCAGATGCATAATTCACTCCATGAATCATATCTTCGACACTACCGGTCTGCCCGAGATAACTCGGCACAAATGGAAGCCCAAGACGCTTAGCTGATCAAAGTAATCAAAAATATCAAAATTGATACAGAAACATCAATACATAGCAAACGAATGCCCATTCGGTTACCAAGAAAATGTAAAAATAAAAAAATTCAGAGCATAACCCAATCAAGAACTACAACCCAAGAAAACAAATTCAACTGAAAACTCCCTAACAAGAAAAATACCCGTTTGGTTTCCAAGAAAATGTAGGGGGAAATCAAATACCCCAAGAAAACTACAACTTTCAGATCCTATGCTCAACCGATTTTAATAAATTCAATTCTTATAAAACAAACCCACAAAAACCCATGATTCCCTTTCATTGTTTTTACAGTATCGTCTATTTTCCCAGAAACCAAACAGGAAATCAAGAAAGTGGGTATTACCAAGATAATCAACGGGGATTCTTCCATTGCAGAAACGTCCAGTGGGCTGGTGGGTATCGAAGTCTCGTCCGTAGGGAAGACGATCGGCACGGGCAAAAGTTCCAAGGAAATTGTTGGTGCCGCAGTCAACGGAAGAGTCTCCGATGACGAATAGGGCTGGAACTGGAAGAGAAGAAGTCGCTGTTGGGTATGTTAGGGGATGTCGTGATTGAGAAGGAGACATTGTTGGGCTTGTGAGATCGCCAATGAGGTCAGATTGGTAGCCATTGACGAGTTCTTGAGGGTATTGCAGAGCTCTTGGTTGAAGAAACAGGGCGGAGATGAAGACGAAGAGAGCGAAAATTACAGGGGAATTCATTGATAGTTTGAGGGATGAGAGAGAGAGATCAGTTGGCGGGTAAATGGAGGTTTGAATTAACCAAAACTCAACGACAGAGACCACTTCTCTAACAGTGGTGCTCCAAACCAATTATTAATGATGTAAAAAAAAAAAAAACAAAGCCAGACACAATAATATTGTGGCTGTGGGTGGAACCCATTGTTACATCATTAATAGTAGCACTAATTAGTATTTTCACTTATTTTTCAAACTCCAAAATGCCTTGGGCATCTCTAATTGGTGCATCAAATTTTTCATTTAAGTAAAAATTTAAATAAACATTCTAGTATTTGATATCAAGTGTTTCAACAAAGGTTTTTGAAATTTTATCAGAATACCAGTCAACCGGCAAACGACCAAGCAGATGTCTAACCGATCGATCGGCCAATATAAATTTTTCATAAATTTTTGTCTTGAGGTGGTTATCCGGGGGTTGACCGGCCAGTATATTTTTTCACAAATTTTTATCTTGGAGTGGTCATCTGGGAAATATCCGAAGGTGTGTGAGTGATTTTCTGATCACACTGCCCTCCTTAGTAATTCAGCTGTAGAACACAGGCAGAATAGATGGCACCCTGCTGTCCTGCACAGAAAGAGAAGGCTCCGGCGGTGGTTCTTCCACCCGGGGGCACTCCGACGATCAAGTCAGTATCTCTCTCAAAGATAATCAATAGTGCTTAAAACAATGCTCAAAGTATCAATTGCGTACCTGAGAGGGAGATTTATGATCTAGTTTGGGCCGAACAAGATTGGGCCGAGGTATTTGGCTTCAAGATTGTGCCGTGGTTTTGCTCGGTAATGGCAAAGGGCCTGCGGAGCCGAGCTACTTGGGCTCTTTGTTATGAAGGCCGGTCAAGTGAGAGCTCGGCAGAGACGTCCGTGGCCTAGAAGGGCTTCACGGTTCGTGCGTTGCTCGGTCGGAAGGCGCGCACCCATAGCTCGGCATGAAAATTCGTGCCTGAAGCTCGGTAGGAAGGCCTTTGGTTGACTGGCATGACCAATCCCGTGCTCGACGTCGCCGGAATGCGGTCGAGCACGGCTGAAACGAAGCTCGGTTATTGGAAGCACTTGGTCTTGAAGTGCAGTATGGCTGTTGGCAGCCGAGAAGCTGCAGCCCGGCTGCCGAGCTCCCAGTAGAGTGGGCTAGCAGTTGGGTTAGGTGGTGTTCAGCGAGATTTGTGCTGACAGATGGGATAACAGCACCAGGTGTCGAGAGACTAATGGGAGTAGATTTGGAGTGCAGAAGGTATATAAGCGGGTCTGCGCCCCCTATACTGAAGAGGAACATTTGGTGAGACATACACTAAACACTAAACTCTCTCCCTTCTCTCTATTTATCCCCTGGTTTGTGTTCTAACTTGATCGTCGGAAGGGTTTTCCGGCCACACACCGCCGGGTAGCTCACCGCCGTTGTGTACGCAGGTGATCGGATAGAAGCGGAGCTTGGAAGAAAGGAGTGCGGGCTTGCCGGAATATTTGCTCCCCGTACAATTGGCGCCATCTGTGGGAAGCTTTGCAGATAAAACCTTGTCTTCCAAGTTCATCCGATCGCTTTCTCTGGCGAACAACGAAGAGATTCCGCTGTACACCATCGATGGAGTCACTCTGGAGTCGGGCAGACGGAGAGAGGGACACCCCACCATTACTCCGATGGGGGACTTGGAGACATTCCCAGGAGGACAGTCGGGAGACGCGCGGGATAAGCGCGGAAGAAGTCATGGTCATTCACGGAGTCCAGACGGTCACCGGCGGAAGAGAGACTCACACGCCAGACGTCTGGAAAATAAGCTGAAGGACCAGGACGCCGTCATCCGACGAATGGCGGCGGAGATGGAGGAGCTGAAGCGGCATGTCAAAGGGAAGGGTGTAGCTGGAGTGGGAGACCACAGTGAGCGCACCGAACCCCGCCGTTCAGGTAGTCAGAGTCAGCGGCACACACCGTCCATCTCTATTACCAGAAGTTACAAGGTTGGTGATTCCGATGTGCGCGCAGAGAAGTCCAGCGCGCAAGATAGCACTTACCAGCCCTCACGTTCGGCGACGACGTCGAGGTACACCTATTCCGCTCGATCAGAAGATTTGCGGGCAGTCTTGAAGGAACGGGCTTGCTAGCGGGAGGCTCAAAGGGTGCCGGCATTCCAGCGGCTATCCTACGGGGTTCATGCCAACGAGGACGTCGGAATGCCTCAACCCGGCCTAGCGGCGCCACTCCTTGTAGATACAGACTTGGCGAGGCTGAGCACCACCCCTTTCTCCCTGAAGATAGAAACAACACTGCTTCCGGCAGGCTTCCACCAGCCTAAATTCACCATCTACGACGGAAAGACCGATCCCTACATGCATGTAAGCCACTTCCGACAGGTCATGGCCGGACATAGGCGGAATGACGCACTTATGTGCCTTATCTTCCCGTCAAGTTTAGGCGAACTGGGCCTGAAATGGTTTGAGAGGTTGCCAGAGGGGAGCATAGAAAGGTGGCATCAGCTGGCCAAAGCCTTTGTTACGCGCTTCAAAACCAACACCAAAACACCAAAGGAAGTTGATCACCTACTGAGCGTCAAGATGGAACCGAGCGACACTCTCAAGGCGTACAACTCCAAGTACTGGGAAACCTTCAATGAGATCCTAGATTGCCCGGTCAACCTGGCAATCACCCAATATAAGCGCGGTCTCCCGGTCGGACATAGGCTGAGGGATTGCTTACAATGAGCCAGCAGACATCCATGTGGCACCTAATGCAGCGCATCAATGAGCACATCCGAGTAGAGGATGATACAGCGACGTCCACCGCGGAGACAACCCCGGTGGCAACGAGCAAGTGGGCGACTGGGTTTTAGGAAGGTCATGGGTAACGCACTAGTGCCGGGCGAAGGCAAGCTAGGGGCAAACTGGGAAGAGCCTTATAAGATAACCGGGCAAGGGGGCATACCACTTAGAAGATTTGGATGGCAAAGGCATACCCCGGCTATGGAATGCGGCCTTATGTAATTTTTTGAGAAAGGACTTGTTTCCCCTACACTTTTGAATGCAAATACTCTTTTTGTCAATGTAATAGAAGTGAATTACTTTTGCTGAAGAGCTTTGTTGTGTCCGAAATAATAGTGGATGAGGGGCCTACTCTTCTGTTCCAACCGAGATGTTTTACTTCGGCTGACGGGTTGATGATTTGTTCAACTCCGAGGTTCCAGCCGAGATGATTTACTCCGGCTGACGGGTTGATGATTTGCTCAACTCCGAGGGTCCAGCTGAGATGATTTACTCCGGCTGATGGGTTGATGATTTGTTCAACTCCGAGGTTCCAGCCGAGATGTTTTACTCTAGCTGACGGGTTAATGATTTGCTCAACTCCGAGGGTCCAGCCGAGATGATTTACTCCGGCTGAGAGTTGATGATTTGCTCAACTGCGAGGTTCCAGCTGAGATGATTTACTCCGGCTGACGGGTTGATGATTTGTTCAACTCCGAGGTTCCAGCCGAGATGATTTACTCTGGCTGACGGGTTGATGATTTGCTCAACTCCGAGGGTCCAGCCGAGATGATTTACTCCGGCTGAGAGTTGATGATTTGCTCAACTGCGAGGTTCCAGCTGAGATGATTTACTCCGGCTGACGGGTTGATGATTTACTCAACTCCAAGGGTCCAGCCGCGAGATGATTTACTCCGACTGAGAGTTGATGATTTGCTCAACTGCGAGGTTTCAGCTGAGATGTTTTACTCCGGCTGACGGGTTGATGATTTGTTCAACTCCAAGGTTCCAGCCGAGATGATTTACTCCGGCTGACGGGTTGATGATTTGCTCAACTCCGAGGGTCCAGCCGAGATGATTTACTCCGACTGAGAGTTGATGATTTGCTCAACTGCGAGGTTCTAGTGGAGATGTTTTACTCCGGCTGACGGGTTGATGATTTGTTCAACTCCGAGGTTCCAGCCGAGATGATTTACTCCGGCTGACGGGTTGATGATTTGCTCAACTCCGAGGTTCCAGCCGAGATGATTTACTCCGGCTAGAGGAGTTGATGATTTGCTCAACTCTGAAGTTTCAGCCGAGCTAATGTTGCTCGCCAAGAAGGAAGTCGCGGATCGGACCTTGCTCACCTTCTTTGGAGTTCCTTGGCCGAGCTGATCTTGTCCGCCGAGAAAGAAGTCGCGGAGCGGACCTTGCTCGCCTTCTTTGGAGTTCCTTGGCCGAGCTGATCTTGTCCGCCAAAGAGGAAGTCGCGGAGTGGACCTTGCTCGCCTTCTTTGGAGTTCCTTGGCCGAGCTGATCTTGTCCGCGAGAGAAAGAAGTCGCGGAGCGGACCTTGCTCGCCTTCTTTGGAGTTCCTTGGCCGAGCTGATCTTGTCCGCCAAGGAGGAAGTCGCGGAGCGGACCTTGCTCGCCTTCTTTGGAGTTCCTTGGCCGAGCTGATCTTGTCCGCAAGGAGGAAGTCGCGGAGTGGACCTTGCTCGCCTTCTTTGGAGTTCCTTGGCCGAGCTGATCTTGTCCGCCAAGGAGGAAGTCGCGGAGCGGACTTGCTCACCTTCTTTGGAGTTCCTTGGCCGAGCTGATCTTGTCCGCCAAGGAGGAAGTCGCGGAGCGGACCCTGCTCGCCTTCTTTGGAGTTCCTTGGCCGAGCTGATCTTGTCCGCCAAGAAGGAAGTCCCAGAGCGGACCTTGCTCGCTTTCTTTGGAGTTCCTTGGCCGAGCTGATCTTGTCCGCCAAGAAAGAAGTCGCGGAGCGAACTTGCTTGCCTTCTTTAGAGTTCCTTGGCCGAGCTGATCTTGTCCGCTAAGAAAGAAGTCGCGGAGCGGACCCTGCTCGCCTTCTTTGGAGTTCCTTGGCCGAGCTGATCTTGTCCGCCAAGAAGGAAGTCACGGAGCGGACCTTGCTCGCCTTCTTTGGAGTTCCTTGGCCGAGCTGATCTTGTCCGCCAAGAAAGAAGTCGCGGAGCGGACTTGCTTGCCTTCTTTGGAGTTCCTTGGCCGAGCTGATCTTGTCCGCCAAGAAGGAAGTCGCGGAGCGGACCTTGCTCGCCTTCTTTGGAGTTCCTTGGCCGAGCTAATCTTGTCCGCCAAGAAGGAAGTTGCGGAGCGGACCTTGCTCGCCTTCTTTGGAGTTCCTTGGCCGAGCTGATCTTGCTCGCCAAGAAGGAAGTCGCGGAGCGGACCTTGCTCACCTTCCTTGGAGTTCCTTGCCGAAAAAAGTGGATCACCGAGCAAAAAACCTAGCCCGGCCTTGTAATGTAATCCCAGTCATGCTAGCGCGGACGGAATTAAGGGGCAATTGAGAGGGAGATTTATGATCTAGTTTGGGCCGAACAAGATTGGGCCGAGGTATTTGGCTTCAAGATTGTGCCGTGGTTTTGCTCGGTAATGGCAAAGGGCCTGCGGAGCCGAGCTACTTGGGCTCTTTGTTATGAAGGCCGGTCAAGTGAGAGCTCGGCAGAGACGTCCGTGGCCTAGAAGGGCTTCACGGTTCGTGCGTTGCTCGGTCAGAAGGCGCGCACCCATAGCTCGGCATGAAGATTCGTCCCTGAAGCTCGGTAGGAAGGCCTTTGGTTGACCGGCATGACCAATCCCGTGCTCGACGTCGCCGGAATGCGGTCGAGCACGGCTGAAACGAAGCTCGGTTATTGGAAGCACTTGGTCTTGAAGTGCAGTATGGCTGTTGGCAGCCGAGAAGCTGCAGCCCGGCTGCCGAGCTCCCAGTAGAGTGGGCTGGCAGTTGGGTTAGGTGGTGTTCAGCGAGATTTGTGCTGACAGATGGGATAGCAGCACCAGGTGTCGAGAGACTAATGGGAGTAGATTTGGAGCGCAGAAGGTATATAAACGGGTTTGCGCCCCCCATACTAGAGAGGAACATTTGGTGAGGCATACACTAAACACTCAACTCTCTCCCTTCTCTCTATTTATCCCCTGGTGTGTGTTCTAACTTGATCGTCGGAGGGTTTTCCGGCCACACACCGCCGGGTAGCTCACCGCCGTTGTGTACGCAGGTGATCGGATAGAAGCGGAGCTTGGAAGAAAGGAGTGCGCGCTTGCCGGAATATTTGCTCCCCGTACAGTACCTTAGACCCACGGGGGTGCCTCTCTTTTATAGTTTTACTCAATCCCAATCCCACTAGAAACATGACTTCTATGGACTCCAATTCTGTACTTACTTTGGACTCCTCAAGAGATAAGGATAGACTCCCTAACAGTTTATCCTTATTCATCCTGAAGTCTTTCTTCATCCTTGGACTCTTGTCCCTTATCCAATTATCTCGGACTCCGATATTCTTGCAGATAACCTCGGCAACTCCGAAATCACCTCGGCATAACTACCTTGACACATGGCACCTCGGCTGACACGTCGGCGTCACCTTGCCACGTGTTGGTACTCTGAAAATATATCCCCACAACTGCCCCCTAGGTTCTATTACCTCGGCATTCTGAGATGATGGAACCTATATCGTTCCTTCCTTCCATTACGTCGGCTATGAACCCCTCAGCCGAGATCATGTTCTTCAGGCCGACATGTCTTCTTCCAAGAACAAGAATTCAAAATGAAATTTCCCACGCGCATGAGCTGTCATGCATCACTTTTCAACCGTTTCACTTACGCGTTTCATCTTTATTGGCTCGTGCCTGTGACGCGCTTGTAAACCGTCTTTCATCTGTCTGCGCCGTCTGACGTGTGCATTGCTCTAGGCGCATTAAATGCCCTGTTTTGCTGCCGTTTCAAGTTTTTGACAAAAACTTTTCTTTCATCTTCTTTTCTTCACTTTTTCATTCGATTTTCTTGCTTTCTCTCTCTCTAAACTCTTTCTCAAATCCACCATTGCTCAAGCTCCAAGCTCTGCAACTGTTTCCATTCTTCCATTCCAGCGAAGCTTTCGCAGTTCCGTTGTGTCTGCAACCGTCGCCTGACCTCGGCGACCTTCATACCGGCTCCACTTTTCCTGGTAAGCCTCTGTTCCTTTCATTCTCAATTCTTCTATGCCTTTTTGTTTACTTGCTGCCATTACTGCTTTATTCAAACCTTTGATTTACTGAACTATTCATCTGGATGCGTCTATTCCATGATTTCGCTCATGTCTTGTATACTCTGCACTGTTTCACCACTTTCTTGCCACCGTTCTTGAGCCTGTATTTCTTGTATTTTTTATGCTTTTTGAGAACCCTACCTCTGTTCTTGATTCTGAAACTTTGTTCTTTGTTTCGTGTTTTCTGTGTTTCCTTCCAGATCTGTGCCCCCAATCTTTACTTTCATAGATTTAGGTTTGGGATTTGTCTGTAGAACCTACGAAGTCTTAGGAAAAAACTGAAACAATCCTTACCAATATTCACCTAGGTTAGAGCCGAGGTCCCAAAAAACCCTTAGAGAACATCCTCTTTCTGAAGTAGAATACCTTTATGCCGATATCATGGGGATGTGGAGACATAGGGTAGATACCCCAACCAAACTTAAATACTTTAGGGAAGAGTTCGCCATTCCTGCCGACGTCCATCTGAGGCTGGCTGGGGATGACGACTCTATCATGCCCACAGATGATACAATGCCCTTTCCCATTGTTGCTTTTACTGAATGTGGACTCAGGTTTCCACTCGATCTCCTTTTTCGTGAAGTTCTCCACTATTACAGGTTGAACCCTATGCAACTTACCATCAACTCCTATCGGGTGATTAATGGTATCATAGCCTTAGCTAGGCAGGAAAACGTTAGGCTCACCCTTGCCGACATCCAATATTGTTATACCATGTGTGCCCTTAACCAAAAGGAAAAAGGTTTCGTCTATTACCTCAAGCCGAGGTCCACTGAATTCAAAATTGTAGCCGACCTCCCAGACTCCAACAAGGGGGCTGGAAATGACTACTTCATTACCTCTGGAAATTGGGAGTTTGCCCCAGACAAGGATGCCCATCTTTACCCTCTTCCTCGAACAGTTAAAGAGGGCAAGGGTAAGAACCCAGTATCAATACTTAGTTGTTTCTTTTCAAGTCTTCAATATTTTATCTGTTTCTAATGTCTGTTTTCTTCTTGCAGATGTTCGCAAGCCACCGAAAAACTTTCGCCAATCTTACGCTCCCAGCGAGGACCTGAAAAAACTCCTGGACTTGCCAGTTCACAAAAGAAAAGCGCCTCTTCTTCTCAACTTTATTCCAACATACAAATCGATTTTGCCCGACGTCCCTAAAAGAAAGAAGAAAAGCCTTTCTCCTCCTACTGCCACAACTCAAACCGCTTCTACATCTCGAACAGATCAAGGATCAACATCTGACCCAACCAATCAACCATCTACTTCGGCCCCATATTTGATCCCAATATCTGAAAGAAAACATCGGCGAAGACTTGTAAAAACTGCTGAGATGGGTCGCCCGAAACCTGTTGCTGCAGATCTCCTTGCCGATCTCCCTGTTGACGTCGATGCTCAGCCGACGCAAACCATGCCCCCACCAAAGCCGAAAAGAACCAAGAAAGCCCAATCAAAGGCTAAAGTGATTCAGGCCGAATCTGAGGATACTGTGCCTATCTACAAGCTGGCTGAGAGCGACAAGTCTCAACCTTCTGCTGGGAAGAGGCGTGCAGAAACCCAGCCATCAGAATCCACACAATCAAAGAAGCCGAGGTCATCGTCTGCGACGACCTCGGGGTCCAGAATACCAAAAGTCCCCTGGACCCTTAAAATTACTTTAGAAGATAAGCCTGTTCTTGCTAGCGATAGCGCCGATGACATCAACATCGGCGTAGCACTCAGTACTGCTCTAAATCTCCCAGGTGATCTTGAGCGGAATGCCAAGATGAGTGAGTACAAGAACTATGCCTTTATGCTTCAACGCTCTGTCCAAGTAAGTGCCTTTACATGGAAACTTGTCTTCTCTTTCACTTTGTAAAATTTTGTAACAATTTTTGTCTTGTGTTCTTTCAGGCCATTCAACATGCCCACTCTCTCTCCATACAAGCTTTTGAAAATCGGGAGAAGTTGGCCGACATGAGGAGGGAGGTTTCTGCCCTTAAAAAGAGAACAAAACTCTTCATTCAAAAATGAAAAAGCTGGAAGACCAGGCTGAGGCTGCCACCAAAGCCCAAACCTTAGCCTTAGAAAAGGCCGAATCTGCTGAGACCATCAAGACAGTTGCTGAATCCCAAAAGAAAGAGGCCGAGGAAAAAGCGGCCCAGGCCGAGAAGGAGCTTCAGGAGGCCTTGGCCACGAAAGAAGCCGAAATCAAGGAAGCTGATGAGAAGGCTTATGCCCAGGGCATAGCCGATGTCACTGAAGATTACAAACTGCAAGTCAGGCAGGCATACAACAGGGGCTTCTCTCTTGGTTGGATGTCCCTGATAAAGAAACTTGACCTCCCTGCCGATTCACCTCTCCGACGCCGACTATTCCTCTTCCATTCCCCCGACCTCCTCCTCCAAGTCAAGCTGAAGATGAATCTGAATCCGAATCTGAGGATGAGGATAAGGATGATGATGAGGCTTTAGTAAGGAAGCCTAAAGGCACCAATGAGACCAAGTCTCCTCTTCAGGATAATCAAGTCCTAGACTTGACTCATGAGGAGGATGGGGAGGTTGTCAATGAGGCTACTCCTGAGCAGGCATCATCTGACGTTCCTCCAACCGATAAAAGTCTTGATCAAACACTTGCCGAAATTGATGCCGAGATCGTCGCAGAGAAGGCTGCCGAAGTAGTTCTTCAAGAATCTGCCGAGGTAGTTCACCAAGACCCTACCGAGGTCCAAACCCAAATTGCTCCTGAAGCTGAAGAATCATAACTTCCATGTCTTTTGTACTCTTTTGTTTTTTGGACAATATAAGTTTCTTTGTATGGCCGATGTGCCCTCTTCTGAACAGTTACTCTTGGATTGTTCCCTCTTTTATGAAAGACTACAACTGTATTGTCTGAATGCTTCAATCTTTATTTTCTCTGGATTACGTCTGTATGATTCTATACTTAGAATATTTTGCATGCCTTTCATACTTTGCCTCCTTTGTGCAATTCTCGGGGTTACATACCTCGGGTATAATAACTACAAGTTTTCTTCGGCAAGATACTGACCTGCAAACTTTTCATGAATTTCAACAATTGTAAAACATATACTATTCAATGTTAACTTTGCAAACTTTTCTCAAGTTTCAACAAGTGTTTAAACAGTGATCTCGGTTAACCTACTTGTAAATTGCTACAAATTTCAACAAGGATTAACATATACTGTAAACTTTTCTCAAGTTATAACAAGTGCTAAACAATGATCTACTAGTAAATTGCTACAAATTTCAACAAGTGTTTAAACAATATACTTAGCTTTTACTTCAACCTGTAAATTGGTACAAATTTCAACAGATGATCATATGTCGGCTTAACGTCATCTTGTAAATTGCTTGGCTTTACTTCAACTTGTAAATTGCTACAAATTTCAACAAGCGAAGAGAAACAGTAATCGGCTAACTTCGACTTGTAAATTGCTACAAATTTCAACAAGTGAAGATAAGGAATCAGCTTAACTTCGACTTGTAAATTGCTACAAATTTCAACAAGTGAAGATAAGGAATAATCTCGGCTTAACTTCAACTTGTAAATTGCTACAAATTTCAACAAGTGAAGATAAGGAATCAGCTTAACTTCGACTTGTAAATTGCTACAAATTTCAACAAGGATTATAAAGAATAATCTCGGCTTAACTTCAACTTGTAAATTGTTACAAATTTCAACAAGTGAAGATAAGGAATCAGCTTAACTTCGACTTGTAAATTGCTACAAATTTCAACAAGTGAAGATAAGGAATCAGCTTAACTTCGACTTGTAAATTGCTACAAATTTCAACAAGTGAAGATAAGGAATAATCTCGGCTTAACTTCAACTTGTAAATTGCTACAAATTTCAACAAGTGAAGATAAGGAATCAGCTTAATTTCGACTTGTAAATTGCTACAAATTTCAACAAGTGAAGATAAGGAATCATCTCGGCTTAACTTCAACTTGTAAATTGCTACAAATTTCAACAAGTGTCAAGCATATTCTTCTTCTCTTTGCCCCCAATGTGAACCTGAGTTCCACTTGGGTTCTCATTATTCAGAAATAATATTGCGCATCTTTATCAGTGTAAAGGAATTCTGCTATGATTTTATTGATGATGTTGAAAAAATAACAAGGAACATCTAATGATAGAAAAATTTCAGATTACAAGTGTTCCATGGTCTAGGTAATACTTTGCCTTCATTATCTTCAAGTCGATAGGCTCCATTGCCTAATACCGAAGTAATTCTGTAGGGGTTTCCCAGTTTGGGCCAAGCTTGCCCTCTATGGGATCCTTCTTGTTGTCGACGACTTTTCTCAAGACTAGGTCGCCGACTTGAAAATCTCTTGGATTGACCTTCTTGTTGTAAGCTCTGGCAAGCTGTTGCTGGTATACTGCGAGCTGAATTGCAACTTTCTCTCTTCGTTCTTCTAAAAGATTCAGATCTCGAGCTAAGAGTATATCATTAGTCCCATTCTCAACTCCCTGGGTTCGGATCCCTGGGATGCCGACTTCCAGTGGAATGACTGCTTCTGTGCCATAAGCCATGGCAAAGGGGGATTTCCCTGTTGATCTTCTCGGCGTAGTCCGATATGCCCAAAGTACGTTGGGCAATTCGTCTACCCACTTTCCTTTTGCTGCCTGCAACCTCTTCTTTATTCCATCCAAAATTACTTTGTTGGATGCTTCTGCTTGCCCATTACTTTGGGGAAAACTTGGTGTTGAAAAGTAATTCTTGATCTTGAATTTCGCACAAAAGTTCTTGACGAGTTTGCTGTCAAACTGCGTTCCGTTGTCGGCAACTATGGCTCTGAGAATGCCAAATCTGGTGATGATGTTTCTCCATATGAAGTTCTTGACGTCCAATCTCGGATTTTGGCAAGAGGTTCTGCCTCTATCCACTTCGTGAAGTAATCTGTCGCTACCAGCAAGTATTTTCTCTGCCCAGTTGCCTGGGGAAGTTTTCCAACAAGATCCATGCCCCACTGGGCAAACGACCAAGGGCTGGATACTGGATTCAAGTCAGCAGCTAGCTGATGTATCAAAGGTGCAAACCTTTGGCATTGTTCGCACTTCTTCACGTATGCTTCTGCATCTTTTTGCATGTAGGGCCACCAATACCCCTGGGTAATGGCCCTGTGAGCTAATGATCTGCCCCCAATGTGGCTTCCACAGACTCCTTCATGAATTTCATATAAAAAATCTTCAACCTGCAAAGGGTGTACGCACCTTAAAAGGGGTCCAGTGAAGGACCTTCTGTAGAGATGTCCGTCCGCAGTCAGACTGAATCTTGCCGACTTCAATCTGACTTTGTGTGCCTCATTGCGGTCTTCTGGCAGTTTTCCTTCTTTTAGGAATGCCACAACTGCATCCATCCAGCTTGGCCCCATGTCCACACACATTGCTTCCTGCTTTGTGTTCTGTGGTTCTATGCTCGGGCCCGACATATAGTCAATCATAATTGTCCTTGTTTTTCTAGTCTGCATTGAACTTGCCAGGTTGGCCAACGCGTCGGCGTGGCTGTTATCATCTCGGCTTACTTGGAGTAGTCGGCAGTTCTGAAATAAGGCTGCCAATCTGATGACCTCTTTTGCATATGCCGACATCCTTTCGTCTCTGGCTGCAAATTCTCCTGTTGACTGGTTAACAATAAGCTGTGAATCACAAAAAACTATTACCTCATCTGCTTCTGCTGCTGCTACTAGTTTTAGCCCTGCAATTAATGCTTCGTATTCTGCTGCGGATGGATTGTTCTATTATTTCTCCATCTGGAGATATCAGTAGCACTCCTGCCCCTGCTCCTTGCCAGTTTGAACTTCCATCGACAAACAGTCTGAAGGAGTCGCCGATGTAGATGCTGCAGGGTCTGAGTTTTTCCTTCCTTTGTTCTTTTGCCTTAGGCTGGGATTCTCCTTGCTTGCTGGGACAACGTTCATCTTGGCTCAACGGAGCCTGATGTTCGATGGATTCAAGCGTGAATTCTGCCACGAAGTCGGCCAAAACTTGGCCTTAATTGCTGTTATGGGCTTGAACTCCAGGTCATACTGGCCCAAGGCAACTGCCCATCTTGCTATTCTTCCTGTTAAGTCTCCTTGTTGCAATAAGGACTTCAGTGGGTGCTCTGTTAGCACCGCCATCTTGTGCGCCTGAAAGTAATGGTTCAACTTTTTTGAGGCCATTACTAAGGCCAGCATTAATTTCTCTAGTGGTAGATATCTTGTTTCTGCGTCGGCCAAGGTTTTACTTATATAATAAACAGCCTTCTGTTCTCCTTTTTCTTCTCGGATTAGCACTGCACTTACTGCGTGTTCTGACACAGCTAAGTACAAAAACAGCTCTTCCCCAGGTTCAGGTGTTGAGAGGACTGAAGCCGTGGTCAGATATTTCTTTAGGTCGGCCAAAGCGGCCTCACATTCCTCAGTCCATAGGAAATCCGTGGACTTTTTCACCAGGTTGAAGAAAGGTTTACATTTGTCTGAGCTTCGGCTTATGAACCTGTTTAGGGCTACGGCCCTTCCAGTAAGCATTTGTACCTGTTTTGCCGATGTTGGGCTCTGTAGATCTACGATGGCCTTGATCTGATCTAGGCTGGCCTCTATGCCCCTTCTTGTTACCAGGTACCCCAGAACTTACCAGATCCAACTCCAAACGCGCACTTTGATGCGTTGAGTCGGAGCCGATATGTTTTGAGGATTTCAAATACCTCTTTTAGGTCGGCAAGATGACCTTTAGGCTCCTTGGTCTTCACGACCATGTCATCGATATAGACTTCTACTGTTTGGCCAATCAAGTGTCTGAACATCTTGGTTACCAACCTTTGGTAAGTTGCTCCTGCGTTTTTCAGCCCAAAGGGCATTACTCTGTAACAGTACAGGCCTTTTGGGGTGATGAACGCTGTTTTCTCCTCATCTAGGGGGTACATAGCTATCTGGTGGTACCCCTATAAGCGTCCAGGAAGCTCATCCTTCCATGTCTAGATGTGGCGTCTACCAATTGGTCAATCTTGGGCAAAGGAAAGCTGTCTTTGGGACAGGCTTTGTTCAGGCTTGTAAAATCTACGCAGACCCTCCATTTACCATTTTTCTTCTTTACCACCACAGTGTTCGATAGCCACGTCGGATAATTGACTTCTCTAATGGCCTTGGCTTCCAGTAGTCTCTCTACTTCTTTCTCCACTGCTTCGACGTGCATCAACGTCGGTCTTCTAGCTCGTTGTATTACAGGTTTGGCCGACCTGTCGACGTTCAGTCTGTGACATATGACCTCGGGTCAATGCCAGGCATTTCATAAGGTGTCCAGGCGAACACCTCTATGTTTGTTCTCAAAAAAGCTTCCAGTTCTCTTTCTTCTTCTTTGGCTAAGCTGAGCCGAGAAGAAAGAAGCGCTCTTCATCGCCTCCTAGACGAGGATTTTCCTTAGTGTTTCCTCACTCTTCTCGGCCGGCTACTTGCCGACATCATCTAGGACCTCCATGTCCTCATCTTCAATCTCTGCCTTCCCTGGTTCTTGTATGTTGCAGGTTGTTTTTCATTGCTGCCATGGAGCAATTTTTTGCCTGCAGTTGATCTCCTCTGACTTCTTCAATCCCATGTTCTGTTGGGAACCGCAATAGTTGATGCAACGTTGAGGGAACTGCCCCCATTGCATGCAACCATGGCCTTCCCAAGATGATGTTGTATGGTGAAGGTGTGTCAATCACGATGAACTCTGTCCTGATCTTCTTAGTGCCGGCTTGTACTTCCAAGTTTGTAGCGCCCAATGGCCACGTTGGTGTTCCATTGAAGCCGACCATCGGGCCATTCGATTGCTCCATGTCGTCTGGGTGAAGGCCCAGCTCCTCGTAACATCTAACATACATGATGTCACAAGAGCTGCCTTGATCTATTAAGATGCGTTTCACTTGGCACTCCCCAACCTGGAGGGATACTACCAAGGCATCATTATGCGGATGCTGGACCATCTCTAGGTCGGCTTCAGTAAAAGCTATCATCGGTCCTTGGCACTCCTCTGGCCGATGTCTCTTTTCCCCGACTTGGTAGACATGTTGTAAATGCCTTACCCTCTGGGTCTCTCCTCTAACTTCGTTCTCGTTGACCCTTGAGTGGATCACATTAACCATCCGTAGTCTCCCTACCTGTGGTTGTTGTGCTAGGGGAGGCGGGGCTGCTGGTGCTTGAGGCAGCCTTGCCTGTTCCTCTCTTGTTCTGGCCTCATCGACAAGGTCCCTCAGATGGCCTTGTCTCACTAAGTCCTCCAAGTGTGCTCTTAGGGCTCTGCAGCCCTGAGTTGGGTGCCCTTCTTCATTGTGGTAAGCACAACGCCTACCAACGTTCCTTCCCATGTATTCTCCTAGGGCCTTTGCCGGTGCCCTAAAATAGGGCTGATTTCGAATTTGATCTAGGACTTTGTGGACGGGAATTTGGAATACAGTCGTCACTGCTTGCTTACCCCTCAATTTTGTCTCCGATTTGTTGAATCCGTTATTACCTCGGCCTCACTTCGGTGAGCCGTTCTCTTTTTCCTGCTTTATCTCCTTATTCCCCGATGTATCCTCCTCGACTCTGGCATATTTCTCGATTCTCGCCATAAGCTCCTCCATGCTTTTTGGCAATGTCTTTGCCAAAGATTTCCGCAATGAATAATCATCTTTCAAGCCGTTTTTGAAAGACACGACCGCCACTTCTTGGTTGCATTCGAGTATTCGATTGAACACCTCGTAGTATCTCTTTGCATAGGCCCTAAGGCCTTCATCCTTGCTGATCTTCAGAGCCATTAATGCGTCCACCCTTAATAGCTGCAGTTTGTTTGTCACGAACCTGGCCACAAACATCTCGACCAGGCCTTCCCAAGTCTTCACGCTTCCCTTTGGCAGCTTGTGGAACCAATCTGATGCAATCTCTCCAAAGGACGAGGGGAACACTTTGCAGAGCAATGGCTCGTTTCCACTGTATAGTGCCATTGAGTTTAAGAATAATCCAACGTGGAAGTTAGGGTCTGACTTACCATCTTATATTTGAAACCTCGGCATACTGAATCTCTTCAGTGCCTCAAATTTGTCCAGCTCTACCGAGAACGGTGTCCTCGGCTTGTCGGGTGAGGTAACCTCGGCCTCAGCGTTCTGTTCCTTCCTCTTGAGGTAATTTCTCAAGTCTTCTTTACTCCTCCCTGGAGCTCGGCTATCTTTTGACTTCAGTCTTTTCGGCACACTACTTTCGGCCTCGTGGTGGGCCCGTTTTGATCTGTCCCCATGGGTTGTGTCAAAGCAGAGCGCCTGCCTTTGAACATGCCGATGTTCTCTGGGCTCTGGGTCCTTCGTGTGATATGTCCTTTGGGACTTCTCTTGTCTCGGCTCCTCTCGTCCAACTTCCCTGGAAGGCGGGTGAGAGTGCCTTCCGCTCCTGGTGTGCTGAGATGCTTCGGGAATTATTTTCCTTCCTCCCTTCTGGGTATTAATTACTGGGATCAGCGTGTCCTGCAGTGGGTACGGCGGCTGCATGACATTGTTTTGCATCATGAAGTTGACGACCGACTGTAGGTCTGCCAACTTGTCTGCCAAATCTTTTACTTCATCATCCCTCCGTAGGCACCTATCTCTCCATACTTGGAGGTTATCTTCGTTATAGTACCTGCTTTGGTCTGTCTTTTTTGAAGTGTCGCCCTCCTGGCCGACGTCATTTCCTCCGTGCCCCTGGTCACGGGCTTCTTCGTTGTGGTTGTCTCCTTCAATGTCAAGGTCGATAGGTCTGCCACTCCCTGCGGGAGCGTCATCCCCAACCTTTTCTTTTTGTGCGTTACTGGCCATCTATTCGTCTTCACTTCCCACAGACGGCGCCAAATTGTGTGAGTGATTTTCTGATCACACTGCCCTCCTTAGTAATTCAGCTGTAGAACACAGGTAGAATAGATGGCACCCTGCTGTCCTGCACAAAAAGAGAAGGCTGTGGCGGTGGTTCTTCCACCCGGGGGCACTCCGACGATCAAGTCAGTATCTCTCTCAAAGATAATCAATAGTGCTTAAAACAATGCTCAAAGTATCAATTGCGTACCTTAGACCCACGGGGGTGCCTCTCTTTTATAGTTTTACTCAATCCCAATCCCACTAGAAACATGACTTCTATGGACTCCAATTCTGTACTTACTTTGGACTCCTCAAGAGATAAGGATAGACTCCCTAACAGTGTTTATCCTTATTCATCCTGAAGTCTTTCTTCATCCTTGGACTCTTGTCCCTTATCCAATTATCTCGGACTTCGATATTCTTGCAGATAACCTCGGCAACTCCGAAATCACCTCGGCATAACTACCTTGACACGTGGCACCTCGGCTGACACGTCGGCGTCACCTTGCCACGTGTTGGTACTCTGAAAATATATCCCCACAGAAGGGATGTCCTTTGATGGTAAAAATCAAACGATTATAAACAGTGATTTGATCAAAGACACATTGAATCTCAATTTGATAAAAAAAATAAATAAATAAATAAATTTAATTTAATTTAATACTTGTTTGATGAAACCCTTAAGATAGAAAATGCACCATTTTTCATCAAATTTGAGTTTGAGGAATTATTGGAGATGACGTTTGATGTGTATGTATTAGGGTTTAGGTTTTTTCTTTTTCTTTTTTTTTTTTTTTGGATGGTAGGTTAGGATTAGTGTGTTAAATTTGTGAATGGATCTGACAATTAAGATAATTATTTTAAGTAATTTGACACATTTTGAAACATTTTATAACAGTAATTATGTTCTGTGAGTTTTTTTTTTTTTTTTTTTTTTTTGGGGGGGGGGGGGGGCGGAATATTTATGTAATAGTTACATCAATAGGCTTGTTTATTTTATGTAGTAGGATAGATTTTAGTGGAATGAAATACGTACACCATCTGAATTTTTATTCAAAATTATTATATAATTTGGATTTAAACCATTTGAATTTCAACCCTACATTCATATTCTAAGCCTTCATTTGGGATATGGATTAGTTTTTTGATTTTTTAACTATTTTGAGTTTTGTTTGTCAACATCACTTTTTAGCCTAAAAGCCAAAAAGTCAGTATGGAGTTAAAAAATCTCATTTGGAATAGGCTTTTTGATTTTTTTAACTTTTGTGAGAGAAAAAATGCAATGATTATAATTTGAATGTAATATTTTATCTTATTATGCTAAAAAATCTATTTTATTTTTTTGTAGGTAAAATAGTCTCAACCCAACCCAAACCTTCATGCCAAACATAGGGCTATAGACTTTTCTTTAAATGTATTGGCTAATAAAGGAACCAAACAACATATAAGATTTGTATTATATTTGAACTGTAGGGTTGGTTTAACTTTTGTTAAAATATGAGGTGAAAAAAAATAGTTTGTTTGGGTTAATTTTTTAATTTTTTATGAAAAAATATACAAAAAATAGAGAAGAAAGATAATCTTTCATTTTTTTTAAATAGCTCTTTGACTTTTTTAGAGCTCGTTTGGCATAAAAAAAGGCAAAGGCTTTTTTATTAAAATAGTAAAAAAAGACGAAATAGATTTTTTAATTCAATAAAATAAAACATCACATTCAATCCATAATCATTTCATTTTTTTTCTTACAAAAGTTAAAAAAACTAAAAAACCTATCCTAAACGAGACTTTTTAGTCTCAGGCTAAAACAACCAAAAAGTCAACCCACATCCCAAACGAATCTTAGTGATTTTTTTGACTTTTTAGCTACTATCTAATGTTGTCAAACTTACTCTTAGAGCATCTTCAATGGTTGTTGCTATATTGCTATTGCTATAATTTGGCAATGAATAGTGTTATTTTGCCAAATTATAGCAATGGTGCTCCAATGGTCATTTGTTATTCTTGGCAAATCTCAACCAACTTTCTCTCTAAGTTTGTAGGTGTTGTTTGGATATAGGTTTTTTGTGATTTTATTTTTGTTTTTTTTTTTTTGTCTTTTGTGACTTTTTTTACCTGTTTGTTAAAAAAATTATATAGTTATATTATTCTCAACTAGACAAATATAAAAAATAAAAATAAATGAGAAATTGGAAAAAAAAAAATTTGTTCGATTAATTCACCCCACCAAAAAACATATCACCTCATATTTAATAAAAAATTTTAACTACACATAAAAAATAAGAGCATCTCCAACCATTATTGCTATAATGTCATTGTTATTACTATAATTTGGCAATGAATAGTGTTATTTTGCCAAATTATAGCAATGGTGCTCCAATGGTCATTTGCTATTTTAGCAAATCTCAACCAACTTTCCCTCTAAATTTGTAGGTGTTGTTTGGATATAGGTTTTTTTGTAATTTTAGTTTTGTTTATTTTTTGTCTTTTATGACATTTTTTTACCTATTTGTAAAAAAAATTATATATTTATATTATTCCCAACTTGACAAATATAAAAAATGAAAAAAAAATTAAATGTAATTAGTCAACATATAATATAATTCACCGCACCAAAAAATTAAATTATACTAAAAATTAGTTAACATTATACATTGTAAAAATAATATTACATTATTTTGTAGAAAATATTCAAAAAAAAAAAAATTTGACATGGAGAGTTTTTATTTATAGAAATTCGAAATATTACCATTTGAAAAAAAATAGCCGTTTGAAGATAGCTGTTGTTATTGAATTTTTTTTTTTTTTAAAAAAAAAAAAAAAAAAAAAAGCCCAAACAAAGCACAACGACTATTTTAAGGGAAGAATGGGAGATCACAACCGTCCACGTCTAAAATGTTCAATGGCTGAGATGATTCTCTAGAATCATCCAACCCTCTCCTCTCACTCTCATCACACTGAGAATCATCCCTCTCAGTCTCCTCAAGCTGATCTCCTATCCAACTCTCTCCTCTCACTCTCATCACATTGAGAATCATCCCTCTCACTCTCCTCAAACCGATCTCTCATCCAACCCTTTCCTCTTACTCTCATCACATTGAGAATCATCCTTCTCACTCTCCTCAAACCGATCTCTCATCACACTAAGAATCATCCAACCTTCTCTTCACTCTAATCACACTGTCTTCCCTCTCACTCTCCTCAAACCGATCTCTCTCTCTCTCTCTCTCTCTCTCTCTCTCTCATTCTCGCATTGTCTTCCCTCTCCTCAAACCGATCTCGCTCTCTCACTCTCGCACTGTCTTCCCTCTCTTCACCGATCTCTGTACGCTTCGATCTTTGTACTCTTCTATCTGTCTCTCTCTCTCTCTCTTGTTCTTCGTTTATTTTTCTGGTTATTAATGTGGAGGTGGTCGCGATTTTTCAGACTCAGGTCTCGCGATGGCTTCAAACCGGATCTTCAAAGAACTCAAGCATCTCCAGATCTTCAAACAACTCAGGTCTGTGCTCTCCGATTTTTCGTAATTATTTATTTTGATTTTTGGTTTAATTTTTGTTGATCCAACTATTTTTGTTCATCCATTTATTTTATTTTGATATTTATTTTGATCTTCAAAGAACATCCATCTTATTTTGGTTTGGTTTATTGTCATAAAATCCATCTGATTTTTACACTCCTATTTGCATCAACTGATTTGGTGATAAATGATTAAAAAAAAATGATTCTGAAAAATGATTTGGGTTTGATTCTGAAAACGAACAAAAAAATGATTCTGAAAAATGATTTGATGATAAATGATTTTGTGAATTTGGCAAAAAAATTGTATAAATTGGGTTTGATTCTGATATTTGGGTTTGATTTTGAATTTGTTGGGTTCCCTACTGTTTAAATTCTGTTGTTTTCAACTGAATTTGGTGCCAAATTGCTGTTTATTTTTGCTGATCTGGCAAGCTTGGGAGCTGCTATTTCACTTACCATATTTGAGAACACATATGGCATCTACCATCTTTGGCAAGTGAAATAGCAGATCATTGGAGACCTGTTTTTGCCATTCCTGTCATTTTTTAGCTTTGGCAAATGAAATAGCAGCTCCATTGGAGATGCTCTAAACAATCACCAATTACCCACCAACAACCATTCATTATTAACCCAGCATTCATTCACTAACAACTATCCACCCAACAACCATCCATTATTCATCCACGCACCCAACAACCACTCATCATTCACCCATCCACATTTTCTCTATAAATATAACACAAGGTTTTCTACAAATTTCATATTCACCTATCCATCATTTTCATATCTTCTAAACTCTCTGTACCCACCCAGCAGATTTTCTACAATTTTCATATTCACCCACTCACCCATCCACCTACAATGAACAATTTGACTAAAGCCATATTCAATGGAGATTTTGATAAATCTTCATCATCTGATGATGATATCATCATGATGCAACTATTCACAGCACAACAATAAAGAATACAGACGTTAAGCCTAAACCAACCAACCATACGTGTTGGTTCCACAAGTGGTCGTCGATACATTCATCGTGAGAGGGTCAAAGGCGACTGACAAATTTGTAGAGATTATTTTGCAGATAATCCTGTCTATCCAGAAGAATACTTCCGAAGACGTTTTCGAATGAGGCGGTCATTGTTTGTTAGTATCTTACATGATATTCAACAAGTGAATGAGTACTTCATTCAAACTCGTGATGTCACTGGTGCTTCTGGATTATCCGGTGTACAGAAGATGACTGCAGCACTTCAAATCCTGCAGTATGGCGTGCCCGTTGATGCTATAGACGAGTACATTAGAATCGGCGAAAGTACTGCAATTGCCGCCTTGAATTTTTTTACTAGATCAATTGTTGCTACGTATGAAATTGTTTACTTAAGATCTCCAAATGAAGCAGATGTCGCCAGATTATTGCAAGAGGGAGAGCAACACGGGTTTCCTAGAATGTTAGGAAGTTTGGATTGTATGCATTGGCGTTGGGATAAATGTCCAACTGCCCAAACCGGTGCTTACACTAGACACTACTACAAACCAATAGTTGTACTCGAGGCAGTTGCCTCCTATAACTTATGGATTTGGCATGCTTTCTTTGGCATGCCTGGCTCTCTAAATGATATTACTGTTCTTGACAGGTCGCCTTTATTTGCTAAATTAACTAGAGGACGTGCCCCTACTGCCAACTACACCATCAATAATCACGCGTACACCATGGGGTATTATCTTGCAGATGGTATCTATCCTCGTTGGGCAACGATTGTGAAAACAATATCTCAACCTCAAGGCGCAAAGAGACAACTATTTGAGAGGATGCAGGAGGCATATCGGAAAGATGTCGAAAGGGCATTTGGAGTGCTCCAAGCACAATTTAATATTGTCAGAGTTCCAGCTAGAGGTTTGAGTGATGAGGATCTATACTACATCATGAAGACGTGCATTATTTTACACACTATGATCATTGAAGACGAGCGTGATATTCCAAAAAATGAACGCAGTACAGCACAAATTCAGACTGATACCAATAATACCCGTTGTCAAGTGTCACGCGATCCGAATGAGGAGTATTCTCAATTTATGTTAAATAGGCAGAGGATTAGATCTATTGAAGGCCATAATGCAATTCGTAATGATCTAATTGAACAGTTGTGGTCCCGAGCTGGAGAGTAGGATTAAGTTTGTATTTTATCTTTTTAATGACAGTTAATGTCATTTAATGTCAATTAATGTCATTTCTTGAGTGATCATTCTGCAGCGAGCAATAATTTTCAAAAATTCTTCCCCAAAAATGAGTATGCGATTACGAATTTCCAACAATTGGGTCTTCAGTAATGTGACACCAAACTCTACAAATTGCCACATCTTCTTCAGTAGTAAATGATTTTCCTCTCTTTGTTTTTGATGAACCTTCCATAGTGATTGTGTGAAAAAACTAAAAATAATATAATTTCGGAAATGTAGTATGAAATCAAATTGAGATAAAGAGAGAAGAAAAAAAAAATGAAATGTGCAAAGGTTGCTGTGAAAACAAATTGAGATAAAGAGTTTCTATTTATAAAAATTCAAACAGAGCCCAACGGCTCTATCAAATGCCAAACAGAGCCCAACGACTCTATTTATAAAAAATTAAGTTTATAATCAAATTGAGTTTCTTTTTCTTTTTTTTAAGCCAAACGGAGCCCAACGGTTCTATCAAATGACATCCCCATCATCCACGTGTTGGTCTTGAATGGTTGAAATGATTTGTGTAGAATCATCAACATTTTCTTCATCTCTCTCTCACTGTCTCTCTCATTCCTCCTCCATGTCCCTCTCACTCTTAGATTCGTCTCTCACTCTCACTCTGTCTCTCACTCTCAGATTCGTCTCTTACTCTCACTCTCACTCTCACTCTCTTCTCTCTCACTCTGTCTTCCTCTCCCTCTCATTTTCACTCTGTCTCCATATGTCCTCTCTCTTCGATCGGCTATCCAGATCTACCTCTCTCTCACTGTCACTCTATCTCTCATCTCTCTGTCTTCGATCGGCAACGGTATATGCTCAAAAAGACGATTGGCCACCGGCGATGGTATATGCTCAAAAAGATGCTCAAAAACCAGGTATTTCTCCTTTTCAATGAATCTGTTTAAATCTTTTCTGTGAATCTGTTCTGTGAATCTGAATGTGCTGATTTCGGATAAAATGGTGAATACTGAATCTGTTTGAATTTTTTTTTTCCTGTGAATCTATTTGAATCTGAATTCTGAATCTGTTTTTTTTCTGTAAATCTGTTTGAATTTGATGAATCATTTGATGAATCTGTAATTTTTGAATCTATAATTTTTCTGTGAATCTGTTTTTTTACCATTTGATTTCGGGTGAAATGGTAAAATGTTGCATTATTCATGAAATTTTTTGGTGAATTCTGAAACATAAAAATGGTGAAATAGTTGTTAGGGGAGGGAGAGAGAGAGGGAAGGAAGAAGGGAGGAAAATAGTTGGTTTTGGCTGAGTTGGCATAAATGGCAGCTGCCAAAGCTTTGGCATTTCTCAAATTTGGCAGCTGCTATGTTTTGCCATTAGAGCATCAAAATTCAACACACCTGCTATATTATAGCAGTGGCAGCTCCAATGGCAAACCATTGGAGATGCTCTCTCCAACATTTAACTTCCTTTTTCATCAAATTTGAGTAAAAATTCCATCTGATATCGCACGTTACAACGGAAAGTCATCAAATCATCAGCTAACCGAGTGGACGTTCAATTGGTTGACCGGCTAGTATAATTTTCAATCAAATCTGAAATATATTGTGAGCAATTTTTCATTAAAGTGGTCATCCGGGAGAACAACCAGCGGGTCGTCTGGTGATGTTGTACTACTTACAACTCCAACAACTCTGAATAATAAATTGGTGAAAATCACAGTCATCCTCAATTTGATGAAAATTGTAACATATCTTGAATTTGATATTGGTTTGATGAAACGATTGGAACAATAAAGTGCTCGTTTGGGAAGTTGAGGTTTGGGCTTTTTGGCTAAAATAGTAACAAAAAAACAAAATAAATTTTTTAGCTCAATAAGACAAAACGTCACATCCAACCCATAATCATTATATTTTTTCTCTCACAAAAATCAAAATAGCTAAAAAGCCCATTCCAAACGAAACTTTTTAGCTCTAAGCTAAAAGAGCCAAAAAACCAACCCACTTCCCAAACGTGCTGGGTTGGAAATGATCTAGTTCTTCACCATTTTTTTTAACATTTCAAGTTTCACACACACCATATTTCAAAAACGGTTAAACCTCTGTTTGGGAAGATATGTTTGGGTTTTTTTTTTGGGCTAAAATAGCCATAAAAAAACAAAATAGGCTTTTTAGTCCAATAAGACAAAACATCACATCCAACTTGTAATCATTACATTCTTCTTCTCACAAAAGTCAAAAAAATCAAAAAGTCCATCTCAAACGAAACTTTTTAGCTCCAAGCTAAAATAACCAAAAAGCTAAAAAGTCAAAAAGCCAACCTACTTTCCAAACGAACCCTTATGAACTTGAGGGCATGTGGAGTCTACCCTGAATCCTATTTTGATGATTTAAACTATTTATTTTATAAGACTTATAGAAAAAATTATATTGCTTTGATTTTCATTTTGGAACCGAGGAATTTCTTACTTTTTTCATTCAAGATTTCAAAAATCTATCTCAAAACTTTGAAAATTTATCTAAAAACTAATAAATTTGATTTCAAAACTGAGAAATTAAAATGAAACCATGAAATTTCATATTTAATTGGAGTTGTTAAGAAAATCATACATAAAATGATCCCACAACTATTCATCCCCGTAGCTTGACACTCTCCACAGTTCACGCACACTGTCCTACAATTATTGATCCGAACCATCCAAAATCTTTATCTCAAAATCAATATCTTGTTTAGAGATTGGGCCTACCCATTAAACCCAAAAAATATCCAAATTGGTGAAATATGGGATGGTAAGGTACTACTACTGGGCAGGACCCATAAAGCAATCATGCAACCACTAAACAAGGAAGAAATAGCAAAAGAGCCTTTGGCCCCCACATTTGCAACCCTTTTCATGTATCCCATGGGTGTGATGATGAATCATAATGCAAGTTTTCTGTGCATATGGATACACAAAACTTTTACCTTTATTTTTCTTAGCCTTGATTTATTTAGTAATTTTAACTTTTTTAAAGGCATTTTTCTTAGCCTTGTCTCCTTACAAAGGTATTTGCTTTATGCATTGGAGTGGGCAATTCAGTGAATGCACTCACCCACCATTGTTTAGGGGCCTTTGTAGGTGGAAAGAATTTGATACTACGGTAATTTCGGTATATTTATTATGCGTCATATTTTAGTGATTTAAATTTTTATTTTATAAATTTTTAAGTATAAATTGTTCATGAGAAAAATTATATTGATCTATAAAATCATTTGACTGTAATTAGTGGATTTTTTTTTTCCTTTTTTAAGAATAATCTACATACAAAAACCTACTAGATAAATAACTCAAATTATTAAAGTTGGTCTTAAAATGAGTCAATAAATTGAAATTATACATTTTCAATCCACAATAAAAGTCTCTCTCACAAAACAAAAGCCTTCTTTGGCTTGGTTTGGGGAGTGGGTTGACTTTTTGGCCTTTTTGGCTATTTTAGCCTGGGCTAAAAAGCTTGGTTTGGGAAGGATTTTTTTGACTTTTTGACTTTTTTAGTTTTTTTTTGTGAGAGAATAGTGCAATGATTATGGGTTGGATGTGATGTTTTGTTTGTTGTGGTTAAAATAACCTATTTTGTTTTTTGTGGCTAAAATAACCAAAAAAGCCTCAAATCTTGCTTCCCAAACGATCGCTTGCTAAATGAAAAAAGATGGATCGTGGACACATCATTAGGCAAATAATAAGTATTATTAGTATTGTTGATTTCCTCATATTCTAATCTAATTCATCTACAAAATGATTATTACTCACTCACAAGAAGGCATGAATAGCTGGCAAAAGAGCCTTTGAGTGATTTTGTGGCCTCGTTTGGGAACATGCTATTTTAGTAACTTTTTGACTTTTTACGAAAAGATGTGCAGAAAAATAGAGAGGTGATGTGACTAGTTTTAGTTGACTTTTTGACTTTTTGACTAAAATAGTCAGTCCCCAAACGAGGCCACATCGTCCTAACAAGGGGGCAATGGACTTGGTCCGTGTAACCTAAATATTCCACAAACATATAGCAACAAAAAAGAAAAAAGGCAAAGTAATTTTAGTTAAGACTGAATAAATTTAATGACTAGTGTTGTTTCTCAAATAATGAAATGTCTTTACACACGAATAATTTTGCTAATTGTTTTAAAAATAATAATAATAACGAAAAAGTGTATCTCACAGTGTATAATGACTTGTATATAAGAGTCTTGTTACGTAAAAACCTATGTCCTAGGGGGCGTGATAAAATTGCCAAAATGAATTATTTTTTCATGAATAATCAAATAATACCCTTTATTTGTGAGATAAGGCTGACTTAGGCCATGTTTGGTAAAGGCTATTTTTTTTTACTTTTTGTGTTAAAATTCTCAAAAAGATAAAAATAGGTTAAAATAATTAATAAGACAAAATATCACATCAGACCCATAATCATTTCATTTTTTCTCTCACAAACATCACATCCAATTACAAAAAAAAATCTAACAATCTTCTGAAATATAAATATTTTAGCCTACTAAAATAACCAAAAACTAAAATAACTTACTAAATAGCCAACTTTCCAAACACCAACTTAATTAAATAAAACCTCTTAGTAGTAATTTTAACAAGTGGATTGTTTATTTACATTTGTTTTGTTGATTTTTCTAAATCGGATTTTTAAAAAAATTCAGAAATTAATTTGAAAAAAATACAATAAATTTATAGTTTTTTTATTTTATAATTAGAGATGTCGAAACTTGATGCAGACGGTGAAAAAGCACAATAATGAAAAATACACATTTTAATATAATAGAAATAATAATATTATTTTTTCATTCATATAAATAATTCAATAATGAATTATTAATGAAAAAAAAAAAACTCAATGTTATGTTGGAATGTAATTATGCTAAAATATTTCAGAAGTGCTTACAGACCCTCACAACTCCCACTCACATGTCAGACAGAGAGGAAAAATAAAAAAATAAAATAGTTACCAATCAATCAGGGTCATAGAGTTCATCCATTTTGGGTCTCAAGTATTAATCTAAATATTTATGTTTTTGAAAAAGTATAAAAAATAATTTTGCAGGTGAGCTAAGGTCACCACGTTCGTCATTTTATTACACGGGACACGTGAGTGACACATAAGCGCGTTGTCAATCACAGGTTACCACGTTCGTCATTTTAGCCTCCGTTTGGAAAGTGGGTTGGTTTTTTGACTTTTTTGATTTTTTTGGTTATATGAGCCTGGGCTCAAAAGCTTGATTTGAGAAGTACTTTTGATTTTTTTGACTTTTTTGTGAGAGAAGAGTGTAATGATTATGCGATTAGATGGGATGTTTTGTCTATTGTGACTCATGAGCCTATTTTGTCTTTTGTGGCTCATTGAGCCAAAAAAAGCTCAATGAGCCCTTGCCAACTACAACTTAGACCATCTCCAACGCTTTAGCAAATTTGATATCAAATTCAAATTTTGATGAAAACGGTACTATTCATGGCTCCAACCGTTCACCAAACCTGATACCAAAATGAGATTTCATCAAAACTTTCATCAGATCGACGACGAAGTAATGAATTCATCAAAACACTGTTCCTGACCGTTGGAAAGAGGAGCCGGTTGACCAATCGGTTGCCCGGCCGGTTGACCAACCGGTCAACCAGTGAAAGGTTCAAACAGTTCAAGGAAAAGAAGTGTAAACCGTGTAAAAAAAAAAAAAAAAAAAAAAAATTTGCCTAACCGGTCGACCTGCTGGTCGACCACCCGGTCGTTCCGGAAAAAGTTCAAAAAGTTCAAAAAATTCAAAAAAAAAAAAAAAAAAATTTTTTTGCCTAACCTGTCGACCGGCCGGTCGACCACCCGGTTGTCCCGGGACACATTTGGTGAAAGGTGAACCGTTGGAGCATCTGTTAAAAAATTTGGTGAAATGAGTCATTTTTGACTCAAATTTAATGAAAAATTTGAATCACCGTTGGAGATGCTCTTACAAAGCCACGGTATCCCAACAAACAACATATAACGGAACAGTAGCGTTAATATTTTAATGACCAATGACCAACACATCTTCATTTTATTTATTTATTTATTATTATTCATTATTTATCAATCACAAGAACAAGGTTTCTACATAGAAGTTCCCTCAATAAAAGTGCATATATCAGTTCAAATAGCATGTTGATTATCAGTATATTTTGTAGTTTTAAGAATGTGATACATCATTTTTTATTTAAACTTATGTTGGATCACATTTGAAAAAGAAAAATGATAAGTAAAATATAATTATATTTTATTCATATGTTACCTACCGTTTCTATATATATTTTTTTAAATTCCTATTCAAATTCATAATTTCAATACTGTCTAAAAAATACATAAAAACTTTATTTATTCAACACTTATACTTTTTGTTTTTAGACAGAGAGTCTTGTAACATGTCTTTAGGTACATGTTAACATTTTTTTTTAATTTAATGTATAATTTTTAAAAATTTCTTAACAAATAACTTAAAACATTTGTTAATATTGAAATCTAATAGAAAGTGTACTAAATTTGTAGAAGATATTTGAAAATTTAATAATAAGTGTCTTAACATCTACTCATATTTTTATCATTTTTTGTGTTTCATAAACACTAGTAAGACATTTATTTATTTATATATAACAACTGTATTTTTTTATAAATAAAGTGACATGGTAGTAATCGAATTGCATACCTCGGAATTGCATTTGGTCTTGGCATTCAACTCGTGCAATGGGATGGATATACTATTGGGGATTATATTATAGTATGAGATGGAGATGCTTTTATCAATTTTAAAAACATTTTTCAATTGCGATCCGTAACTCGAAACTCACATGGCTCCAATGGCCCAAGTTCTATATACACCCCCATATTTTTGTGCACCCCCATTTATTTATACAACCCATCTCAATTTTAACCAACACATATCATTTGAAATAATAAAAAAAAAAGAAAAAAAAAAGAACAGAGTAGAGAGAGTTCTCTCTCTTATTTCATTTATGATTCTCTCTCTCATTACATTTATGATTTGTGCTAAACTTGGATTTTTGACGACAAAAAAAAAACAAAAACAAGAAAAACAAAAATGGCAAATGGTGAACCAAATAAGGAAGAGAGATCATCATTAGCAACATCAGCAGCGAAGGTGAAAGAGTTGAATGAGTGTCTGCCAGTGACAACTTCAAGGAATGGGAAATGGTAGTACTCTGCTTTTCACAATGTCACTGCCATGAAGGGAAAGCAAAATTGAAGACAAATCCCAAACCAAAGACAGCAAACACATCACAAATTGAAGGCAAATCCCAAACTATAACACAAATTGAAACCAAAATCCAACCCCAAACAATCACAATCGTCTAATTTCTACATAAATTGAACCCCAAATAGTCGCAATCGATTTTAGGTTTACTTCAGATTCCTTTTCTTCTCGTAGATAATGATGATTAGGCTGCTACGGTAGGTCATGCGTTGTTCAAATCTGTAAATCGTTGTTCGTCGTTCTCTGTCTCAGTCCGTCGTTCGTTCTCCTTTGTCGTTCTCAGTCGAGATGAGGGAGATGACAAAATGAGAGGAATGAGGGAACACAAATGTGAGGAATGAGAGGGATAAGTGTTTTTCACTTAAGAAATAGCAGATGAAAGAGAGAAGAGGAAACGACAGCAGATCAAAGAGATAGGGAAGAGAGAAATTAGTGCTTTTCGGGCCATTTTCGAGCCAAATGATTCGAGCTACAAAGCTTTTTCCAACATTTTTTTTAGATGCTTTTAACAAAGACTTGGGGGGTGATGAGACGATTTTAAAGTTTTGAAAATAATTTTTAAAAATTTTAAAATTATATAAGCTTGCCTTTTGATATTTTTGCGAATTTAAAATCCATCACCAAAGATTTTTTTAGATAAAAATTAAATTTATTTAATTATTTATTTTTTAGTCTTGTTAATGACAAATCTAAACATTATTAATAAAAAATATAAAATGTCAAAATATTTATAATTTCAATAATATTTATTTATGTTAATATAAAAAAAAAATTACAAACATTAACAAAAATATATATTTTTTTCATTTTTAGATTGATACATTAACAACAATTTTAAGAACTGTTTTTAACATTTTCTTTTATTTTCTTGTAACATTTTATTTTGCATTGTAGGGAAATAAGAAAATATTTCGCTCAAACAAATTATTTGCCAAATATTTATCTCTTAAAGATGAGGTAGGTAGGAATAATATTTTTATTTATATATTATTAATTTAGAAATGGTATAGTGGCAATAGATGGAAGTGTTAGGAGAAGAGACATATCTAAATCAACAATGATAGAGACCCCCTTTTCCCATCACCCCCTTTCATCCCCTTTCACCCCCTCTCACTCTTATTGGTTGTTTTTTCTTTTTTTTTTTTTTTTTTCCTGCACATCCAATCACCCCCTGACACATGTCAAAGGGGGGTGAGGGGGTGCCCCTTTTGAGGGGGTCTAAAGTATTATTCTATCTAAATTGACGTGGACCAATATAATAATAGATATATAAATTTTCTTAATTTGACTAATCAAGTGATTGTTGATAGAATCGAGTAAAAAAGAAATATTCATATAACAGATTTCATTTAATGGAACTTAAGATTTGATTTAATTTGATTTGGTTTATATTATTATTCTAAAAGTATATTCTTTATTTAGACAATGCAAAGAAGGAGGGAGGCTCCTTCTAAGAAATTGTTAAACAGTTAAAATAACGCCGTTAGTATGAAACATTTGCCCGTTAAAGTCCTCGAGTCAAAGAACACCCAAAGCCAACGGCTATAATTTCGTCTCTCTCTCCTCTCTATTCTCTCTGTGATCTACACTTGTACATTCTACATGCATAGCCCAAGAAAAAATCGGCGAGAAGACCGGACCCTTGAAACAACAGAGAAGATCACACCACCAACAAAGCGAATTGAATTTTTTTTGCTTCAATTAATCGCCCAATTAATCGCCATCTCTGCAACATCTCATTATAAGCTCACATTCTTTGGCTCATTCACTTTTGGTTCTTTCCCTCGGTAAGGATCCACTCTCTTCCATTACAGTTGATCCACATTAAGACCCCCACCCAACAATCTTGATTTTATTACATTGGTGTGATAATCTCTCAAAAACCCTGTTTTGTTAATCTTTTTTTGGTGGGTGAGAGGAAGAGTTCGAGTTGTTTGAATCTGAATCCTCTTGTTGGAGGTTGAAAAGCTCTCATCTTTAGAGCTTCTTGATCTTCAACACCTCTGAATTTGGAGGTGTGTTTGGTAATTCTGCATTGGAGACTTTGAGGGCATTTCCTATATAAATTAGGGTTTGCTCTTTGGGTTTCTGAGCAACCAGAATGGATCTCTCAGCTTTGAAACGTTGAATTCTTTCTGGGTTTTTGTTTTCCTTTGTTATTGTATATAGTTCTTTTTTCTTTTTTAAATATATATTTTTTTGGGGATTTTTGCAATTGGGGCTAGAACAAGAGTCTTTTGATCATTAGGATAATAAATTCAGTTTGATTGAGAGGCCTTGTTCGATCTGAGTTGGGTTAATAATTCTATCAACCGGTAAGTTAATAGTTTTTTTGAAAGATGTAAATTGAATTAGTCAAAAAGGGTCCTGAGTTTCTGGAGGAGAACTAAAATTGTACAATGTCAGTTGCTGATGTTGCTTTGAGTCCGGTTCCCAAAGAGTTGGTGCGATCTTCTGGTTATCTTGATAGCCAGTTAGGTCTCTGCTCTGACGAATCGATCATAATTTACCTCATTGTCGCCGGTTCTGCGATTCCCATGAGGGTATTGGAGTCCGATTCAATTGCGTCAGTGAAACTTAGGATCCAAACATGTAAAGGTTTGGTAGTGAAGAAACAGAAACTAGTTTTCCAAGGCAGAGAGTTGGCACGAAATGATTCCCTCGTTAAGGACTATGGTGTCACGGAAGGGAATGTTTTGCATTTGGTTGTCCGTCTCTCTGATCTCATTATCATCACAGTTAGGACTGCCTGTGGGAAGAAGGAATTTGAGTTTCAGGTCGATCGTTACAAAAACATTGGATATCTCAAGCATCGAATTGTCAAGAAAGGGAAAGGCTTTGTTGATCTCGATGATCATGAAATTTATTGTAATGGCGAGGAGCTTGATGACCATAAGAGGCTAATTGATGATATATGTAAGGACACAGATGCTGTGATTCACTTACTAGTTCAGAAATCTGCAAAAGTTCAGGCCAAGCATGTGGAGAAAGATGTTGAACTCTCTGTTGTGGCAGCTAATTGGAAAGAGAGGACAGATGAAGGACTACACGAAGGAGAGAACCAGTCCATTGAGCTTCAAGTTGAACCTGGGAAAACACCGGTTAGAGATTTCATGTTGGAACCTGTTTTTGTTAGTCCAGAGATCAAATTGCCTAAAATGATATGGGATATGATTAATTCTACCATTGATGGACTGGAGAGAGGCAAACAACCTATCAGATCATCTGAGGGCACAGGAGGAACTTATTTTATGCAAGACGCATCAGGCAACAAGTATCTTTCGGTCTTTAAGCCTATAGATGAGGAACCAATGGCTGTGAATAACCCTCTGGGGTTACCCTTATCATCGAATGGTGAAGGCTTAAAGAGGGGAACCAAAGTCGGAGAAGGTGCATTTAGGGAAGTTGCAGCATACATACTGGATCATCCTAGGAGTGGCCAACGTACATTATTGGGTGAGGTTGGTTTTGCTGGTGTGCCACCAACTGTTATGGTGCAGTGCTTGCATAGGGGATTTAATCATCCAGATGGGTATGAGCATGCTCTAAAGAATGTTAAGATCGGGTCATTACAAATGTTCACGAAGAATAATGGATCTTGTGAGGATATGGGTCCTCGGGATTTCCCTGTGGAGGAGGTCCATAAGATCAGTGTGTTTGATATAAGAATGGCGAATGCAGATAGGCATGCCGGGAATATTCTGATGAGCAGAGAGGGGGAAGAGGGGCGGATTGTGCTTATTCCGATTGATCATGGCTATTGTTTGCCTGAGAATGTAAGTGTTGCTAGTCTTTTGTTTATGTTTACTTACCTCACTTTAAATGTTATATTATTACTTGCCACATTAGCTGCATGCAGTGCATTTGAATCGATCTTCTATGCCCTCAGTGGCATTGATGATGTCAACTATTCTCTTTTTGAACCCCTTGGGAATGAGACGATGAGACTAATTCAATACAAAAATTTCTCTTCATAATGCTCTAAGTTTTTAGGATTACTGTGATGCCAAATTCATTCATAGATTTTAACATAATAGACTGACATTTCTTTTTTCTTGGCAGTTTGAAGATTGCACATTCGATTGGCTCTACTGGCCGCAAGCCCACCAACCTTACTCTCCCAACACCATTGAATACATAAATTCGCTTGATACCGAACAAGATATTGCACTTTTGAAATTCTATGGATGGGACCTTTCCCTTGAGTGTGCTCGCACACTCCGTATCTCCACCATGCTTTTGAAGAAAGGGGTAGAGAGAGGACTCACTCCCTTTGCCATTGGAAGCATCATGTGCAGAGAAACGTTAAACAAGGAATCGATTATTGAGAAGATTGTTCAAGAGGCTCATGATTCCGTTCTCCCCGGCATGAGTGAAGCTGCATTTCTTGAAACCGTCTCCCAAATCATGGATTTCCAGCTTGACAAGTTTGCTAAATAATATTAACCTGATCTATAGGTGTTTGTAACTGTATGTATAGATCGAATGACCAGTCCATTTGGGTGGACTGCAGATCGTATCCGAGGTGGATGGCTTCCTCTATTCTCTGTGGGCCTGACACTGTTTTATTTTAATTTTTTTTCGGTTTATTTCTGTTCTTTTTGACTAATTCTTGGATTGCCTTGAGACATTGAACAGAAGTTAAAATCATGAATAAGAAAAATATTTTGCTTAAATATTATGGGTTTTGGATTTTGCTTAAATATTAATTCCCTTGGATTTTGGATTTGGATACATGCATACTTTATTGTTCCATGAATTTTGGGAATACCTAGTGCAATCTTGGTGCTTGGGGCATTTAGTGTTGGTTTTGATGTGTCAGATGGGGTGGATAGCTGAGATCAATACGTTGGTTTCATGTTCATTGATGAGTTAGTGAATTCGAACGATGCTTCGATTTTGTTGAAGAGATGCATGTTTTATCTCACTCTCTCAAGGCTTTCTTCCTTGTCTTCATCCCTTCTTTTTCTTCCTCTTCATCCCTTTCAATTTGTCAATAGATCAATGAGGTCTCTGTTTCTTTTTCTTTTATATACCATATGGATGGTTTCAATCCATGAAATTCAAAAATACAAAATTTCCTCCCTAAGCCTCTATTTATACATTTTCAACTAACCTCCTCTAACTGCCACTCTAACTACTCACTAACCATCCTATATTATTTTCTTCACTTTTTTTTTTTTTTTTTTTTTAATGGAAGTTTTTATTACCGAAGAAAAGGAATTTTTCGCCTCTTTAATATTAACTAACATTCCCAACTCCACTCCGCTAAGCAACTAAAAAACAAACTAACTAATCAACCCAACTCAATAATTATTTCACTTACACGGTGTTTGGGAAGTTACTATTTAATAAGTTATTTTAGTTTTTGGCTATTTTAGGAGATTAAAATTTTTATTTTTGGAAAGATAGTGGGATTTTTTTTGTAATTAGATGTGATGTTTGTGAGAAAAAAAAAATAAAATGATTATAGATTTGATGTGACATTTTGTCTTATTGACTATTTTAATTTATTTTGCCTTTTAGTACTATTTTAATTTGTAAACAAGTTGGGCCGAGCTATGGAACCTATCTACGAGACCGAGCTACAAGACCTAGCTACGGGGCCAAGCTATTGGACCTAGCTACAGGACCTAGTGGCGGTCAACGCTATGGCCGAGTTACCAAGCAAGGTAGTCAAACAGAGAGAAGAGCCGAAATAACTTGGTTGACCGCAATGTTAGCCGAGGTAAAGATATCAGCCGAGGTAAAGGGGTCAGTCGAGGTAAAGATGTCGGCCGCGGTAAAAAGGGCTTAGCAAGTGGATCGCAAGTGTTAGCTCGGTCCAAGTGTAGTGACGGTCACCACGGTCGGAGTGAAGATGGTTAGTTCGGTCATAGTATTTTGAGCCGAGGTATGATGGCTTCTCATGGTGGACCTCGGTTTGGTTAGCACGGTCGTAGCGCGCCATAGTTACTTCGGTCCAGGTATGAAAAGGGATTGACTAGTGTTACCACGGTCCAAATATGATTATGGTCACCAGACGGAGTAAAGGTAGTTATCTCGGTCGTGGTATTCAGAACCAAGGTATTTGGGCTTCTTGTGGTGGACCTAGCTATAGATTAGCTCGGTCGGGGGTTTACTACGGTTAGCACGGGAGTAAGTAAACACCACAGTTGGAGTATGTCAAACCGAGGTACACGCAGTGAAAGTAAGAACCGAACTAGTGGTAGCTCGGTCTAGTCTGCGGCTTTAGCATGGTCATGTTATTTCGGTCGTATTGACATCCAACCGTGGTAAAACCATCTCACTTGGTTTAAGCAGTGAGGGGGGTGTTGAAGGATAAGCGTTATCCTTCAGGAGTATGAATCCTAGGAGGACTCTACGCAAGGAGGAGTAATCCTAGAAGGACTCTACATGGAGGAGTAAGAGTCCTACCAGGATTGTGCTACGCGAAACCTATATAAGCTCACCAATATCACCTTTGGAGAGGTAACACAACTTTTGCTCCCTGATTACATTGAGCTTTTGCCTACTTGTCTTGCTTTCTGACTTAGGCATCGGAGAGGTTTCCGGCACACACCCGCCGGCCAGCTCACGTTTGTGTTTTCAGGTGACAAAGCGACGTCGTACGGAGGAACGCAGACTTGATCAACAGGATTATACGAGAAGGTATATTTCTTTCCCGTACAATTGGCGCCGTCTGTGGGAACTCAGACAAGAACAACCTCTTGGTCAAGCTTTCTCTCGAAGATCAATGGCGAACAACGAAGAACTTCCTCACTCCACCATTGACGGACTAACCCCAGAAGGGGGTGCAAGGCGCGAAGGCCTACCCTTGGTCGCTCCCATGGCGAGTCTGGAACCACAAGGACAAAATTCCAGAAGGGATGCGAGGGGACGAAGACGGAATAACAGCCCTCATCCCTCTCGCTCGCAAAGCCCAGAAAGACAAAGGCGCAGGATTGATCCTCAAACTCTAGAGGATCGCGTCAGGGAACAAGATGAATTAATTCGCAAGATGGCGGCAGACATGGAGTCACTCAAACGCCAGGTGAAAGGAAGAGAAGTGGCGACAGGAGAGGGGCGCAACAACAAGACACCCCCTCGCCACTCGGAAGGGCGTAGTAGGAATTCTACACCCTCCCATGCAGAGAACAGAAGCCTCAGGACAGGCGATACACTATCCGGATCTTCCAGAACTCGTCGCTCCAGGTCTGAGAGGACGAGATCCGAAAGGTCGAACACGGAAGGAAGCACATATTGGCCCTCGCATACGCACCAAACAAGGTCCAGACAGACGAAGTTGCCCAGATCGTCCGACCTACGAACCGTGTTCAAAGAGAAGGCACGATGGAAGGAGGACGCCAGGGCGCGCGATCCACACAGAGTTTCTGCATTACAGCGGTTGGCTCCTCGGACGCATGGAAGCGTCGAGGTTGGAATGCCACTACCGCGCCCTGCCTACGAACCGACGGACAAGGCATTAGCGAGGCTGCAGACCTCACCGTTCGTTCCGGCGATTGAAAACGCACCCCTACCATCAGGCTTCCTTCAGCCCAAATTCACTACATATGAGGGGAAGACGGACCCTTACTCACACTTGAGCCACTTTCGCCAGGTCATGGCTGTATACCGGCGAAACGAGGCTCTGATGTGCATCCTCTTCCCATCTAGCCTTGGCGACCTAGGCTTGACTTGGTTCGAAAAACTCCCAGAAGGCAGCATAGCCTCCTGGGCGCAATTGGCGGAGGCTTTCGTAACAAGGTTCAGAACAAACACTAAAACCCCGGTGGAGATCGACCAGTTACTCTCCATCGACATGGGTGACAAGGAGACCCTAAGATCCTACAATAGTCGCTACTGGGAGACCTTCAACCAGATTGGGGACTGTCCCACCAATCTCGCCATCGCACAGTACAATAGAGGTCTTCCAGTCGGAAACAGGTTGAGGGACTCAATTACCATGACGCCACCCCTCACGATGGAAGCCTTGATGGAAAGAGTACACCAACATATTCGCGTGGAGGAAGATAGCGCCCGCGCTAAAACAAAATCTGGCACAACCGCAATACCAGATAAAATGACCACGGCGAAGGTCAACACGGTAGAACGTCCAAGTAGAAACGGGCAAGGCAGGCGGGACAACGGAGAGGACCAAGGCAAAAGAAGGTTGAGAGTCCACACTGCCATGACCACGGTGTTCAAAAAACCAATCTACCGAATTCTCAGCGAGATACGCGATGAACCTTTCGTCCGATGGCCTGCTAAGCTGGGAGAAGCGCAAAAAGACTACGACGAGAAATCGCGGTGCACCTTCCATGATGAACAGGGGCACCGCACTGAAAATTGCACGCCATTAAAGCAGCATTTGGAAGAGTTAGTGGCAGCTGGGCACTTGGACCAATACATAAAAGGAAGAACTTGAGAGCAAGGAGCTGTTCGCAGATGTTAGCGAGGTAGCTGAACAGAAGGTAGTGGGAGACTTGGTACAGGAAAAGATAGATGTAAAGAACCCAGAGAAGGAAAGCTAGGGCCCAATTGGGATGGACCATACAAAGTGGTTGGTTTAGCTGAAAAGGGGCATATCACTTGGAAGATAGAGCCATCAAGGCTATCCCCAGACCATGGAACACTGCCAATCTCGAGCTATTTTTTCGATAGGGTACTTGTAATTTACATTTCCTCAATAAAACAAGTAGTTCCCTTTTCAGCATAGAATATTTTCTTCTGTAAAAGTTGTTTTGGTAAGCTAGAGGCATTGAAAGCAGAGTTGGATGGAAAAACCAACACTTACCTCTCCTAAGCCGAGGTAAGGACTTAGGCTAAAGGTGGTTGGCAGGTTTGACCAACAAAACTTTTTTGCACCCTTTAGCCGAAAGGTTTGACCAACACTTTTTGCACCCTTTAGCCGAGGTAAGGACCTAGGCTAAAGGTGGTTGGCAGGTTTGACCAACAAAAAACTTTTTGCACCCTTTAGCCGAGGTAAGGACCTAGGCTAAAGGTGGTTGGCAGGTTTGACCAACAAAAAACTTTTTGCACCCTTTAGCCGAGGTAAGGACCTAGGCTAAAGGTGGTTGGCAGGTTTGACCAACAAAAAACTTTTTTGCACCCTTTAGCCGAGGTAAGGACCTAGGCTAAAGGTGGTTGGCAGGTTTGACCAACAAAAAACTTTTTTGCACCCTTTAGCCGAGGTAAGGACCTAGGCTAAAGGTGGTTGGCAGGTTTGACCAACAAAACTTTTTTGCACCCTTTAGCCGAGGTAAGGACCTAGGCTAAAGGTGGTTGGCAGGTTGACCAACAAAACTTTTTTGCACCCTTTAGCCGAGGTAAGGACCTAGGCTAAAGGTGGTTGGCAGGTATGACCAACAAAACTTTTTTGCACCCTTTAAGCCGAGGTAAGGACCTAGGCTAAAGGAGGTTGGCAGGTATGACCAACATTTTTTGCACCCTTTAAACCCAGGTAAGGACCTAGGCTAAAGGCAGGTTTGACCAACATTTTTTACTCTTCGAGATAAGGATTAAAAAGTGGTTGGCTGGAAAAACCAACACTTGGTACTCTTCAGCCGAGATAAGGATCAAGGCTGAAGAGTGGTTGGCAGGTATGACAAGATAGATTGCAAGGTTAAGACCGAGATGAGTATATCGGCCAGAGAATGTCATACTTCATTCAAAACATAGCGGAAAATAAATGCAAGCATGGAGCAAGCCGAACAAGCAGTTGAGAGAACTGAAGATTTCATTCCAAAAGTGCATTACAAAAGGAGGGGCCGTAGCCAGGTTACAAACTCCTTTGGTAAACAGAAGAAAAATCATGCATAGAGGTCATTTAAATCGACATCCGAATCAACCCTGGCTTCACCTAAAGATAGCTTGGTCATGACAAGCACACTTTGGTTGAGCTCGGTCGAAAGCACCGCATCACACAGCAGGCAAAGGTGGGATGGAGACCACAGGAGTTGGAGAGTTGGACTGGCGACCGAGCTGGGCGTTATTATCAGGCTTTTGGGATACATCCCCTTCCTCAGTATTGGAGAATTTTTTGCTGAATGGCATTTGCATACTCCACCATGGAGTTCGGTATACAATATGGAGGAGGGTTTAGAAGACCTCGGTCTCTTGGCTATGACCGAGTTGCGCCACAGCTGCTTTCCACCCACACTTGAAGAAGAGGTCTTTGGCAGCCTCACATTGCAGGATATAGTATCTCGGTTAAGCGTGCAAAGGCGTGTCTGGCCAACCTAGTCAGTCTGCAAAGTGAAAAGGAAAAGTATTAAGTACAGATCGTTGGACCGTGCTAAAAGAAACAAAGGCGAAATAAATTGAGTCCTCGCTCGGCCAAGTAAAATGAGGGATTCGCAGCCCGGTTGAAGTTTATGGTGCAGCATTCTTAGCTCGGCAGAGTGGGGCGTTCTTAGCTCGGCTGGAGGAAAAATAATCCCAATCATGCTATGCAGATGGAATTAAGGGGCAATTGAGAGGGTAATTTGTAAACAAGTTGGGCCGAGCTATGGAACCTATCTACGAGACCGAGCTACAAGACCTAGCTACAGGGCCAAGCTATTGGACCTAGCTACAGGACCTAGTGGCGGTCAACGCTATGGCCGAGTTACCAAGCAAGGTAGTCAAACAGAGAGAAGAGCCGAAATAACTTGGTTGACCGCAATGTTAGCCGAGGTAAAGATATCAGCCGAGGTAAAGGGGTCAGTCGAGGTAAAGATGTCGGCCGCGGTAAAAAGGGCTTAGCAAGTGGATCGCAAGTGTTAGCTCGGTCCAAGTGTAGTGACGGTCACCACGGTCGGAGTGAAGATGGTTAGTTCGGTCATAGTATTTTGAGCCGAGGTATGATGGCTTCTCATGGTGGACCTCGGTTTGGTTAGCACGGTCGTAGCGCGCCATAGTTACTTCGGTCCAGGTATGAAAAGGGATTGACTAGTGTTACCACGGTCCAAATATGATTATGGTCACCAGACGGAGTAAAGGTAGTTATCTCGGTCGTGGTATTCAGAACCAAGGTATTTGGGCTTCTTGTGGTGGACCTAGCTATAGATTAGCTCGGTCGGGGGTTTACTACGGTTAGCACGGGAGTAAGTAAACACCACAGTTGGAGTATGTCAAACCGAGGTACACGCAGTGAAAGTAAGAACCGAACTAGTGGTAGCTCGGTCTAGTCTGCGGCTTTAGCATGGTCATGTTATTTCGGTCGTATTGACATCCAACCGTGGTAAAACCATCTCACTTGGTTTAAGCAGTGAGGGGGGTGTTGAAGGATAAGCGTTATCCTTCAGGAGTATGAATCCTAGGAGGACTCTACGCCAAGGAGGAGTAATCCTAGAAGGACTCTACATGGAGGAGTAAGAGTCCTACCAGGATTGTGCTACGCGAAACCTATATAAGCTCACCAATATCACCTTTGGAGAGGTAACACAACTTTTGCTCCCTGATTACATTGAGCTTTTGCCTACTTGTCTTGCTTTCTGACTTAGGCATCGGAGAGGTTTCCGGCACACACCCGCCGGCCAGCTCACGTTTGTGTTTTCAGGTGACAAAGCGACGTCGTACGGAGGAACGCAGACTTGATCAACAGGATTATACGAGAAGGTATATTTCTTTCCCGTACACCATCCTATATTATTTTCTTCACTTTTTTTTTTTTTTTTTTTTTAATGGAAGTTTTTATTACCGAAGAAAAGGAATTTTTCGCCTCTTTAATATTAACTAACATTCCCAACTCCACTCCGCTAAGCAACTAAAAAACAAACTAACTAATCAACCCAACTCAATAATTATTTCACTTACACGGTGTTTGGGAAGTTACTATTTAATAAGTTATTTTAGTTTTTGGCTATTTTAGGAGATTAAAATTTTTATTTTTGGGAAGATAGTGGGATTTTTTTGTAATTAGATGTAATGTTTGTGAGAAAAAAAAAATGATTATAGATTTGATGTGACATTTTGTCTTATTGACTATTTTAATTTATTTTACCTTTTAGTACTATTTTAGCCAAAAAAAAACCTAAAAAATCTTCTTCCCAATTTTGGACGGGGTGTTGTTTGAGAGAGTAAAGTTCATTCTTGAATTATTTTGTCAATTTTACCAAAATTATCATTTTTTTCGGGAAAAACAATTTTCGTGCCCTAATGGACATACAAAATCTTTGTTCCTGTGGTTTTTGTCATTTTCCATAGGCAAAAGTTTTTATTATGTATTGCTTAACTTTCTTACATGGCAAGAATGATTATAGTAATATGTATTTATTGGACTGGAGCTTAAGGGCGTGTTTGGGAATATATTATTTTAATTTTTTTTAATTTTTTATGAAAAAAATATATTAAAAAATAAAGAAAATAGTATAATAACTTATAATGACTTTTTAAATTTTTAATTTTTAATTAAAATATGTAATTGAAAAACGAGATGGATATGTCAATTTCTTAAAAGGCAACACTAATTTGGGTTTTGTATGGTTGTCTAAAATAGTGGGGGGAAAAAAAAGAAAGAAAAGAAGTAAAGGCGAGAGAAAGGTAAAGTGTTGCCTGTGAATTTTTCTAAATATTTTTTTTTTGAATATTTATTCTTTCTTTCAAATGTACAATTAGTCAAAGAAACAAAAGAAATAATGACATTTAAAATTTTTCATCTAATATATTTTATATTTGTAAAAAAAAAATGAAAAAGAAAAAAAAGAAGATAAGTGTACAAGTTCAAAGGGGTCAAATTAGATAGTTTAATGTAATTTTGCATAATAAAGAGGAAATAAAACCGTCATTAATTTTGGTAAAACATTTTTTTTTTTCATTTTTTGATATTTAGTATAATATTATTTAAAATAAAATGTTTTCTACTTTTGAAAGGTGACAATTTTTTTATAACTAAAATTTTGTTAATACTATTATCACCACCATCACCCCATCACATTAGCGCCGTTGCCAGCATCACTACATTATCATCACCTCCACCTACTGTCACTACCATTCCACCACCACTAATGTAATTATTAATACATTTGTTTCAATAATACAATCAAATTTTAAAAAAATAATATTATAAAAAATATCATTTTTTTAGTCCTTTTCTTTTTCACTTTGCGGTTGTCAAAGTATATTCTTATCCATAGAGAGAGGCAAAGAAACCTGTTTTTTATTTCCGTTGTATCAAAAAAAGAAAAAGAAAAAGAAAAAAAGAAACCTGTTTCATATTTTCAGTTTGCTAGCTCTAGCTCCATAATTTTATTCAATGGTTTTATTTCATCACTTTGTCTTGGATGCTTTACCCTCCAAGGAACCTATGTCTGTGTTTTTGAGAGCCCACTGTCAAAGTCCTGTCCAAGACAAAAATTACACACAGCAAATTAAAGAAAGTCTTTCCTTACACATTTTTTGGTCCACCCGCTCCCTTTCACTTTCCATCATTTTCCTTTCTCAATAAGTCACACAAATTGATTATAAAATTAGACTCAAAATATAAATAAGTGAATAAAATTTTTCTAAGGCAAAATCCTTTAAGATTTACATTTAACGTAAACAAATTTGACTTTGAGGTTGAGTTCACCTGCTTTACAGCTTAAGAACTGATTTTTTTTATTTTTTATTTTAATATTTGTATTTTTAATTTTTTTAAAAAAAAAAGATAAATAAAAAAGAAGTAACATTTTATATACATTATTCCCATCACTAGATCCAAACAAACTTACCACTTTTTATCTCTAAATTGAAGACGCGCACACACCCCTCCGACTCTCACTCGGTGGTGGATAGGAAGGATAGATAGATATGAGCAAACCACGGCACAAACCACCATCTGGCCGTACAAACCTCGCATCATGCATCGTCGCCACAATCTTCTTGATCTTCGTAATCATCATCATCCTCATCGTGTTCTTCACCGTATTCAAACCCAGAGACCCCCAAATCTCCGTCAACGCCGTCCAACTCCCCACCTTCTCCCTCGCTAACGGCACCGTCAACTTCACCTTCTCCCAATACGTCTCCGTCAAGAACCCCAACAGAGCTGTGTTCACCCACTACGACAGCACACTACAGTTACTGTACTCCGGCAGCCAAATCGGCTTCATGTTCATACCCGCCGGCAAGATCGACGCCGGCCGGACCCAGTACATGGCGGCGACGTTTTCCGTGCAGTCGTTTCCGATGGCGGCGGCGGCAGCGCCAGAGAATGTGGGTCCGAATGTGACGGACGGTTTGAACGGGTTTCGGGTCGGACCTACGATGGAGATCGAGTCGAGGATGGAGATGGCGGGGAGGGTGAGGCTGTTGCATTTCTTTGCTCATCATGTGGAGGCAAAATCTCAGTGTCAAGTAGCTATTTCTGTGAGTGATGGATCTGTATTGGGTTTTCATTGCTAGTTTTTTTTTTTGGTTGTTGAATTTGGTGAAGTGTATAAAGAATTTTGTTGATTTATGTTTTGAATTTTTTTTAGGTGGGTTTTGATTTTAGCTAAGTGGGTTTGGATTTGTCTCTGTGATCTACATTTGAGTTCATTAGTAAGTTCAAAATTTATGAAGTTCTTACTACTCAATTGTGAGCTGACAGGTGTGATTAGATTGTTTTAAGTGTTCATAAATGAAGGAATTGTAGATTGAAATTAATGAGTTAGTGAGTGACAGTGATGAGCTTTTTGAGGAAGCTCCTTTTGGCATAACAGTGTGACCGGAGTTGATAACTTGAGAATGTGGCCGGAGGAGGGAGAGTAATGAAAGTGAAGAAAAAGCGGAGCTAGTTTTGAAGTGGTGTTAGTTAGGTTAGGTTAGTGGCTGGTGGGTCTGGAAAGTTAGTCCTCCTGGTCTATGGGGTGGTAGTGGTGGTGATGGACCCCACAATCACATGATGCACCGAAAAATAAAAGGGCTGGAATTGTGAAAATCGATAATGCTACGTAATTTAAATTTTGTGACTTAAAAGTGGTTTAAATGGCCAAAACGATGTTATTTTGAGTACGGAACAACATAAAAATGGCCAAAACGACGTCATTTTGATCATTTGAGCTACTTTTGAGCCACAAAATTTGAACTGCAAGACATTTTCCTTGTGAAAACGTTTTGAGACCTTAACAAAAAAAAACACATTCACAATTTTATCACAATTATATATTAACATGCATGTTAATTTTTAATTTATTATATATTTTATTTTTCTTATCATATTATCGTGGGTAAATTTCTAAGTTAAATATGATCTCATTGAAAAGTTAGTTATTTTAATAAATTATTTTAATTTTTAACTATTTTAATAAATTAAAATAATTATATTTAAGAAGATAGTTGAATTTTTTTATAATTAGATGTAATATTTGTAAGAAAAAAAAATTATAAATTTAATATGACATTTTATTTATTAATTATTTTAATTTATTTTATCTTTTTATAAATTTTAATAAAAAAAATAGTCCACACCCAACTTGCTAAACACCTGACTTTCTAGCATTACTCAGGTGTCTTGTGGGAACTGGGTTGGCTTTCTAATTTTTTGATTTTTTTAGTTATTTTAGTTTTGGTTAAAAAATTTAATTTGGGAAGAATTTTTAAACTTTTTAACTTTTTTGACTATTTTTATAAGAGAAGAATGTAATGATTATGAGTTAAATGTGATGTTTTATTTATTGTAACTAAAATAATCAAAAAAATTTCCAAACCTACTTACCAAACGGTGCCTCACTAGAATTGTATTTCCATGATTGAATTTATTGAAGACTTTGGGATTGAAGACTTTGGGATTCGAGCAAAGATCTCTCTTTACCGGTTTCTTAGGATCATAAATACAGTTTTAAAATAGGGGGAATATCACATTAATGGAGAGTGCGAAAAAAAAATATAAATTAATAATAAAAAAATTATAGATATTAATAATTAAATTTGTAAATTATTTAATAAATTTGTATATTTTTTTTTTCTAATTCCACTGGAAAGTAATAACCCTTCTAAAATATTACTAACATAAAAATAATAATTTTTACAGTATTATATTTACATAATTTTCTTCTTTCGAATCTTCTAAATGGATTTCTGATCAGTAAGAAATTATTTTTTTACCAATCAAAATTAATTTTTTACTAGTTAGAAATTCATTCGAAAAGAAAAATTATGTGAATGGATTATTTTTATTATTAGTTTTGCTAAAATGAACTATTGAGGTACAAGAAAAAAGAAAATTTGAATAATAAAAGATAATTTTTACTGACATTAATATATATTTTATTAAAAGCAATATATTTTTACTTCTTTTCATGACTTTTTTAAAAATAATTCCAACATTTAACCATGCCTATGAGCACTCTTTCTAACACTAGCCTTTTATTATTTAAATTAATTGTAGTAACTATCAATTTGGAGCGTAATTTGTACTTACCCTACTCTAATTGAGAAGAAGTATAAATAATCATAAAAAATGTGAAGCACAAAAAGTAAATGTAATAGAGATGAAATTTTCAGAATTAATTACAAAATTATATTTTTAATTACAACTTTAATCCCTTTCAACTCTCCCTGCCTTCTCTAGTCCCTCTGCCACCCTTCTCCGCCACCACCCCTAGCCCTTCCCAATCCCTTCCACATATCCCTAGCTCCCCTATAAACTCATTTGCCTAACTTCTTTTCCTGCCAACACAAGAACATCCTCACCCTCTCTTCCAACCACTATCACAAAACCTTTTTTTGAAATCCTAGATCTTCATGATCTCTTTTACGCGTAAGGATCCTCTAGAGTTAATCCCCTAGAGTGATCTCCTAAAGTGCTTAATCCGATGGCTGAGTATTTTGAAAAAAAATATATATATATTCAGATTCAGGGATTTCAAAATTCTCCCCATATGGCTGAAGAACTATACAGACGACGAGAGTTCGAAGGAGTTCGAAGGACGACAAGACGGGGGATGAAGGACGACGAGACGGTGGACGAACGACGGTGGAGGCAAACGAACCACGACGGAGGACGGAGGACGACGAACCACGACAGAGGACGAACGGGAGCCTGCGACAGCGAATCTGAGGTAAACCTGAAATCGCAAAGTTAGGGTTTACGTTTGGCTTCAATTTTTGTAGAAATTAGTCGATTGGGAGTGTTTGGGGTTGGATTTTGTTTGCTATTTGTGTTAGGGTTTGGGATTTGGCTTTAATTTGTGATATGTTAGGGTTTGGGATTTGCCTTTATACCTGTGATCAAGAATGAACTATGTGTTCACATTCTGTACACTGTGTATGTTGAAAAATTGAAATTTAAATGACTTCTCAATTTATACCTGGGATTTGCCTTTATACCTGTATATGACTTCTCAATTTTTTGATTTAAGTGTGCCTTTATACCTGCCTTTATACCTGTAATTTAAATTCAGCAACCTGTGTATGTTGAGTGAATTTCAGAAACCTATTAAGAACACAGGTGCACCAGATGTTAATGGCTGTTAAGAACACAGGTGAACCAGGAGAACCACATGTTAAGAACACAGGTGAACCTGTTAAGAACACATGTGTATGTTGAGTGAAATTCAGCAATCTTTGATGAACTGCTAGAGGTGAAGAACACAGGTGCAGAATGTGAGCTCCATTGTTGATGTTAATGGCTGCAATTGAAATTTTTTATTTAACTCTCAAAGCAAAAAATTGAAATTTACTGGAATCAAATAGCTGGAATTGATGTGATTTACAAGAGAGTAGCTGTTATAATATTTTGTTTGGATGCATATGTTATGTGTGCTGCTACCTGGCCCATTTTTATATATCAATTTACCCACAATAGGCATTATTTTTGGTATTATACAATCCTGTAGGAGTATACCATGTTGAGTATACCATGTGGAAGTAACAACTTTTTTAGTCTCAGAATTGTCACATTCATTTGAAATAAGCCAGTTGGAGTAGGAGCCTGAATTGATTGGAGGTTTTTTGCTTCTGAACTCAGATACCAAAATGAGAAATCTAAACTTCAATATGTTGATTTTTCCATACATAGCGAGAAAATCCATGATTAATTCTAATACAATGCAACTGCATCCTACAAGAGTTTAAAAAAATTAAAGAAGAATTATGCCAAGTTCTTATATGAAATTGTGTCATTTGTTTTTTGATTGATGAGGTGTTCTATTTCTTACTGTGTAGCCTAATGTATATTTTCAACTGTCAAGCACTGTCAAGCACCTGTTATTAAAAAAGCAGGTTCATCTTTTTGGTGAAAAAGAAATACACTGTCAAGCACCTGTTATTGAATAAGCAAACACTAGGAATCCATCTTTTTGAGTGTTTTGGAAATGCAAGTGAAAAAGAAATTGTTTTAGCATAATCACTTCAGATTGCATAGAAAAATATTGAGGAAATGGTGTAAACTTTAGTTGTTGCTCAGTTGCAGCTGTGCTGCACAGCGTAGCGAATCGTTTTGAATTTCCAAAGCCCTAAGACTGCAGGAAAGGCGAAACATGAAAGACCAAGAATCACCACTGAGTAACACAAAGAAGAGTTTGGCATCATAATCTGATTCTTATTTACAGGATTCCTAGTGTTTGTTTCCTTTCTTTCTTATTTACAGTAGAGTATAGTTGAATCATCATCTTCTACTAATAGATAAAACAGCTTGAGAGATAAAAAAATAGAAAGAACGTCATCTTCTACTAATCGGTAGTTGAATCTGTTGGTATTTTTTATGCAGATAAAAAAATGACTTCATCTTCTACTAATAATACGAACATAAGATTAAAGCCAAGGTTTTGTAATTGTGGAAGAACAGCTTCCATGCGTATTGTACGAACCAATGAGAATGGAAATGAAGGACGTGTCTATTTTGTTTGCCCAAGAAAATATGTAAGTACCTGTTATATAAATAAATCTGTTACTTTTTATAAATTTTATTTGTCCTTTATTGATTAACTGATTCTTGTCCATTGTAGACTGCGAACGAACACTGCAATTACTTCAGGTGGTTCGCAAATGACGACGACGACAACAACATTACCTCTACAATCCGTGCCAATGCTAGATCTCGGACAGATTCAAGAACAGAAAAAATTAATGATCTAAGGAGAAGGCTTGGTGAGCATGATAGAAGGCTTCAAAGGATGGAGAAGATTTTCAAGGCAATGACTTATGTCATTGTATTTTGTGTATTTTTGTACTTTATCATATAAATGACTCAGTTGTTAGGTTTTGGAACATGCTATGAATGTAATCTACTTTTCTACTTGTTTTGTAATTTTTTTTTGGTGCTTAAAAATTTGATGGTTTGCAAAAACAAGTGTATAACAGGTTTGTTTGAGATGAAATGTGTTGAATGAACAGTGTGTGAAATCTGTTGAATTATGTTGGTTGCTTAACAGTGTGTATTATATGTGATGGTTTGAAAAAACAGGTGTATTGATTAACAATGTGTTCACTTAACAGGTGCTTGACATTGTCTTTTTTTGGACAATGGTTGAACAGGTTGAATTGAAATGTGTTCAATGAACAGGTTGAATAACAAGGTGTTCAATGAACAGGTTGAACAGGTTGAAGGTGTATAACAGGTTTCTTTGAGATGAAATGTGTTGAATGAACAGTGGGTATTGATTATGAACAGTGGGTATTGCAACATTTTATCAGAGTACCTGCAATGTGATTCTCATTTTGCAAGTTTCCCTTGTAATGATACGGTTTCCCTTGCAACATTTTATCAAAATTCTACAAAAAATTCTGCAAAAAATTCTACAAACAGAGATACTACAACTTGAACAAAAAATTCTGCAAAAAATGAGCAACATTTTAACTCTATTTCAGCAACATTTTAACTCTATTTCAGCAAATTTTCAGCAACAATTTTAGCAACATTTCATCAACTGTTCAGCAACATTTCAGCATTATTCAAGCAACATTTGAACCCGAATTTGAGCAAGATTTCAACCAAAGTTTCAGCAACATTTGAACAAAAATTTCAGCAAAAATTAAGCAAAATTTCATCAAATTTTCAGCAACATTTCATCAACTGTTCAGCAACATTTCAGCATTATTTCAGCAACAATTGAACCCAAATTTCAGCAATATTTCAGCAACAATTGAACCCAAATTTCAGCAACATTTCAGGGATGGTATCAGCAAATTTCCAGCAACAGTTTCATGAAAGGTTTTCAATATTACATATCCAACAAAAAATTCACAAAAATTTCCAAAAAAAATAACGTTAAGATATTGACGTGTGATCCACATGCCCATGCCCACGGCCACGTCCATGCCCACGGCCACGTCCACGACCACGACCATATAGTACCTACAAAAAAAATAAAATAATATTACATCAAAAGAATCATAAAATAAAATGGAACTTTAAATGAATGAATGGCAAAATAAAAGAGGAAAGGTGAAAAATAAATTACTTCACTACATGCGGGACTATTTGAGGCTTGCGAGTGATAACTACTTGCATTGTTAAGTAATGCTTGATAGCAATGTTGTGAAACCCGGACCGGACCGGCCGGTCGAACCGGGAACCGGGCCTGGCTCCGGTCCAGTCAACCCTCCAGAACCGGACTGTGAGCAAAACCGGCCTGGAAATTGAAAACCGCCAGAACCGGCGGTCGAACCGGTGACCTGGACTGGGTTTTGGCGGGTTAGACCGGTCAATTTTTATTTTTTTTTATTTTCTCTATCTATTTTTTCTTTTTTATTTTCTTTCTTTCTTTCTTTCTTATATATATTATAAATATATTTTAAAATTTTGACTAAAAATTCTTACTTCAAGAGTCTCCTCTCATAAGGAAGAGTCTCATTGGAAGTTGGAGAAGATTATGAAAGTCTATTCCTATTTATAGGAAAAGATTTTTCAAAAAGAACCTACAAAATTCTATGTGGGATTCAACCAAATTATTTGAAACATATTGATGGGAGGAAGAGTTGAAAATTTCATTTCCCTCCAAAATTAAACTTAACATTGAATCAATTTGTTTGGAGGGAATGCTTAAAAATTTTAATTTCTTTAAAACAAGTGACTTTTTTTTATCAATTATGACTTTATTAAATATTATTAATAAATATTATACAACAATTTTTATTTTTATTTGAGTATTTATATATATTTTTATTTATTTATAATTTTTAATTATATTTTTTAATTATATAATATTAATTATGACGTCACGGTTCGACTGCTTTGACCCGACGGTTGAACCGGTGACCCGTCCACCCGGTCCCTTTTCCGGTTCGCTCACCGGTCCGGTTTTCAAAACATTGCTTGATAGGTTCCATGGACGGAATACATCGATGGCATTGAAAAATGCATATTGTGATGAAGAAAACTTGGCTGCAACAATAACAAAAACATATCAATTTAAAATGATAATAGTCACCTACAAATCTCTACTAAAACTTCTTATTAAACTAACTTACATCATAGGCGGGATACATAAATTGAGACGAAGAAGCTCTAACTTGAGGAACACTCGGCGAGAATGGAGGAAGTTGATGAGCAGTTGAAAATAAAGGAGCCGACTGAGGAAATAAGGGAAGTGCTTCAGGAGCACTTGCTGAAAATAATGGAGGAGTTTGAGAAGTAACAGATATGGAAGTTTGAGAAGCATTATGTGAACTTGTTTTATTTTTCTTTGCCAACGCAAGCTTCAAACCACCTTTTGTCTGCCTTCGTCCCTTGCTAGTGCACTCTCTTCTCTTGAGTCCTTTTGCTTGAACTACATTTTTATCCGCTACACCATCTACTTCAAAGCTTTCGGGGCATGTGTCGGAGGGGCTTTCTTGTTGAATAGTATCTGAACAAGGCATATTGAATTTTGCGCTTAACATGGTTTCAATGTCTGCAATTAATTCATCTGTTTTCTCTACCGTCAAATTATATATTTCCTCACTTTCAGAAGCTCTACACGCTACTGATCTGAATATTGCCATCAATGACCTATAACGTGAAGTTTGATGCAATCTTACATCAACCTGAATATCATGCCCACACCTACCTTTCACATTTTCAGATCTTGTTTTTTTAGTTCATCTCTTTAGAATATATTGTGAAAGAATCTCTTTGAATTTGAGTCTTTCTCTAAGGATCTTCAAACAATGACTACAAAAAATGCCCTTCATTTCAAACTTCATACAATTGCAAGTGACTGAATCATCACACTCCTGCCTCACTTTCCTCACCTTTATACCATCACTATCACGAACCGTATAAACGGTACTCTCACCATTATTTTTAATTTCTTCAATGTTTACTTCAAGGGACTTGACATACTCATTCTGAAATTCTTCAAAAAATTTATTTGTGTAAACATCTGCAGCTTGCTCCATAATCTTCACTTTAATATTCACCCTTGGCAACTTTTGGCATAGAGTATATTCGGCTTGTAACTCTTTGTACCTCTTCTCAGAAAGAACTCGATCAAAATGTATAAAAAAATGCATTAAGTTATGATCAGACTGGATGAAATCCTTCAAGAAAGCATTAAAGGATTCACTAAGTTGGGTGCTACTCATGCCCGCACCCCATTCATTTCGAACATATGGCCAACCACATTTTTCCTTGACCTCAAATGTTAACTTCAACCAATGATTATCTCTTACTTCATACTTGTCAAGCATTTCCTTCCATTTTAACGTAAACTCTTCCTCATCCTCAATGTTGTACATAAACGTGGATAAAACACTCTTCATCCCCTTATCCTTCACCGCCTTATCCTTGAAGATAGAATTTGCATGCCTTAATGCATTTTGCATCAAATGCCAAGTGCAAAGGCAGTGGGTTGTGTTAGGCATGACAATAGGTATGGCCTTAGCCATTGCAGTATCCTGATCCGTAAAAATTGTTTTTGGAGCCTTACTTGACATTGCCTCCAAGAATCTTCTAAAAAGCCATACAAAAGAATCGGAGGTCTCATCATACATCAAAGCTACACCAAATATCACAGTTTCCCTATGATGGTTAAATCCAACAAAAGACGCAAATGGTCTATGTACACTATTTAACTTGTAAGTAGTGTCGAAAGTCACAACATCACCAAATTGCCCATAATCCATGATCATCTGAGCATCGGCCCAAAATATATTTGTAATCTGTTCCTCGTTATCTAATTGGATTGAGTAAAAAAAAGATGGATTCTCCAATGATTTGTCACGAAAATATTGCAAAATGCTACCTGCCTCCCTATATGCTAAACTGTTTTGCCTCTTCGTTCTCAAATAATTTTTTTGGTCCAGTTTTGTGAACCCAAGCGACTCCCTTCCACCAACTTCATTACCCATGAGCTCAAATGCAGCATTAAGACGGATTCCAGATTTTTCGGCTAAATCTATTTCGGTTGCCTGTGATGCAGATATCTTCCTTTGGGATGGTAACATATGCGTACATTCTGTTGATATAAAGATATGATTATGTTGTTCAACAAAATCACTAACAAAAAATTTCTGAATATTCCTATCCCACTTAATGACAAGTCGGGCTTGACAACCAGTCCTCACTTCCTGTCTAGGATTTTTTGTTAATGGATCTCGCTTGTCGACAACCCGAAATCCCTCCTTATTACAAACAAATTGCCTTGAAGTGATTTGCCCCTCTTTGCTCTTGTTTACATAACCCCTTCTAATACTAAAGCCCAACCTTCCTCCATAAGTATTATAGAAATCATATGCTTCTTGTTCTGTATCAAATGTCATGCGAACTCTAGGCTTCCAATCACACTCACCCCCGTCATTCTCATGATTGTTAGGTTCCATATCAATGTGCCAAGTCACTTAAAAAATAAAGAAGTGCTCAATATTTGCATAAAAACTGTAAATTATGTTTGCAAAATAATACAAACTGAATAAGATAATCAACAAATAACAGAAATTAGATAATCAAGGCAAACAAAAAAAATAGAAATTAACAACAACCAAATGCCAAGTGCAATATGCTATCTTTGTGGTTAGAGTTCCAGTAATAAACTTTATTTCAGAAGGGTCAAACTATTTGTTATCCTTTTCTGTAACTGATAGTCCTTTTAGTAGCATATGCTATTTTTGCATTGTTAATTATATTATATTATGTCACACCCAGGATTTCTAAACCTGATGAGATGAACTAAAAGAAGGTAAGTCAGTACCTAAAAATCAATGACCCAAAATACAGTCAAGGGAATTCATTCCAGTTTCAAAACTTGTTAATCTTACTCTTGATTCAAATTCCATTTTATTTGACAATCATCTGAACATGTTGACAGTGTTTCCAACTATAAAATTTCATTAAAAAATTCATCTTTTCCCAACAAAACATAAACTTTAATATATCCCCCATTTTTTTTCTAAGGTTGCATATACTGTGTGTATATATATATATAATGTATAATGTATATATATCTATTATCACAGGGATTGAGAAATATTCAGCACAACATAGATGAGGCAAAAAAAATTTGTGTGGTTGAAAATTCTATATTTCAGCAAGAATCAGCAATATATATCTATTATTCAAGGCTGTATAATGTATATATATATATATATATAATATAATCACCTATATTTTCTTCAATCGGTTGGAGCAGGGGCGACGGCCACAGCGGCGGCAGGACAGTGGCGACGGCAGGACGGCGGCGACAGCGGGGCGACGGCCACGGTGGGGCGACGGGATGCAGGAAGTAGCGGCCAACTCTTCTTCGCTCTCTCGTTCTTTCTTTGCTTCTTCCTGCCGTCTGTATAGCTCTTCGCGTTCTTCAGCCATATGGGGGGAATTTTGAAATCCCTGAATCTGAATTTTTTTTATTTTTTTTTTCAAAATACTCACCAAAACGACGTCGTTTTGGTGAGTTTTATTCTCAGCCATCGAATTAAGCACTTTAGGAGATCACTCTAGGGGATTAACTCTAGAGGATTAAGCACTTTAGGTGGCAGTATAGTGGTAGTGGCATGGAAGGAAACTAAGGCCCCATTTGTTAAAGCTGTGGGAAAGTGATTATAGATTATAGCTTAACAGATTATAACTTACAGCTGTGAACATAAGCTGGTAACCTGTTTGGTGCAACTGTGGGATTATAGATTTAAGTAGCAGAGTAGTGTTTGGTAAATAAGCTGTAAAATAGCTTTTGGCTGTATAATTGTCATTTTTGCCCTTATAGGATATAAAATTTGTGATTTCATTTATAATACATTTTTTTCTTTTTCATTTTCATTTTATTTTCTTTTCTTTTCTTTTTTACCTTATTTTCTTTTCTTTTTTAATTTTTTTCTTCTTCTCTTCTTTCTTTGTTAATTTTTTTTAATATATTAATTCATTAAAATTAATATTCATGTTCTAATTTATATTAATGTTGTGATTTCATTACATATTATTTTCATTTATTCATCAAATTTTTATCAATTTATCAATTTATATTAATGTATCATTTTTTTCCAATTTATTATTATTATTATTATTATTATTATTATTATTATTATTATTATTATTATTATTATTATTTTCATATATTATTCTTTATTATTATTCATTTTAATTATTTTTAGTAATATTTCATTTTTTCTTTATATTAATGTATCATTATTATTCTTTATATATATTCATCAATTTATATTAATGTATCAATTTTTCCATCAATTAATATTATCAATTAATATAAATTACATATATTCATCAATTTTTTTTTTTCATCAATTATTACATAAATTACATATATTAATATTATCAATTATTTTTAATTTTTCCATCAATTACATATATTCATCAATATTCTTATTAATAGTATCAATTAATATAAAAAATTTTCATTTTTTCATTTTAAATTAATTAGTCTCAATTAATTAGCATCAATTATTATTTTTTATTCATTAATTTTTTTTTATTAAAAAAACACTGAAAAACCTCAACCAAAAAAAAAAAATGAAAACCCTAGCTCCGACGGGAGGAACCGGCGCTAGGGTTTCATTCAGATCCACAGAAAGAGCAAGAGAGAGCTAGGGTTCAGATCGTGATGGTTCATCCCGCCGGCAGCCCCTTCTGCTCCTCCTCCTCATTTCACTGCCGGCATCGATCGTAATGGTTCAAATCGCGATGGTTCAGATCGCGATGGTCCAAATCGCGATGGTTTAGATCTCCTCTTTCTCATCTCATCGCCGGCGTCGATTGCAAAGAGGAAGACAGACGGGTTCACGCTGTCGATCGAGATGGTTCAGATCGTGATGGTTGAAATCGCGATGAAGAGCGATCGGAGAACGAGGGGGAGAGACAGAGAATGAGAGAGGGAGAGAGACGGGGGGAGAGAGAGAGAGAGAGAGAGAGAAGAGACAGAACTTGGTCGCCGGAATGCTCGCCGGAAATCGCCCTAGCTCGTCGGAAATCGCCTCTCTTGTTTGTGTGAGAGAGAAAGAATGAGTGAGAAATGGTTTATATACATGGCATACTTGTAATTAGCATCAATTAGGAAGGGCATTTAAGTCATTTTATATCTTCCATTTCAGCTTCCCGTATAAGCTGAATCAAGAAGCACCCCCTGAGGTGCTTAGAAATTTAAGCTGAAAATAGCTTTATAAAAGCTATAATCTATCCCTTTAAGTTTTACCAAACACACCAAAATGACTTAATTTAAGCTAAAAGCAGCTTTAAGTGCTGCCAGACAACCCCTAAGGTGGGGGGATGTCACGACCCAAACCCGCCCCTATAGGTTTAGCACCGTAACCGGCCAGTAATTCGAGATTACCGAAGGCCTGCTTAACAATAATACAGTAACACAGAGTACAGGGGCATGTCGGAAGCCAATACAGTAAATAAACAATGTCTAATGAGCTGTGACAGTCTGTATGCAAAAAGACTTTTCACACATATATACAGTCAGTACAGAACAATATGCATCATATATACAATCATTTAGTACAGGGACTTAATCTCTATTAAACAGTACGGTACAGTGCAAAATATTCAGTCTATACAGTAGTACATCACAGATACAGAGACAGGTGGGGAGATTAAAACACCCCTAAGCCATAGCTTGAACAGTACTGGAACCTCAAAGTGAGGCACAAAGGTTGGCTTGACAAAACTGGAGTTTACCCCGACGCTTCTAGCAACGGCCCGGTTCCTGCCCACCTACATATATATATAAGCAGTGAGCTAAAGCCCAGTGAATAACATAATGCGTAAAGGGGTTAAGAAAGAATTTCCTTTCAGTATTTTAAACAGTCGTTTGCCTCGGTAAATCAGTTATACAGTCGGTGGCTTATACTTCATGTCATATCAGTCATTTAGAAATCATAGTAATCGTACGTGGCACATCCGATAGCCAAACAGTACGGTGGTAGTAGCAGTGTCAGTACAGTAGTAGTAACGGTAACAGTACAGTAACAGTAACGGTAACAGTACAGTACAGTAACAGTGCAGTAGCGGTAATAGTAACAGTACAGTAACAGTAACAGTAACAGTAACAGTAACAGTACAGTTCTTATGGACTCAAGAGGTGTCTCGCACAGATTCTAGAGGTGGCTCACACTGTAGCACTTAGGTCTGTGCAGCACTTTGCTCCAAAGATATCTGTGACAGTAGCAGTACAGTAAACAGTAGGTCTTAAAAGACCGAACAGTCAGTTGATGGCCATCAATCAGTAAACAGTAGTGGTTCCAACGAGGGAACCGACAGAGATCTCTGTAACAGTAACAATCAGTAACAGTAGTTACTAAGGATGCCACAATACAGTTCAGAATATAGGACATACATTCATTCAGTTAACAATATCAGTTCAGAAAGCAGTACAGTTCAGTTGTTCAGAAGATAATCATTTTGAACATATCTTTACACAGTTGTTACTCACAGAGTTCTGGACTACAGTAAGCTAGAGCGCGTCCCCAGTCGCCAAACCTACACAGTTTACAGATGAACACACACTAAGCTATACAGTTGGGAAAGATAACAACTAGATCCCTAATTGCCTCGGTGTGTTCTACATCTATATCCTCAATAAGATGCCTTAAATATGCCCTAGGAATGCCTAGGATGGAAAGACGATATAAAGATGCACTCAGAAAACAGTTTCAGAATTTCAGAAAATCAGGGGTCCCGCTCGAGCGCAGGTTTCCCCGCTCGAGCGGACATGAAACAAAGGTCCCCGCTCGAGCGCCAACTTACCCGCTCGAGTGGACCACAAAGTACTGGATGGGTGAAATTTACGCTCGACGCCCGCTCGAGCGTGTCACCCAATCCTCCGCTCGAGCGTACATTCCTCCGCTCGAGCGGACTGTAAAACAGTGCAAGATGCTGGGAGCTCGATTTCCCCGCTCGAGCGGCACTTCCCCCGCTCGAGCGGACGACCAAAATTTGGAAAATCCATATTCGAACTCCAAGTTCAAAACTCAAGTTTCAAATACCAAATTCGATCCTCTTGGGCCAAATTTCTGGAAAACATTTGTAAACACATAGAATGACACGATTCGAAAGTCAATTTGAGAAATCAAAGCCCAAGGGTCTTTCAATCAAACTCCTTTTCAAACCCATTTCAAATCAAATTTCATGAACATGATACAAACATGACATGCATGAACTTAAACAACTTCAAGGCTCCAGTTTATGCTCTAATGAGCCAATTCTTCTTGAAACATGGTGAAATCATGGACTTAAACATAATCATGGGCATGTATGCAACATTTTGCCATGAAAACACCCTAAAACTCTTCAATATACACATGCATGCAAGATTGGAGCTACAATTCAACATTAGAGAACCAATTCAAGACTAGCTCTTCAATTTGACATGAACCATGCTAGAATCAATTTAAAGACAACAATGAGAGGTTGAATTTCCTTACCTAGATCCTCAATTACAAGTCTAGGAACTCAATTGACAATCTACACTTCAATTTCTTCAATTCCCAAACAAATCTACAAGTTGAGCTCAATTCTCTCACATCTCTCTCTCTAAATTCGGCTAAGGCAAGGAAATGGGCTGCTGAAATGCTTGTTTGAGTGTATAAAGGCTCAATATATGTGTTGCCTAAGTGCTCCACTCACAATGGCATTTTGGTGGATAAACCAATTCTATGATTTAACACTATTTAATCTAATTTAATCATTCCAAATCACTTTTCAATTAAATATACCATTAATTCACATAAATTCCAATGATCATAAAACATTGATCCATTTCCAATTCGGCCGCCGATAAGGCCTTCAATTTGCAGTTTAAATTACAGAACATGAACAGATCGATTAACAATCAACAGGTAGAAAATGCATTTAAATAGTTACAGTCAATCAATCAGTCTCAGTTCTCAGTCAGTCAGTTCAGTATTTCAATCAATTCAGTTATCAATCATAATCAGTCTCAGTTTAGCAGTAATCAGTGCTTAATCAGTAATCAGTGGTGAGGGTTATTACAGGGGAGGAGCTAGGGATGGATAAAAGGGATTCTAAGAAGTTGAAATGGGTTGGAAGTGGCGACGACAATGGGAAAAGAGGCTGGTGGCTAGAGGCTATAGAAGATGGGGGAAGGAAAGAGGAAGAGAGCAGAGAGATGGAAGGGAAAAACATAATTTGAAACATGTTTTTGTAATTAACTTCTAAGTTTCCATCCATGCTACAATTATTATTGATACTCCACATTTGCTAATAATTTATATTTTTTTTCCTGCCATTCTTCCATTTTTTAAACTACTAATTTCTAAGAATGATCATTATCACACATAATACGGTAATTATTCAGTAATTTCGAAATATCATAAGTGATTACCTATGTAATTCTTCAAATCAATCATGTAACAAAGAATTTTATAGGCTCCATGCTAACTCATTTTCATGAGGTAGTTGAGAGAATTTTCCCACCTAGGTAGGTCTTATTCTCCATGTATTTATTAGAATTTTTCTCTCTCACTTTGAGTATTTGATCATTAAGCTTCATTGTAATATTGCATATGAATCAAATAAAATAAAAAAATGTAGTTACTGAAGACTAAATGCAAACACAAGATGAATCTCTAATACACAAAGTATTGACAAAGGAGTACTCTCAGTTTTACCACAACCAATACATCAAAGTTTACATGTCTCAGACAAATTGAACAGGGGAATACATAGGAACATAAATGCTTCATCACCCATTACAAAGTAATCCAAAAAACAATCCAACAGTGCCCCAAACACAAGGTAAATCCCAACAAACTGTGACTGGCACTATCTGTAGCTGTAAACCTTAGACTGCAAGTTCAGATCAGGTCTCCACCACTGGTGAATTCCATGAGCTTGTTTCATGTCTTGAGCAGGAAATAAATTAACTACTAGATTTGCCGAAGGAATAAGGTGCAGCGGCTCTTCTGACTCCTTCCCCATCGCACTCATAACAAGACCCCCAAGTGAGTTCTGGGTCGCCAACCTCTCGACAACTCCTGCTCCAATCTCCTCCATCTTCTTCCTGTGTTCAAAATACCCAATATACTCCGAGCAAATGTGATCATCCGGATGAACAAATAAACATGGGACCCATGCAGACAAAGCCATAAACGGATCTTCTGATAGATTCCTCCGCTGCCGAGCCTTCAGAGCAACAGTGAATCCTGCAGCGATAAAACTGCTTGCAATTCGGATCCCTTGTTTCACTTTCTTATCTTTAATTCTCTCAGTCGGAGCAGAAAGGAATGGAGAATTAAAGAGAAAAGCTTCGAGAAAAATTCCTGTCTTGGCCATAGTCTTTCCAGCAAGCATTGCCATGGCTGCCCCCAAGGAATGGCCGGCTAACAAGATATTCGAGTTTCCAAATGCTGCAACTGTGTTCCGCACAGCTCGCATGGCAATCTCGAAGCGAGATGTCTGATGAAGCCCATTTCTGATGATGTGGATGTCCAATTGGAGATCCCGTAAAAAAGCATCGCCTTTGGTTAGTGTGCCCCGGAAGGCAATTACATAAAGTGGAGTTCCATTTATTAACAAGTGGCTGCAGTCGGATGCTGGTTTAAATTCATAGATGGCACCAAAGATGGAGTGGTCAGCATCATCTACAAGCTGACTATGTAGTCGGAAATGGAAGAACTCCCACCAAGGAGGAGCAAGAGCTTCAGGCCCTTGCCTATTCTCCTGGCGGTCCCGCTCCAAAATGTAGACACCCTGAACCAAACAGGCAGCGATAGACCTTCTGTGATCCGCATTTTTCCTGCATCAGATAGCACAGTAATTACATTCCCTAGTTTCCTGGCTCATAGATAGGAAAAAGCCTCCTCTATAACAACTCCAGCAGAAACAAGGTTTAATTTTTCATTAGTAATGCAATGTATAAATGACTTTCTTACCTGATTTTCTTATCACTAGATAATAAAGTAGTGGAGCCCCCATTATTAAATTCATGTGGGATTCGTTGCCTTTGTGTCTAGTGAAAAAATAAAACTACACCTTGTAAGAAATCCTTCTATGTAGAGACTTTTCCATTTTTCATTCATGGATCAACGTCAGTTCTAGAAGGAATCATATAAGACACATCAAAATATAAATGGACAATTTATAGAAAGACATCAAAATCAGCAGTAATTTCAATATGTCAAAGTTCCCTATCAATTGTGGACATGGATTCAGCTGTCATCCTTCAATGTCCATGAAGAAATTCTAGGAAGTATATGTATTTTTTAGTGCAATAGGTAATATTTATCTTAATCAATCCCTTTTTTTTTTTTTTTTTTTTTTTTTTTTGGTGGGTGTGTATCTTCTGAAAAGAAGAGAAGAAAATCAATATCAATTATTAAGTCATAACATAATGGCCACCACAGTATAAACAATTCCAAGTAAAAATGACCTACATGCCAATTAGATTAAGTGCATGTTTGACATACTCTAAACAGATAAAAAGTTAAAAAGTTATCAAAAAAAAGTCAAAACATTGATCTTTTTACCTCGTTTGGGTGGGAATGTATGTCTGAAAATTCAGACGGCAAAAAGACAATTTTTCCCCTTCCAGCTGTGGCATCCCATCACCCTATCTATACACATGTGGCACACGTTGGGCCACGCAAAATTTGCAGCAGTATGTAAAAAAAAAAATTGAAATGCAAAAGCTGCTAGGTGCCACAGCTTTGTCGGAGGTCCACTCAAGGGTAAAAATGTAATTTTGCTATTTATTATAATATTTTAATATACTTTTTTTCATAGAAAGTCAAAAAGTTATCCCAAACATACATATTTTTTTCCTCTACTTTTTTTACCAAAAAGTCAAAAAGTGCACTTATATAATAATTCATACCAAACAATCCCAAATGATCTACGCGCCATAGAAATCCCAAAATCAAACATACAATCCAGTGGCAATTTTACCGAAATTTTGTCAAAAATTCAAAGACATCCCTGATAGAAGTAGAACATGCACCAAACTTGCAACGGATGGCATTTCTCCAACCTGTTAGTTGATTTTGATAAATGTGGATTTTAAGTTTAGATCAAGTAAGCCGTGCCAATGTCTTCTCAAGATTTCAGACTAGCTCTACGCTCTTCTCTAAACATGGCTTCTTCTTGGGAAGACATTGGCACACACTCCCAAGTCCACCTCTCAAAATCCTTCAACCTCAAAATTCCATAATAATGTAGGGAGAAAAAGGTCTTACCAGTCAACATAAGTCAGGTGCAGGGGTCCTGAAAGGTTGAAATGTTCCCTCTCTGAGGCCATCACACGTCAGTCCTGATTATCTCTTCTGTATATCAGAAACTTTTCTGCATAGCACAAAGTAACCAATCAGTCAACAAACATTATTTTCAATATAGTTAGGATACATATAAACATATCCCTTCATAAGAAGTTCTAGAAACATTCTAAACCCCTCGACATTAGGCCTATATTTCATTCATCAAGCAATCAAATTTGGGTACCAAATTTTAGACACCATTGCATTGATAGAAGAATAAGATACCATGAAAGGTAGTGTCCTCAGCAGTCAAAGTGCCCAAATATCGCCCATACCACTCAGTTTCCAACTTCGTGCCATGCTAGCTAATTTTGGGTAGTTTGCCTTCACTACTTGACAAACAATAATGCTAGGGTGACCAAATTTGGGTGTATCTCCAATACATTGGTTTAATAGACCCCACTTTTCATGGTAATCTTATACTAATGTTGGGTTAAGAATTATCAAAAAATCATAATCTGCAAAAAATTCTGATCCTTCAGTTTTAAATCAAGCTTATATTTTCAACTAAACAAGCAGAACTTGCATAGTTTCTCATGTTGGAGCCAGCATAATCAAACAACGAAACACCATCCAGAAAGGAGAATGATGCATGGAGGTTTGCTGACTGGCACCATTAGATGGGACAATTGTCAGTTAACATTTCTGCAAATTCTTGAACTGTTAAATTAATAGAAATAAAGCAGGGTTCACACTCTCGTTCGTGAACTCTGAAAATTAGCTTCTAAGGAGGAACCTTTTATATACTATACTTTCAGATTGACAAATCTTGCAAAATTATAGTTAGTGTGTGAAGTCTCAGTAGAGTAATATTATTAAATTTCAGGAACCACCTACCAAAATAGCTATCGAGGGCTTTTTTATACACTAATATCAAAGTTTAAATGCGTGTGTCTTGGGCATAATGTAGCTTGTCCATGTCAAGTGAGCACAGATCCTTAATTTCGACCTAGTCTTAAAAATGTGACCCAATTTCACAGTGCTGAAAAGACTACTTTTTTGAGTCTCAAACCAAGATCAATAGCAGGAAGGAACACATATACAATACCATCAAACATCAGTACAAGACCATTTGGGTACCGTGGCCAAAGTTCAATAATACAAGAAAACATATCAGCATCATCCAAACAACTAATACTTTTTTAAACACATACATATTCCTTAGAAATGTAGATGAAATATAAGAAAATCGCAATCTCACCGAATTGCACAGAGAGAGAGAGAGAGACTGAGAAAAGAGCCCCCGAGTAATCGAAAATGCGAATGTACTCTCTCCTTCAATGGATGGATCGAACTTTACATTGTCACAAAAATTAGAAACAAAACAATAAAAAAATAAAAAAGAAAACTTGTAATAATCGATCGAACATGTAAAATAGAATTTACAAAATGCAAGATGATGAATTTCAAAAAATATATAAATAAATAAAAAATCAAAGCTTAAAAATTTCAGTGTAAATAAGCAATAATCACCAATTCAGAATTAGGTTAAAAAACACAGCATATACATAATCATATTATACAAGTATGATATATAATGTTACAGAAAAGAAAATGTACCTTGATAAGTTGCAATGCAGAGAGAGAGAGAGAGAGAGTGGAGTTGTGAGGAGTTGCAGGGCGTTTTTTATGGTGATCAATAATTGATTCCTTCGAGTTTCGGTTCTCTCTCTCTCTCTCTGTGTCTGAGTCGGAGAGACGAAGAGAGAGGTTGAAGTGTCGTTCTGTCGATCAGAATTAAAAAAAAAATGGCGATTCAAGTGTATACCGTACATTTTCACAAATATACGTAGGTTATGTAGGGAGGGTTTGACAAAGACCTTTTTTAATTTTTTAAGTTAAAATAGTTAATAAAATAAAATATTACATTAAATTTATAATTATTTTATTTTTTTCATAAATATCACATCTAATTATAAAAAAAATTTAATTATTTTTCTAAATATAAAAATTTTAGTCTATTAAAATAATCAAAAACTAAAATAACTTATTAAAATAATAACTTACCAAACACCTATTATATTTTATCACAGTAATGCTAGATGTCTCAAAAATTTTATTAAAATTTCTATCAAATACTTTTATATGGGTGTAAGACCTATATCATATGAATTTCATGTGAGTCACACACCTATGTGACACATTTAATAAAACTTTTGATATTTTTAATATTTTTAATTTTACAAATATATATATATATATATATATTTTTACAAATATATTATGTTAATTTATAAAATTTTAAAAAATCACAACTTAAATATATTTATGAAAATTTATATAATTTTATAAAATAATTTATATATATTTATAAAAACTTATACAAAGATACATGATACACCTAAACTCTTCCCATCAAAAGTAAATAAATAAATAAAAAATTATCGTATAGGAGTATTAGATTTACGGGGAATTGATATTGCCAAGGCTTACCTAAAATCTGAGCAAAGAATTGTTTACGTACGACGTCCTTTTCTCCAACCATAATTATTTAGCTTTTAATAAAGCAACGAAAGCAACTGGTAGCTGCTGGGCCCCCCACCCACGGGTCGCCTCCGCGTCATTTACATTTGAATTTGACATCGAAGGCTGGGTTGTTTTAAGAGGGAGGATGAAGGGGATTTATAGTGAGAGAATTAAGTAAAATTATATTTATTTTGATGATAGTTATTAGTGTATTAATTGTTAAATTATTTTTATATAAAATAATAAAAAAAATATAAAAAATTAAATATTAATATTTTAAAAAAAATTCTCAATATATAAAAAATTAAAAAAATTTCTAATCCCCTCACTATTTTTCTAATACCATTTTCACTTCCTCCATCTCAATCCCCCTTCCAACCTCCATCTTTATCACCTCCACCATCCTAATCTCTTCCCCAACTCTACAAACAAGCACAACACTAAATAACCTCACCTCCATCCTAATCCCCTCTCATCTATTTAATCCCAAAACAAACAAGTCCTAAGAAAATTACAAATAAGTGGTAGTTTGATAAAATAATTATTAATTCATAAAAAAATTTAAAATTTTAATTATTAATATTTATAAAATTAATTATTAATTTGTAATTATTTTTTACAAAGACTAGTGAAGTGGTATTTCCCCAAAATTGTATTTGGTTAATTCCTCTTGGCATTATTATTATTTTTTATGTTTATTTTATTATAGGGGTAATTCATAGAGGTGCCCAAAGGGTGGAAAATTTTGGATAGGCAGTTGGATTTGACCCACGTTCATAAAGTTTTAGGAATTTGGAGAGTAAAGGAGATGGAGGTTAGCTGGGTTGATGGTAAAGGAAATGGGCCAAGTAAATTTCGGATGTTGGGACCACGCTAGATAATAGGCTTGAGTCGTGGACCGGGCTAGGTGGAATGAGAACAATATCCTTGATTAGGGCAAGGATCGTAGCCGAGCTAGGTCGGCGCTTCAGTGATAAACCGGACTAAATCGTGCAAGATTGCACGAAGTTTGACCAAGCTGTGGGATCATGGAGTGAACTGGGCTAAGGAAGCCCATCGCAACGGTCTGGCCAGAGTTAAGTCACTCTTGAAGATGACTAGGTTAGACCGACTTGAATTAGCTCAGAATATGGACTTGTGGAGCGAGCACACTTAAGGATTTTACAAGTGATTGCTCGACTAGGACATTCTATGTGGCCTAGTGGAGTATGACAAGGAATCTGCCTCAAGTACGCATTAATACCTTTTGGCAGTTTGGCCCACGTTGTTTGGCAGTATTGACGCAGACACGTGTGAAGAAGAGAGAAGATAGTATTATCACGTGTCCAGAAAAGGACAGCAAAGATAGTGCACGCACAAGTTATATAAGCTCTGCGGCACCTTCATGCAAAAAATCTGCAATTTCTCCTTACACTAGTTATCCTTGCTTTATTCTCTTTTCTCTCTCTCTAAGGGTACTAATTTGATCGTCGGAGGGGTTTTCCGATAACACACCCGCTAGGCAACTTACCGTCGCTGTGCTTTCAGGTTGTACGATACCACTTGGGATAATGCAAAACTTGGACAAAAGAAGTACGGAAACGAAAAATATTTGCTCCTCGTACAATTAATATTTATAAAATTTATTATTAATTTGTAATTATTTTTTATAAAGCTTAGTGAAGTGATATTTCCCCAAAATTGTATTAGGTTAATTCCTCTTGGCATTATTATTATTATTATTATTATTATTATTATAGGGGATTCATAGAATTGCTAGAAGGGTGGAAAATTTTAGATAAGCAGTTGGATTTGAGGGGATTCATAGAGTTGCCAGAAGGGTGGGAAATTTTAGATAAGCAGTTGGATTTGACCCACATTCGTGAAGTTTTAGGAATTTAGAGGGTAAATGAGATAGGGGTTAGGTGGTTTGTGTTGGAATTATGATTTTTATAGGCTTATTTTGGGCTAACTTTGAGTCCAAATTTGAGTGAGTCTCATACATCTTTTGGGGTGGATCTAAAGAGGTGACGTGTTCCTTACCGCGTGGTGAGTTACACTGTGCAAACAGTTCGTCAAAACTATTTATGAGTGAATAGGAAGTTTACGTCATTTTTGGGTTCGTGGAATGGACAATTAAAGAAGTAAAATGTGAGTTTCCTTGAAATGGATTGTCCCACATTAAAACTTGAAGAGAGCTTATGTGAGTATATAAGCTCTAAGTGGACAAACTTGGGTTGGGCCCAAAAAGGCACTCCAAGTTTGTAGAAAGGAGGAGTTACGGGCAAAGTGAGCCTCGGTTCAAACCACCACACATGCGCGCGCCGTCGCCGTTCGGAAGCGGGTAAGGGTCAAGTCAGTCCTACTATTAATTTTTTGGATAAAATTTATTTGAATTTTTTCTAAAAATTCTTGCAAGAAAATTTTGAATTTTGCACCAATTTGAATTCAAATTTTTTTGCTCCCAACTAGTGTGCCTTTTCCAAACCAATCCAAGCAGATTCAAACAGTTTGTTCAACCTGTTTTGCACCGAATAGATTTAGTTCTTCCTAGACAGATTCAAAACTACCCAGCAGTTTCCAACAGATCAAACTGGTTTCAAATAGATTTTTGCACATGTTCGGATCTGTCAATCACCAGTTTGCCTATAAATTCATATTCATTTCGGCAGATTTGGAGAACAAGGAAATTTATTTCTTATCTCGGTTTTGCTCTTTTTTTGCATTATTCTTCATACTAGTTTTTTTAGAGAAAATTCTGAGAATATAAAACACAGGTTCTAATTCGTCGTACAGATTGTTTGGAGTGCTACTACAATCTGTGTAGCTCATTGTATTCTGGGAGATAAATGCCATTTATCCGTAAGTACCGAAGTGGGGCGAATCTGTCTTAAGGACAGAATGTCGCACATTCGACTTGATCAATTTTGTACTTATTCGTTTTGGTAAATAAATTATATAAGTAATTTATTTTTATTTTTATTTGTTTGATTTGGTTTCAAGTTATTTATTTTACACAGAAAATTATTCCAACAATCTTAAGACAGATTCGAATTATTTTGTTTATACAAATTTTTTCATTTGTTTCCTTTTCTTCCTTTCTTCTTCTTACAGAAATTATTTTCTGTCTGTATACAAAATAATATTCTACTTGGAAAATACAAATAGTAGTAATACACTGTTTGACAAATAGTAGTAATATACTGTTTATTTTCTTTGACAACTAGTAGTAATATACTGGTTATCATTAACAATTTTAGGATATTTATTTATGAAGTTGGTCTGAAATTAATTTTTGTTTTCAGAAATAATTTCTAAGTTTTCATTAATTAAAATTCTGTTTGCAGTATTTTAGTTTTGAAGTGTTACAGAAATATTTTCTGTATGGAATTAATTTGTTTAAATAAATATTTTATTTTCAAATTAATTAGAAATAAAAATTACAATTCTTGTTTCTTTTATTTTTACAAAATTTAAATTCTGTGTTTATGGTAGTATTAATTTAGAATTCATGACTATTGAAACTAATGCTAAAACAAGTACTGGTATGGTGACTGTAATTGCTCCAACCCCTCCTTCTATTGTGACTGCGCCAGTCAATCACGGTGAGAAAGCAGAAAAGTTCTTAGGAATTGATTTTAAAAGATGGTGGCAGAAAATGTTGTTTTATCTTACTACTATAAACCTGGTGCGTTTCCTCCATGAGAATGCTCCTATTCTGAATGAGGATGAAACCGACCGACAAATGGTTGTTATAGTCAATACTTGGAAACATGTTGATTTCCTTTGCTGGAACTACATTTTGAATGGGCTTGATAACACATTGTACAACGTCTATAGCCCTATCAAGACGGCAAAGGAACTTCGGGAGTCTTTGGAGAAAAAGTACAAAACAGAAGATGCTGACTCGAAAAAATTCGTAGTAGACAAATTTCTGGACTTTGTGATGGTTGATTCTAAGATTGTGATCAGCCAAGTTCAAGATCTCTAACTCATTATACATGACATTCATGCAGAAGGCATGCCTCTTAGTAAATCATTCCAAGTTACTGCCTTGATTGAAAAATTACCACAAGGTTGGAAGGAATTCAAGAACTACCGCAAATACAAATGCAAAGAAATGACTTTAGAAGAATTGATTATGCATTTAAGGATTGAGGAGGACAATTAAAATTCTGAAAAGCGGGCTGGTAAGCATCCAATGGAGTCTAAGACAAATGTGGTGGAACATGCTTCAAAAGCAAAGAAATGGAAGTATTCCAGAGAAAGTTCCGCACAACGCTCTAAAGGAGAAGAAACTAAGAAGTAAAAGTTCAATGGTGTTACATCTGTGACAAAGAGGGATATCGGGCCAAAAATTGTCGTAACAAGCGTAAAGGCAAAGAAAGATCAAGCAAGAAGCCTGCTCAAGCCAATATCACCGAAGTGGACAAAATTTTCAATGATGTAGATGACATAAATCTTTCTGCAGTTATTTCTGAGGCAAACCTTGTCGGAAATCCTAAAGAATGGTGGGTGGACATTAGTGTTACTCGCCACATCTATGCTGACAAAAAGATATTCGCATCTTATTCTGTGGTGGACTACGGCGAACAACTTTTCATTGGTAACTCCTTAACTTCTCAAGTTGAAGGACAAGGAAAGATTATTCTAAAGATGACATCTAGAAAGGAACTCACTCTCAATATGTTGCATGTACCAGATATTTGCAAGAATCTTGTCTCCGGATCTCCGTTGAGTAAAAATGGGTTTAGGCTAGTGTTTGAGAGTGATAAATTTTTACTTACTAAAAATGGGATGTATGTAAGAAAATGTTACATGTCTTATGGCCTTTTCAAACTAAATATAATGACTATTATACCCTCTGTTATTAATAAAAAATACATCTTCTTCTTACTTGCTTGAGTCTTCAAATCTGAGGCATGGTAGACTAGGATACGTTAATTATGGATATTTGCGTAGATTAATTAATATATAATGTTTACCTAAATTTGACATTAATTTAAATCATAAATGTGAAATTTGTGTTAAGGCAAAATTAACTAAAACTCTTTTTCATTCAATTGAATGAAGTACGGAGCCACTTGAATTAATTCATAATGACATTTGTGATTTTAAATCACTTCAAATTAGAGGTGGGAAAAAATATTTTATCACTTTTATAGATGACTATACTAGATATAGTTATGTTTATTTAATTCGAACCAAAGATGAAACTTTGAAAACTTTCATTCAATATAAGAATGAAGTTGAAAATCAACTTGGTAAGAAAATTAAAAAAACTAAGAAGTGATAGAAGTTGTGAACTTGAATCACCTTTTGGTGAGTTTTGTAAAGAACATGGAATAATTCATCAAACCACCGCTCCTTACTCACCTCAGCAAAATGGAATTGCTAAAAGTTAAAATAGAACTTTAAAAGAAATGATGAATGTTATGTTAATAAGTTCTGGATTACCTCAGAACTTGTGGGGAAAAGAAATACATTCTGCTAATTATATTCTTAATAATATATCCTGAAAGAAAGTAAATCAAACACCTTATGAAATGTGCCATGGGAGAGTATTATCGTATAAATACTTAAAAGTGTGGGGGTGTTTGGTTAAAGTGGCTATTCATAGTCCTAAAAAGACTAGATAGGTCCTAAAACTATTGATTGCATATTCATTGGTTATGCTAAGAATAATAGTGCATATCGGTTTTTTATTCATAAGTCAGAACATTCCGAAATGCATGTAAATACTATTATTGAATCTCGAAATTCATCATTCTTTGAACATATATTTCCGAATAAAATTGGACAAGAGACTAATACTAATAAAAGATTTTATAATGCTATTACTAGTCACGATCAAGAAGAAGATCAAGAACAAGAACAAGAACAAGAACAAGAACAAGAGCAATAGCTTCGATCGTTGTTTTTGGGAGAGAGTCAGAGAGAGAGGAGAGTCTGGGAAAAAGGTTATGGGTAAAAATCCCATAACGTATCTGATATACGTATCTGATTCAATATATTAGATTAACCATATAATCTGATATATAACCAATATCTATCTATCTATCCATATCCAATGATATGATAGATATAGATATCTTAAATGGTTGTCCAAATAAGTTTGAATTAAAATTCAAACTTACATGGATAAGGTTCAAGAGGTTTAGGCTCAAAATTCAAGAGTCACGTCATCCAAGAAATGCGAGCTTAAATAAATTAGTCATTAAGTGTAAGACGAGTAGCCAGTATGAGCAGTGTTTTGCTCTCTACCCAATTATTGGGAGTGGATGGAGCAAAATTTCATGCACTATTATAGTGTGCATTGAAATATCACATGAAGTTAAAAGATTAGCGCTTAGAAGCTGCAAAATCTATTAACACTAAGTGAAAAGATTAGCGCTTAGAAGCTGCAAAATCTATTAACACTAAGTGAAAAGATTAGCACTTAGTGGCTGCAAAATCTATGAGCATTGCCAACTTGTCTAAGTCAGGACACTTACTGTTTCCACACTTAGGTGTGAGACATGAGGAGGGGCTTCTTTGTATGATTCCTTAGCTAGGCTAACGTTTTTGAATAACATTTACCACTAAGCGCAAACGTTGCAGCATAGTAATGAAAAGGTCAAGGCCGACAAGGTTGTTATGACTCTAAGAATTTGACGCATCGCTTGTGAGAGCATTGTGTTGAATTAGACTCTTTAGCCTAATTCCCGCTTAAGTTACTTCAAGAGCTGTCAAAGATTGATAGCTTATTCTCTCCTTCTTATGGATAGTAGAATTAATTGCAAGTAACTATGAAGCGAGAAATAGATATGGCAAGAGGAGTATCGTCATTTTTTCAACTAGATGCATTAAAGTGTATGGAGAATAAAATTGACTTGAAGGTGCAGGGGATTAGCACTTACTAGTTAAATTTGCGATTTAGGCGCACTTGAAATCTCCATGACATCCTTTTATGATCTAGTAAATATGAGTTAGTCCTGAGTCATTACCTAGTTGGGCCTAAACCTTTTAAACTTATCTTCGAGAACTCACACATTAAGATGATTGGAATTAGTTTATGACATTAGTCATGAACCGGTGGCTTATTATACTTAATCACATTAATGAGATGATGACACGATGGTTTGAGTAGGCCTTCTCGGGCCCACTCGCTTGTGACATCCTGCTCTCATATAAATGTGTAACTTTGTTCGCAATGGGTGCGCACAAGTAAGTAGGAAAGCCGTAGAAGGTCATTTGTATTGGCGCATTTAGTCCACTATGATATTTGTGACTAGATATGTGTAAGGGTATGATAGCTAAGCCTCAATCTCAACACATTTATAGATTACGATACGCATTTGAATCAAGACTATTTGGTCTCTCATAAGTCAAAAGTTGTGAGATGATTTTTGACATTGCACATATGAGGTTGAGATCAATCAGAAAATAGCTTTTGAGCTTTTAGTTTTGACCAAGGTGGCGAGTATCTATTTGAGTTATTTTAGAAAACTCTGTGAAGAGAAATGGATGCTTAGAAAATTGATTATTCCTAGTACTCAACAACACAATGGTGTAGTAGAGATAAGGAATTAAATATTGTTAATGTTAGGTGGATAATGGCGCAAATGTTTCCCAATTGGGAATTGCACTAGTTTATTGCCTATATCCCTAACTCAGTGCCCTCCATATCAGATTTTACACTCCATTTTAAGTAATGGGTTAGCAGAGAGCCATCTATGGGCGATCTGTAACCGTTAAGCAACTTATCTTTATTCTACTTCTCATAAGATTGTGAAGTTAAGACCTAGGGTTCTATAGCGCATTATTGTATGCTGTCTTGTAAACACATAGGTTGTGTGGCGCATTATTGTATGCGGTCATGTAAACCCTCCGGGTCATGTGCATATAGTTAAGCAGCTTTGTGGTAGTGTAACTAAGTCACATAAAGTTTTCTTAGTAAAGGTGACGTGTATAGAGTTTTGGAACTCTATAAGATAGAGAATTCTAAGCATAGCGCTTTTATGTAGCCTAGTTGAGAATGGAAAGAAATTTCCAATATCCTAGGGACAGTGGGAGCGATGTGCCTACTAATGGATTACTCCATTAGAGAAGAATTCTCTACATTCTTAGTTGCGTGGTAGCAAATGTGAAAATTTTCCACGTCATCACTGGGTGATTGAGAAGGGAACATTCATGATTGCTCCGCAAGATGATAAAGAGCCTAGGATAATGCCAAAGGCTCTAGTCCCCTATTTTTAGAAAGTGGATTAATGTTGCGCAATTTAAGACAAAGTCTTTGAGGATTAACCATTTCTATAAATTGGTTGACTTTCCATTATGACGCGAAATGTCTAAAGTTATGCGTAATTTGGATAGTCATTGTTGAGGCATAAGGCTTGCTAGATACCGAAAAGTCGCACCATTGAGGAAAGTGTAGACCATGAGAAGACTTCCTCCTGGGGAGTGAGGTTATTTTGACTTCCTCCTGGGGAGTGAGGTTATTTTGACTTAGGCTATGATTGACATAAGTTCGGAACGTTGATTTGTGGACATTGTGACCCAATTTCTCGTTGGAGAATTGGATAAGTAGATCTGTAGAGATTTACTTTCTGCTTTTATGGTGAAAAGTTAGGAGCGCAAAAAGGTTGCTAGTTCCAATAAATCTTTTACAGCCTAAAACAGTTATCCAAATAGTGGTTCTTAGATTTCGTCAAGCCATGATAGGCCAACGATGATCGATGAAGACCACTGAGGCATGATCAATGGTCCAAAAAGAAGTTTTTCCTTACTTAGTCATTATGAGCCAGGAATTTATAAGGATGTCGCCACCTAGGGTGGGCAGTCCTCTATTTTAGATATGATGGACATGGGTGATGTAATTTATATGCTCGGATGTACGATCCTTAGGGATTGTTTTGGGAAAATTCTCGGTTTGTCTTCGACGACTTACATAAGGAATATCCTAGAATAATTCTAGATGCAAAATTGCAAACCCATTGACTTACCTATCGGTAAAAGCCAGAGCCTTAGCTATTGAGTGTATCCTCGGATTGTCTTTGGGAGAAACAGATGATCTATATTCCTTGATCTTTTCTTTGTTGTGGGAGCCTAAAGTACGCTATGTGGGCGTATTCGGCATGATAAGTGTTATCTTTGGTAAATGGTCAACTGAATTGTTTAGACATTGACCTTGCTCATTAGATTGTGGATAAAATGCTTTACTAATAGTATATTAATTTGCTCCTTGTAAGATTCAATGCGCTAGTTGGGCGTATCTGCGCTAGTTGGGCGCATTAAGAATGAATGCAAATTGGTCACCAAAATATCTTTAGAGAGGTTATTGCGCAAGAGGTAGTGATCTTGAATCACTTCATGTAAGGCGCACATGGTGGATTCCGTTGTATAAACTTATCGCAAGAGGTGCTGATAAGGCTTATGTTTGGAATCTAGAATTGTGATCTTGAATCACTTCATGTGAGGTGTACATGGTGGATTCCGTTGTATATACTTATCGCAAGAGGTGCTGATAAGGCTTATGTTTGGAATCCAGAATTGCGCAAGCCATTGTCATTTTTTTTTAATGGATCACTTATTTTGAGATGATGGGATGTTGACACTATTATGGTTTGTGTCATAATGATTAGCAGATGATGATGTCAATAGGCAAGATTGGCTCACTCACACGAGCAATCGCCCTTGGCGCTTGGGAGCGAGCAAGGATGAGACTAGTGGTTTATTTTTATTTGGAGCCAAGAGAGGCTTAAATAATCCACTATGGATGTCGCCTTGGTTACAACCAAGATGAGGTCGTGTTAAGGACCAAACATGGATGTTAGTACCCACTTTCCATGTTGTGCCTGTTATGATTAGCCAGATGCGAGATCTCATTTGGCGCCTAAAAGGCGAGCAGATAGAGAATTCGGGTTAGGCGCTAGAAAGCGACTAGACTAATATCTGTACGGTGTATCGAGTGTGACGTCACTCTTTTGGAAGAGTTACTCCACCGTAACATGTATTCATACTATATGTGCTTGGCGACTGAGTAATGAGGTGAGAGAATGGATCCCTGTTTCCTCACCGTGTGAGTCTTACGTGTCATTATTGATATGACTTTCATTTTTGTACCCTTTTGTGACTTTTGACTATGTCATAAGGTAAGGGGTTGATATTCGGCTACTTTGGTATGTTGCCTGCGGTCATGTATGATTCGGCCTTAAAGGACATCACTGGGAAAGCGGTCAATCCTAAACTAAATGGCATGAGGGCAAAAGGAAGATCATCTAGTATTACACCACTGTTGTATATTCACTGCCGGCAACTCACATCGCTCTGTATGAGAAGCGGATTGAGTGTGAATATATTGCAAGAATTGAGAGGGTCAAACATGCTCTTTTTTTTTTGAGGGATTAGAGATGTTTTTTGGACCGGTGTAATTAGATGGGTCTGGGGTATATGAGACACTATTTCTGTTCTTTTTTGGGTTGATGTCTCTATACTGACTCATATTGAGTTTCTAGTATAGAGCTCCCACATGCAGTGTTCTCAGCGGTCGCACGGTGCATTGGCTAGTATGAGATTGTTCTTTTTGGGGAGATTGAGATAGAGATGTGGCAGTGTCATGCCAATTCATGTGCGAGTGGGAGATGTTAGAAATGGGCGCCCATGTGGCATGACCATTTAACATTTTGAACCTGATCCAAATGGGTTTTGAATTCAAACCTATTTGGATAACTACTCTGGATATATATCTATCATATCCTAGTATGGATAGATGATATAGATATATGATATTATCTCTAGTAACTTATATGGATAAAGGAGATAATTAGATTATATATCTTATATATGGGATATGGGTGATTAAGAGATATACAACGTATCATCTCTGTTTTTCCTATATACAGTTTCTCCCATACACTGACTCTCTCCCATAAACAACAATCAATAAGCTATTTGTACTGTGATTTGTGTGGGTGATATTCACCATTGTAATATCACCCCACTGCTGGGTTGATTAATCATTCAGGAAGCACGTGATTTACCCACGAGATCCTTCAGAGTTCAGATTATATCACAAAGGTATGACCTTATTAATTTTTATTCCGCTGCGTCATACTTTGTTTACAGATAGATCAAAATAAGGAAGAGGAACCTTAACGTGCTAGAACCTCAGAATCTTTTGATTCAGATTTTCTAACAATTTTCTTAGAAAATAAGCCTTTAACTTTTAATGAAGCTATGTCCAGTCCTGAGGCTCCTTTATGGAAATAAGCTGTAAATAATGAAATTGAATCCATCTTGCAAAATCACACTTGGGAATTGGTGGATTTGCCACCTGGTTGTGAACATCTTGGGTACAAGTGGATTTTCAAGAGAAAAATGAAAGCGGATGGATCAATTGACAAATACAAAGCAAGACTTGTGGTCAAAAGATATAGACAAAAAGAAGGTCTTAATTAGTTTGACACATACTCACCAATTACTAGAATAACATCCATTAGAGTGCTAATTGCTATTGCATCTTTGAACAATCTAGAAATTCATTAAATGGATGTGAAAACCGCTTTCTTAAATCGTGATTTAAATGAAGAAATTTACATAGAACAACCAGAAGGATTTTCTGTTCCAAGAAAAGAAAAAGAAAGTGTGTAAATTGGTTAAATCATTACTCCTTTTGTCCCAAAATAATGGTCCCTTTTGGGGAATCCAACTTTTTTTGGTAGTACAATTATTGCACTTTAAAAAAATTAATTTTCCAAAATTACCCTTTAATAATACATTTTTTGAGAAATATCAATGTCATAATTGTACTTTTTATGTTGATAATGAATTTAAAACAAGGGCAAAAAAGAAAATTTATATTATTTTTGTACTTGATTTTTGAAAAGAGACTAATATTTTTGGACAATGAAAAATAAAATAAGGGACTAATATTTTGGGACGGAGGGAGTATATGGTTTAAAAGAAGCGCTAAAGCAATGGTATTAAAAATTTGACAAGGCAATAATGTCAAATGAATTTAAAATTAATGAATATGACAAATGTGTTTATATTAAAAATACAAACAAAGGTTATGTGATAATATATCTTTATGTGGTTGATATACTCATCATAGGTATGAAAACTACTAAGAAAATGTTAAATAAACATTTTGATATGAAAGATATGGAGATTGCTGATGTAATACTTGGTATGAAAATTACCAAAATATTAGAAGGTTATGCTTTGTCACAATCATATTATATTGAGAAAATACTTAACAAATTCAGCAAAGATGATAATCATCTTGCTAGAACACCTGTGGATATTAATTTATTTTTTTCTAAAAAAGTACAAAAAAGTATTTCTCAATTAGAATATACCCAAATTATTGGAAACTTAATATACTTGATGAACTGCACTTACCCAGATATAACTTATGCAGTAAATAAATTAAGTAGATATACAAGTAATCCAGGAGTAAAACACTAGAAAGCAATTATAAGGGTTCTAAGATATTTTCAATTTACTCGTAACATTGGGCTCAATTATATGAGATATCCAACAATACTCGAAGGATACTGTGATGCAAACTAGATATCGAGATTCAAAATCTACCAGTGGATATGTCTTTACTCTTGGTGGGGCAGATATATTTTTGAAATCTTCCAAACAGACTTGCATTGCTAGGTCTATTATGGAATCAGAATTTATAACTTTAGATAAAGCTGGGAAAGAAGCAAAATGGCTTCGTCATTTCCTTGAAGATATTCCAATGTGGTCAAAATCGGTGCCTGTTATATGCATACATCGCGATAGTCAATCAGCAATAAGTAGAGCACAGAGTCATATGTATAACGATAAGTCACGACACATTCGTCTTCGACATAACACCGTGTGACAACTACTCTCTAATGGAATTATTTCCATTGAATATGTGAAATCTAAAGACAATATAGCGGATCCACCAACCAAAGGGTTAGCAAGAAAGTTAGTTGAGAATTCATCGAGGGGAATGGAACTTAAGCCTATTAAATAAGAGTTACCACAACGACAACCCAACCTAGTTGAGTGGAGATCCCAAGATCTAAGTTCAAATGGGCAACCGAGTTGTGTATGACTCATAAGGATCACTGGGGAGTCAAACTCCTACCCATTTCTATGATGAAATAGTGATGTTTGCAACATTTTAGGTTAAGTAATACTTTTAATGATTCTTATATCTAGAAATACCTAGTTGAATATGGCAGGATACTCTTTATAAGAATCACTTATATGAGTGTGAACTGGGCTGGTTCTATGAGATTTGGGAAGGATTACAATTATCTAGAACACTCATGAAAGACCAGGTTGTTCAGGGCCAAAATGAACACAATAGTGAGAACTAAACTGTGTCTGGTAATATACTATGTGAGTTTTATTGTTTTGGTTTACACAAATGGTTGAACAGTTCAAAACATCATGTTCACTGGTTAATTAGTAAATCCGATAGTTTCTCACAAGGAAAGGTTCAAAACCAAAAGCTATCTATCATTAGCAGAATATTTTTAATTTCTGTACTCTCTGTAATTAGATCATATTGTTGCATTTTCTCTCCGTCAAATTCCATTCATGTGGGGGATTATTGGAATTATGGTTTTTATACACTTATTTTGGACCAACTTTGAGTGGGTCTCACACGTATTTTGGGATGGGTCCAAAGAGGTGGCGTCTTTCTTGCCACGTGGCGAATCACATGGTGCAAATGGTTCATCAAAACCATTTATGAGTGAATAAGAAGTTGATGTTGTTTTCGGGTTCGTGAAATGGACAATTAAAGAAGTAAAATGCAGGTTTCCTTGAAATGGATTGTCCTATATTGAAACTTGAAGAGAGCTTATGTGAGTATATAAGCTCTAGGTGGATAAACTTGGGTTGGGTCCCAAGGGGCACCCTAAGTTTGTAAAAGCGAGGAGTTATGGACAAAGTGAGCCTTAGCTCAAACCACCATACGCGCTCACCGCCACCGCCGCTGCCGTCCGATTGACCGGGCGCTGGTGTGGGTCAAGTCAGTCATACTATTAATTTTTTGAACAAAATTTATTTGAATTTTTTTCAAAAATTCTTGCAGGAAAAATTTGAATTTTTCACCAATTTGAATTCAAATTTTTTTGCTCTCAACTAGTGTGTCTTTTTAAACCAATCCAAACAGATTCAAACAGTTTGTTCAACCTGTTTTGCACCAGACAGATTTAGTTCTTCCCAGACAGATTCAAAACTGCCCAGCAGTTTCCCACAGATCAAACTGGTTTCAACCAGATTTTTGCGCCTTTTCAGTTTGAATTTGCACCTGTTCGGATCTGTCCAACAATCACCAGTTTGCCTATAAATTCAGATTCATTCCAGCAGATTTGGAGATTAATAAAATTCATTTCTTATCCCGATTTTGCTCTTTCTTTGCATTATTCTTCATACTAGTTTTTTTAGAGAAAATTCTGAGAATATAAAACACAGGTTCTAGTTCGCCGTACAAATTGTTTGGAGTCCTACTACAATCTGTGCAGATCATTGTATTATGAGAGATAGATTTATCCGTAAGTATCGAAACGGGGCGAATCTGTCTTAAGGACAGAATGTTACACACTCAACTTGATCAATTTTGTACTTATTCGTTTTGGTAAATAAATTCTGTAAGTAATTTATTTTTATTTATTTGATTTGGTTTCAAGTTATTTATTTTACATAGAAGATTGTTCCAACAGTTTGAGGGTAAAGGAGATGGAATTTGGAGGTTAGATCCCTTCATTTTAAATTGAGACAGTTAATTTTTATACTTTTAAGTTAAATTGTGATATCACTTTTTTGTTCATTTGATATTAATCAACTTGTTGGTTTCAAGATTCATGATTCACTTTTCAGAAAATTGAAATTTTTTATTTTTCGTATTTTTTTTTTGTTTTTAGTGAATTTTTTCACATTTTAAGCAATTTTTTTTTAAAAATTTTTAGATACACCCAACATAAATACAATTAAAAAGTATAATATTTGTGAAAAAATCTTTTAAAAAATACTAAAAACCAAAAATACAAAAAAAAAGAAGAAGAGAATTCAATATATTTTCGTATTCTTGTGTATTTATTAATTTTTAAAAATATTTGTTTACAAATATTTTACTTTTTAAGTAAAAAAAAAAATTTGCTTAAAATTTTAAAAATATTCACTTAAAACAAAAAAATACGAAAAATAAAAATTTAATTTTTTAAAAATTGAATTCAGAAGAAAATTAAAACCAAACTTAACGAATAAGGTTGGCAAAATCTACGAATATTTTAAATCCAGTTATGATATTACCTCTTTATTCAATTGATGTTAATGAAGTTGATAAAATTTTGATACGTATACCATATCTAATATTTTGCTAAAGGTGTAACTAACAATAGTGGAATTAAAGTAAAACTTTAGTCGGAGTGTATGGAACTAACGTGAGATTTTATTAAATGTATAAAGAATGTCAATAAAGCAAGAATAATTTCACTTATGACGCGCTCGTAAATTTCCATTAATCTCATTGACATCATATAAATGAATGGTGATATTATAACTTGACTTAAAATGTAAAAAAATTAACTATTACAATTAGGGCCAAATGAGATTCTGTTTTTAACACAAAAAAATAAAATAAAAATAGGGATCCTAGCGTAATTATCCCTATTATCTTTCATCAATTTAAAAAGAAAAGACATGCCAAAAATATTGCATGTTTGCCAAGAAAATGGATGATATTACCTTTTATTTATAGTTTTTAGAATTTTGTAAGTGAGTTGCTATATCTATTGTGCATTATATTGAATACTTGGTTCGAAAAAATGTCAAGAAAAAAAACAAAACGTTTCCCCTGTATATTTAAGACCCAGGTTGATCTCAACTCTGGCCTGGCATTTTGAAACTCAACCCATTTTGTTTTTTGTTTTTTGTTTTTTTATTGACAACAAAAGAAGTATTATTAGAAAATAAGAAAAATACAGGGGAGGAAGTAGAACTGAATCAGATAATCAACAGTTAGCTATTGTGCATGCATAAAATTGGAATCAGATGACCAATCTTCAACTAAGCAGGCAAGCAACACTAGTTCTGCAATGCATAACTATTGTTACTCTCTTCACCATTTCCCGCAAGGCGAACTAATGACAGGCATGAAGAAAAACCCAGAAAATTACGAGTGCAACCAACAGTTAGAAAAACGTCACATGAGGAAGCTACTGTTCAGATAATTTTTATTTGATGATTCGAGTCATAACAACTACACAAATACCAGCCCTTTACAACAGGCACAGCAATTGGTAACTCTTTTTAAGCGACAATATTATACAAAAGGCAAATCCTCAACTTGAACCTCTTTTTTCCTAAGACTACACACAAGCTTTGTGTTTGGTCAAGCAGTGGAGTCCGGAGATTCATAGCCATAAGGGTTCTTGCTGGCCCAGTTCCACTGATCACGGCACATCTCTTCAACACCATATTTTGCCCTGCAAAGACACCTTATCAGAAAATATGCAAATGGAGTATGAATGAATGAAGTTTTGGTTTATTTTACTATTACTGTTTTTATAGTTTCGTCGAAGGTTTTGATAAAACATTATTTTCCAGTCAATATTGAAGAATAATCTTATGAGCACAAGATCCAATATTGTCATATTTTATCCAATCTTTATATTTGGGAGTATCATACATAGTTCAAATTCAAAGGGCTGTCATTCTAACATTAACTATGTTGAACTCTGACAAAGAATTAGAATTTCACTACAAGCACTCTCAAAACCCAAGTGAAATGTTCCCTAAAGAGAACCTCATGAATTATGCATATGAGAAGCACAATTAAAAAATAACTATCAACACTTACTTCCAGTTCAACTCATGTGCTGCTTTCTCTGTCGATGCATACACAATCTCAGCATCACCAGGTCGTCGCCCAGCATACACCAGAGGAATTTTCTGGAAAAAAGAAAAAATAAATAAAAAAATCATGGCTCTTGTCCACATAAATGACAATAATGAGAAAAGTGCTTGTTTATGATGTCCATAGCAACCTTTGTTTATTGTCTTTTCCCTTTTTTCCCATTAAGGCCCAATTTCAGGAGAGTAGCAACACCTTGGACTCAGGTTAACAGTTGAGATATGCATTAGAAAGGTTTAAAAAGCATCAGAAGTGGACTAGCCTCTTCCAAAATGATTATCACAAATTCAAAAAGGCATTCACATATCAAATTGTTGGATTCTGAACCAAAACCTTTAGTTTTTAGTAACTTCGGTCTAGTTCTCAAAAGGCTTCACATCTCCTGAAACCCTCTTACGCATTGGGATATTGAAATAATATCCCCAGCACCTAAGACTTTGCAGAGCTCAATTCAAGAAGCAAATTGGAGGAACTCCATTTCTATCCCCAAACACGCACTTACATACTCATGGACAAGAAAAGCAATAAAAATAAACAAAAAAATAAAATAGAAACTTTGATGTGACAACATACAAGTACAAGTTGGATTGGGAATAAGAAAAAGTAGAAAACTCACCAAATGAACAGGAGAACCAGAATATAGGTTGTCCAAAACACAGTTCCAGCAACAAGAAGTTCCATTTCTATGATTTGACTAGGTACGAGAATTTAACATACAAGTTTCAAAAGTTTTGTACCTTTCCAGATGCCTTCTCAAATGCTGCTACCATTTCCAAAACTGACGTTCCTTTTCCAGTTCCTAGATTGTACACTTCACAACCTGCAATGACAAAAATAATGATTACTAATCTCATCATTCAAGAATGTAGTTGCCAGATTTTACGTTCATATAATACTAAACAATTTCTTGACTAGACATTATACAAACATGCGCACACACACACAGACACGTTATTCAGACATAGATAAAAGTTTTACGAGGTTTCCCAGGCCCCAAATATCTTACAAAGTGCCACACTTTGCCAACAACTTCTTAAAAGAATTTTTGAATACAATTCCCAATGTACCGACTTGTTCATACAATTTTTTACCTTGATTGTTTAAAAACCATATAAATTTTTCTTCTTGTTATTGAAGACCAAATAAGATGTGATATTTTGGAAAGTGTAATTCTGCTACGGAAAATAATTAAAATTGAACTCTTTGCACCAAACAACAATAGATCAATAGCAAACACACAAAATGATTGTGCGCCACAAATAGTTGGGAGAAGTAAACATTTCAAGCAAAAAATGAAGAATATTTGGTGTTCTTAATATTTTAATGCATTCCCACTGCTTGTCCCGCGTGCATAAGCTGTACTCCAGTAATTTGTAACAGTTTCTGCAATTCCTCCTCTTCATGTGTCTACAAAAGTTGAACAGTTTCTAACAAGTACCACAGATTTTCACTCCATCAAAAAAGTTGAAAATTTTATGTGATGCCCTTATCCTTTCAAGTTTCAACAATCAAGTGTTCTGCATTCAAAATGACAGCATAACTACAACTGTTAACACAACTGGCTCTTGCAGGCACCTACTATCTGATATTTATTCGATAGACTAGTGAAAAAAAAAAAAAAACAAACAAACAAACAAACTTCGTACATTGAAACAGACACTAGAACCCAAGAGAAGATGACAATCTCAGAGCACAGACCTATTGAAGGATCAGATAACTTGTTCAGTGCAGCAATATGTCCATCGGCTAAATCCACAACATGAATGTAGTCACGTACCTGAACAGTGGTACAAAATAAGCATCATTAAAGTAAAACCTTGATTAGACGAAGAAAACCTAAAAAGAGAATACAATACCCAAACCAATCGGATCCAAAAATTTGCATTGATGCAAGAGGATCGATATACATTACACACTAAGAGCTAAAATTCATATAAAACCTTCATGAAACTACATGAAGTTTTCATATTTTTTAAATTACCAAAGAATAAATCACAAACAAGGAATATAGTACTATTTCAAATGCATTTCACACCATGCAACTAACTAAATCAGCCTTTGCAATGATATGGTGAACCCAAGTTGTGGGGCTGGCTTAAAGAGTCAGTGCCCAGCACATATGCAAACTTTAGCCAAATTGTAATAAAACATTAATGTTGGGAAAGTGTAGAACCAAGCTCATTTTTCACATCAAATATTACATTTACAAATTACTTTTTATGCTCAGCCCAGGGTATTTGGGGAAAGAACGATACAAATGACATTTTTTTGTACATAATGAAAATTATTCATTATAAATAGAAAAAGGTCAAGTATACTTGCTCATAGAATTTGAAATCCTAGTCTAAAACAAACAAAATAACAAGTTAAAACAAAGATAAAGCTGAGAGTGAAGAATGCATACCCCTGTACCATCCTTTGTTGAGTAGTCGGTTCCAAATACTGTAAGTGCAGGTCGCCTTCCAACAGCTACTTGTTGAACGAAAGGCATGAGATTGTTTGGAATACCACGAGGATCCTCACCGATACAGCCACTAGAATGTGCGCCAACAGGGTTGAAGTATCTCAGCAATATGATTTTCCATTCGGAATCCGACCGGTGGACATCACGGCATATTTCTTCAATGAAGAGCTGAAAGTAACAACCAAATTAGATAAAATTATAGCTACTATAAATAAATAAATAAAAGAGGAAAATGCCTAATTAAAATAGGGAGGGGGAGAGAGAAAGAGATAATTTGATATATGTACTTGAAGTTCTTTATTCTTTCTCATGCAATCATATGTCAATTATCTTAGTACCAATGTCTGAGTTGATATGCATGATATCATTGCCCAAAATATACCTTGGTTCGTCCATATGGGTTTACTGCAGAGAGAGGAAACTCCTCTGTGCATGGAACCACCTCCGGCCAACCATAAACAGTAGCTGATGATGAAAACACAAGCTGAAATGATTTGAAAATTGAAATTAGTCAAGATAATCAAATCACAACATGAGAAACAGTATCAGGAATGGATAACTGTCACATAAAGTCGCAACACCGAAGAATAATGTCAAAAACATATAATCAGACAACTGATTTATAGGACAAAGCAGTTAGAACTTACTGTCAGTTTAGTTTAATCAATGATCATATCTAGAGGGCTACAGGAATCATGCATTAAAATTTTAAAAAATATTAAGAAACCTGGTAATGAAGAATATAAAATTCAGAGATTCGTATGTATGCCTTAATTCAAAACAATTAATTGAAAATAAAACAGTAAGTATATATGGACAGAACAATGTTAAGGCCTGAACATTTTAAATATCAGAAAAGAACACAGTACCATACCAATAACCCACATTGTATAACAAAATTCCGAGAAAGTACAGAAAAATTCAATTCTTTTGACACTAGAAACAGATGTATATTATTTTATTTTTTCCTTTTTTCTTTTTGTTTTTTGTCCATAACCATTCTGATTCAGAAACAATATAGCAAAGGGAGAATAAACCAAACAGCATATTCAGTCTACATTCGCTGTGAAATGTGAAGGAACAATTCCAGCACTACAGTAGTTCTTCAGTTCTTCTTAGGCCAAAGAAGTACCAGGCTTGGTCCAAAAAAAAAAAATCAAATCCTAAAAGTCAGCCCCTATGTAACGATGAATTGCCCTAGGACAGAAATACTTCCTAAATAACTAATTGATTTGTGCTGGTTGCCAACTGTGCTGCATCACATTGTAAACAAAGAGTTGGCAAACCAGAAACTAAAAATATGTGACGAGATGGGAACTTGCGCATATATGAACACAGAAGCATTTAAACAACACAGTCAAGGCCAAAAGCCATAAAAAAAGACAAAGTTTCTGAGATTTTCTCCATGAAATTTAGTCTAATTTAAGTTTTACCACTGGATTAGAAGCTAAGTAATGTGAACTCAAATATGATAATAAGAACATGAGAAATACATTTTTGCATCCATGGGCAGCCATGACTTCCAATAGAGTGATTGTACCAATAAGGTTGTTGTCATAATACATCAAGGGTTTCTGCACACTTTCGCCCACTGCTTTTAATCCAGCAAAATGGATAACAGCATCAAACCTGCAGTGGAAACAGAATTAGGAGAAAGATGAAAAGTTGGTCATATAATTGAGCAGTGAGAACAACCTTCATTAAAAACATCAAGTTCAACTCTCTATTTAGTTAACAGACGTACATATAGAAGATTGCTTTCTGCTGTTACAAACACTTTGTACATAGAAGATTGTTTTTCTGATGTAAATAAATTACTCATGTCCCTGATATTAATATATTGGGTCTCACTATCTAAACTATAGATTGAATTAATGAGAAGTAATACCTCAATCCTGACAGTTTGAATCAAATAAAGCATGCAAAAAAGAAACTTGTTTCTGGCTACAGGTTCCAATGTGACAGATGAAAGATAAAACTACATGAATTCAAAGATATGCAACTAAGATGCTTAGGAATAAGAGTAATAAAGGTTGATAAAATTCTAATTGTGAGGCAAAAACAACAGAGATAATTTAGGCCTCGTTTGGAAACTCTTTATTTTAAGCCTAAAAGTCAAAAAGTCACTAAAAAAGTTAAAAAGCCAACAAATACCAAAAAGTCAAATATTCATTTCCATTCGTTCTACTTTTTGCATATCATTTCATAAAAAACCAAAAAGTCCTCCCAAACATATTCAGTGTGTTTGGTTTCAGTTTTCTGAATTTAGTTTTCTGAAAATTGAGTTTTTTTGTTTTTCGTGTTTTTTTGTTTTTAGTGAATATTTTTAAAATTTTAAGCAATTTTTTTTTTTCTTTTTTAGATGCATCTTACTTAGATATATCTAAATAGTAAAATATTTGTGAAAAAATATTTCAAAAAATTAGTAAATACACAAAAATATGAAAAATGTATTGAATTTTTGTATTTATTTATTTTGTATTTTGGGTATTTAGTGAATTTTTTAAAGATTCTTTTCACAAATATTATAATTTTTAAGTGTATTTATGTTGGGTGTGTCAAAAAATTAAAAAAATTGCTTAAAATATTTTTAAAAATTAGTGAAAACAAAAAAGTACAAAAAACGAAAAGGTAGAATTTTTTGAAAAGTGAATTCTGAAAACTGAAAACAAACAGAGTGATTAGTGTTTTCATCTCATATTTTAGCCAAAAAATCAAAAAGTCACTAAAAAAAAAACCTGTTCCTAAACATGGCTCTGCACTAGTTATAGAAAGACAATTTCACCTTGCAGAGCTTTGAAGTGACAAAGTGCTAAACAGAAAAATATTAGAACATATGGTAAAACTTACTTTGTGGAAGCAAATATCTTCTCAAGTGCAGGCTTATCTCGGAGATCCATCTGCAGGATAAAGAAGATTAATAAAAAATTAGGTATATAAGCACTGAAGTAGCTTGTGTCCAGATAAACTTATAATTGGGGCACAATAATTTGTTTTTTATTAACTTTTGTCTATGGAAACAATAAACACACATCCACACACATCATGTAATACATCATGTAATATGCATATGATAAACCAATCATATATCTGTTCAAAACACAAGTTCATGGAGAGCATTAGAACAACCAATAACATCAACCATATACTGATAAACAATTGCAAATCCACACATAGTCAATCCAAAGCGAATGTATTGAGATCAAGCACATAACCAATTGAAAAACAAATAACCCGACTATGTTTGGATCTTGGATTTGACTAAGAATTTGTAGAAGAAAAGGAAAATAAAAGAGAAAAGTGATCAAAAATTAGCTAATATTTTTGTCAATTTTTCTTTCCTCCACTAATCCCTATTCAAAACCCAGATCCAAACCCAACCTAAAACTTAAAAAACAAGACAGAATTTAAACTACCCCGATTAGCCAATTCATCAAACACCTAATCATCAGGAAGATAAATTTAGGGCAGAACCTACTGAAGACTAAAAAATTCTAAACATTTGTCCTGACTAGACAATTCATCAAACACCTAATCATCAAGAAAATAAATTTAGAGCACAGAACCTACTGAAGACTTAAAAAAGTCCAAACTTTTAACATCAAAACCTCACGCAGAGTATATATATAAACGAACCTTATGGAAGGTAAGATTTGGGAGAACTTAAAGCCCATAACCTACCAAGACTAAAAAAGTTCAAAGTCTTAACATCAAAACTTCACACAGATAGTACACATATATAGGAACCTTATGGAAAGGTAAGATTTGGGAAATTTAAAGCACAGAACCCACTGAAAACTAAAAAAATCCAAACTTTTAACATCAATTACAAACTTTTAACATCAAAACCTCTCACAGACATATATACAAACACATAGTATACATTTATACGAACCTTATGGAAAGTAAGATTTGGGCCATTCTTTCCAGCGAGTTCCTGAACCCGCTTGATTGCGACGGCGGAGGAGTTGTCAAGATTATCGATCACCACCGCCTTGTAGCCACCCAAAAGCAACTGAAGCACCGTGTGGGTTCCAATATACCCAGCACCACCAGTCACAAGTATGTTCTGCGCCATAACTACACAAACCCAATTCGCATATAGCTATACACCTCTGTGTCTATATATAGAGGGAGTAGTTGAAGACTTTAGAGACCTTGGATCTGATGACAATTGTGACTTTGATCAGACTTTAACAATCTGTAAAGTAACCCATAAACTTTATTGAATAAAAAAAAAAAATTGGGGAAAAGTTGTTCACGTGGGTTGGCTTAGTTTTTTGCCTGGTCTGGAATTTAGTTCTCGGATGCTCCTCCTAGATGATGACGAAGAAGAAGAAAACCCAAGAGACAGTTATGAAGCATAGTTGTGAATTGACTGGAGTGCCCTTAATAATCTTCGTCGTCTTATCTGTTCCTCTTTTTGGACGGCTACGGGATTCTGTTCACTGCCCTAGATCTTTGTCTCTTCTCTCTTTGCTACTTTTTGGACTAATTATTGTGATCTTCCTTCATAATTTTGCAAATTATAATTGAGCTCGTAATTATTGGAAAAGAAAAATGATTGTTCCATCAAAATAGGAGTCCGACTCTGTCCGAATGATGTAGTTGAAGATGATATTTTCGGATGATCGGTGTACTCTTGTCAACTAGCATATCAATCGGCATTTACTTGAATGATTGGTCAAACAACATCTCAAATTATGTCAATCGGTATTCACAAATTTAAACAATTCGGACGAATTCAAATTTGGTGAATGTAGTAGCACTACTGTTACTTTTTGTGGGAGCTCAAAATAGATTTGTCCCACATCGATCTGAGAGGTATCTACAACCTATTTAATAAGTTGACTAACTCCTAATTAGCATGAAGCATTTTCTAAAGAAGAAAAAAACCTTGAGGCTCCGAGCAAAGCGGACAATATTGTGCTAGTGGGGTTGGGTTGGCAGCTTCATTTGATGCTGTTTGTGAGAACTCCCTCCGATGTGAGTCCCTTGGCATTCGAAGTCAGTCAACTGGGGACTTATGTGGGAGCCCAAAATAGGTTTGTCCTACATAAAAGCCTCACAGTTTTGCTCTTCTTTAGAAAAGGTCTCATCTTGGAGTTAGTCAACTTATGAAGTGGGTTGTGGATACCTCTCAGACCGATATGGGACAAACCTATTTTGAGCTACCACACAAGTCTCGAGACCGATATGGGACAAACCCACTTTGAGCTGCCACACAAGTCTCGAGTTGCCTGGCTCCAAACGTCAAAGGACTCAAATTGGAAAGGGTTCCCACATACGGCGCCAAGCGAAGTTGTCAACCCAACCGCTTTGGCCGGAGTCTCACGGTTTTGTTCTTCTTTAGAAAAGGCCTCATGCTGGCCTCGTGCTAATTAGGAGGAGTTAGTCAACTTATTAAGTGGGTTGTGAATGCCTCCCAAACTCACATCGAAGGGAGTTCCCACAGACCATGCCAAATAAAGTTGCCAACCCAACTCCACCAGCACAATATTGTCCATTTTGGCCGGAGCCTCATGGTTTTGTTCTTCTTTAGAAAAGGCCTCATGTTAATTAGGAGAAATTAGTCAACTTATTAAGTGGGTTGTGAATACCTCTCAAACCGATATGGGACAAACCAATTTCGGGCTCCCACATAAGTTTCCATTTGACTGGCTCCGAACACCAAAGGACTTACATCGGAGGGAGTTCCCACAGAAAACACCTAATAAAGCTGCCAACCCAACCCCACTAGCACAATATTGTCTGCTTTGACCGGAGCCTCACGATTTTGCTCTTCTTTAGAAAAGACTTCATGCTAGTTAGGAGGAGTTAGTCAACTTATTAAGTGGGTTGTGGATACCTTTCAGACCGATGTAGGACAAACCCATTTCGAGCTCCCACACTTTTAGTTGATTTTCATTTAGGATTCTCTCTCATCTAGATCTGGATTGGAGAAGTGATGTTAGGACTTGTAGAGCCCATCATGTGTTCTATTTTGATAATCGAAATAATTTATTTTTAGAACTTTCCATGTATATTATTTACATAAAAAATTAAATTGATCCGATATTTGTAATATTTTATTTTATCGTGTTCGTCTTAAAAAAAATTAAATAGTATATTTTTAAAAACACAATTATTGTTCATTTTTTTAGAGACAAATATGATAAAATAAAAATATTACAATTATTAGATCAATCTAATGTTTTATATGGATGATACGAAGAGTTTTAAAAAATAAACGGTTTAAATTATCAAAATAAAACTCGTGATAAGCCTGGATAATGTCTCTCCGAAGAGAATCATGTCTCTTTCATCTAACTTCTCATTATTTATGTATTTGAATTACAAATTTAAGTTGGGATTTAGAATTCATAATGGAAACATAATCTTAGTAATTGTCAACGAATTGAATGGGGTTGCCATTAGAATTTATTGTGAAATTGTAAAAGAATTGAATGGAGTTGCCATCAGAATTTATTGTGATTTTCTTATTTTAAAACCTTCAAATTTTACAACTCTTTATAATTTATTTTATTTTTTTTACATTTAATTTATTTTTGCCTTGTTCTCTATTGTATAGATGATTATACATATAAATTCTATTTATCTAAAGTTGGTGACTTGTACCAAAATACATAAAGATTGGTGGACCAAAAATTGCCTCCTCTATACGTCTTTAGTTTTTTAATGATTTTCTTTTCTTTTTTTTTAATAAAATGAGTTTTAAAAAAAAAACGAAATTAATTTTTTAAATTTTAAAAAAATTTTGACTAAAATATATAAATGTACATTTCTTAATATACTTTAATATCATATGTTATTAGCCTAATTTTAATTTTTAAATAATTGTAGGAATTTACTTTAGTTGGTTAACTTATGGTTTTATCACAAAAGTACATAGTAAAAGAATTATACAAAATATAAAAAACAAAGCCTTCATTGAGTTAATGTCACAAAATTTAATGTCTTTAAATTGGCAGTATGTGCAGCACCTTTTTTTTTAAAATATTTTTTTCCCTTGAACCTAGAGTTTGTCTTGATGCTCAAATTATTCTAGAAAAATCTTCAAAATATTAATCACAAAATTGAGCTTTTATAATCAATTTATCAACCAACCCCTACCAACCCATGCCCAACAGCACGCCACTTATGCCAACCCCTACCATCTCTACCATGAATGCTAGGATTATTTTTATCATTTTATTAACTTTATTGACATTTTAAGCTCATTAAGGGATACTAGTGTAATTTTTCAATAATATTAGGGTTAATTGTAAATTGAGCAAAGTATAATTTATCCTCATTATTTTTCTAATAAATTACACCGACCTTACCTAAAAGTGAGCTTATTATAACAAACTCCATTATTATATCAAAATCACCCATGTTCTCTTAAATTTTAAAATCATGGTACACATTGTCCCAAACCATTAACAAATGGTTTGAATCCAAAAATAAAAAAATAAAAAACCATTAACAAATTGTTAATAAAGTAACATTTTTTATTCTTATTTTATTTTTTATGAGAGTTTCTAGTTACACTATCATCTTATTAGATCTACAATTTTTTAAATGTGGTCCTTCTATAAACCAATCGGTTAAAATTGTCAAATAATTTATTTTGAAAATTTTTTAAAATATATGTAAGATTTATACAAAAAACTTAACAAAAATGATATGACATTATCATTATTGTAAATAAATTCATCTCTAGTGGTGTTTTGTTTTGAAGTGCAAAGTCTACAATAAGCCACACTATTATGTATGAAAAATTAATCCCAAGGGATAAGTCTAGTGAGTGCAACTTAGGATTTAGAAGTTTGCTTTCTCTAACTCTCAAGTTCAACTCCCATTAAGAGCAATCCGCTCATTGGGGTCACACCTACGGGTTTTGCCTGAGATTTGTCCAATTCACGTGGGGATGAGCACTTTGTGTGGATCCCGAGATTAGTCAAAGTATGCGTAAACTAACCCAAACACTTAGTCATCAAAAAAAAATTATGTATAAATTTTTTATTTGTATAGCATTACTCTTTATTTTTGTATGTATCCTTCCTAAATAATGTTTTCTAGATTTTAAATATTAGGTCACCACATGAAGCCGAGAATGAATAATTACTTAATAGTCTTGAAATAACACGTAGAATTGTTTATATAGTATTTCAAACTAATCACGTAATATAAAATTTCACTAATGGGATATATTGAGTCACTTTTGTTAGATGATTGAGAGATAAATAATGACCCATGTAATATATATGATAATTTTACATTAATAAAAATACTACATAGACAACATCACATGAGATATTTAGTAATTTTTTGTCAGAAAATACACATAATCACACAAATCAAGCGAATATTTGGTCCTGCTAATGGATGAAGGGATTGGCCGAATTATAATTTTTTTAAAAAATAACAAATCATGACTGCAACTGAAACTTTATCATTGCAATGCGGCTACAACTTTTAGAAGGGTGAGAAGAAAAGAATAAACTCTTCTAATAGAGTGGCCCCAAACAAAGCAAGGGAACATTCAAAAATAGCCTTCTCTCTTTCTGACGCAGACAATAATATCCCTCTCTTTGAAGGATAGAATTTTAATCAACAAATTGTAACCACTCATTCTGCAACCAAGCATCTTTATATTCAATTTAGAATCAATTCTCATAGTTCAAATGTTACAAACACCAGTTTTCAAAGAAAATGCACAAAATACAGTGATGTTGGGAATTGCTATGAAGACAAACAACATATATATAGATTTACATCAACAAATTAATATAATACTCTTAGTACCGCATCTGTGTGGTGTATACAGTACTAATCAAACTCTACAAACCCAACAAAAACATTATTTGAATGAACCTAACCCAAAAGAAGAGAAGAAATCAAGATAAATTATTCCAAGCAGTTGGGTCCTACCTATCCTTCAGTTACTTGGATCAGCAGCAATGACAAGCAGTTTGTCATCAAATTGTAGATGTTGATTCCTTCTGGATAATTTCGGACCACCAACTTTTAACTTCCGTGTATTGACTGCTCAGAGTGATCAAATTGTCGTAGAGATTTGGTATTTTTCTTGCCAAATGACTCGGAGATTCCATAAGAAATGCCCTGTTGTACAAGATTCTTAGCCTAGAAAAAAGTAGATCGACGTTGAAGGTATGAACAATGCAAAAGGTAAAAACAAATAAGGTGGAAAAAAAATCTAGTTATACAAAAATTTGCAACAACAGCTCCAACCAAGGTGATTAACTGAAGTTTGGGATTAAAAATAGGTTGTCCTTTACAAAACAAAAGCCATCCACTAAAGTCATCATTTATGAGAGTAGGAAATTATATTAATGAGAAAACATGTGAAAAGTAGGATGCTTGGATCAAGAAAATTACCAATCATATCTCTAAACCGTGTTTGCTGGTTATGAATTCAGAGCTTAAGAAAGAAGTCTTCAAACTTCATCATTCGCCTGAGCTTGGAGTCTCCGTCTCTGCACGTAATGATGAATGATTAAGAACTAAAACTTCAGCTTGCAAATCTGAAGAGACATTACTTTTGAGTCAAAAAGAGCAGAAACTAGCTAAAGCTTGTTGGAAGAATTTCAAGTTTCCAATCTTAGTAGTATATTCCTACTTTCTAACTACATTTTCAAGTTTTGTTAAACTTAGCCATTTACTATTCCTTAGGAAGGTTAGCCATTTTCAAGCTCCATGATTTGATGTATTTGTTCAGCAACACTTTCCTGCATAAAGAAATAACCGTCTCACTCCCTTTTGAATCTACTTGTCACTTAAACAAAGAAATAATTACTTAAAAGGGTTGAATGAAGCCTAGTAAACATTGAACAAGAGACATCCAAAGCTAATCAAGCCTAGTAAACATTGAACAAGAGACATCCAAAGCTAATCCTCACTACAACAAAAAAAAACTTTTGGTGACAGACTGATTTTGCCTACAAACATCAAATTTTCATCACTAAAATAATTTGTGACGAAAAAAATTTGTGACCACGTTTGTCACCTATACGTTGTCGCTGAAAGTACATGGTGACGAAAAACAGTTTCGTCGCCTATTTTTCATTTTTGGCGACGAAATATTTCGTCTCTAAATGTTACATTTTTCGTCCTCTACAACATCAATTTCGTCACCAAAACTAAATAATATTTTATTTTAATTGTTTTTGGCGACGAAATATTTCGTCACCAAATAGATTTTAGTGACGAAAGTTTTCCTCGCCAATGATATGGATTAAGGTGACAAAAAAATTCGTCACTAAAATGATCAGAAAAGCAAATTCTTCAATGACAAAAAACATTTTGTCACCAAATATTTCAATTTAGCGACGAAATATTCAGCAAATGTGACGAAATTATTTGTTTGGTACTATATCATTAGTGACAAAATTATTCATCATGTTTTTTGAAAACTAATAGCGACATTTTTTTATTTCGTCGCTAATAAAAATTAAAAAATTTGAGAATGGGAGTCCTATTTTTGAATTAAATTTAACCTGTTCATCTAAAAATTCCCTGCACATTTCAATAACCTGTTCAATAAAATATCTATTACAAATTAATACAAAAATCTATTCATTTTCATAAACATCACAATCAAATTTCAGCACTACCCACAAAAATACAATATGAACTGCATGCAGATTATAAACATGTCTCCTAATATCCACAAAAAACATGTCTACTAATATCCACAAAAATATAATATCAACCACATGCGGATTACCAAACACGTCTCCTAATATCCACAAAAAACATGCCTATTAATATCAACAAAAATAAAATATCAACTGCGGATAACGAAACATGTCCTGTAATACCAACAAAAATATAAAATTTACAACGCAACCAAAACACATGTAAAGTAATATGAACAAAAACACAAAATGAGCTAGCTTCTGCTCTCCAAATTACCAAACATGTCCATATCAAATCTCGAATCTGCAAAAAAATAAAACACAAAAAAAGAAAAAAGAAAAAGAAAACAGAATGCAAGTTAGACAATTATTATCTTATCAATAAAATATACAATTTAACATGCATCTTTCGACTTAGTTTTCAAATCGAGAGTCTGGTGCTAGTTCCGTAAATTTTCACAACTTACATTGGTCCCTCCCGAGGTGTTTGAGGTGTTTCCCAGGCCTTCCCGTGCCTGTTACATAATTTTGGACCCCGATGACCTATTTTCAAGTTTAAGTGTGAAAAAGTACATTTTTGGACTTAGTTTTCGAACCGAGAGTCCCGTTCTAGTTCCGTAAGTTTCCACAACTTACATTGGTCCCTCCCGAGGTGTTTGAAGTGTTCCCCGTGCCGTCTCGTGACTGTTGCACGATTTTGGCCTCCGATGGCCTATTTTTAAACTTAAGTATGTAAAAGTACATTTTTGGATTAGTTTTCGAACCGGGTGTCCCGTGCTAGTTTCGTAAGTTTCCATAGCTTACATTGGTCCCTTCCGAGGTGTTTGAGGTGTTACCCCGGACGTCTCGTGGCTGTTACACGATTTTGGCCCCCGAAAGCCTATTTTCAAGCAGAAGTGTGAAAAATGAATTTTTGGACTTAATTTTCAAACCGGGAGTTCCGTGCTAGTTCCGTAAGTTTCCACAACTCACATTGGTCCCTCCTGAGGTGTTTGAGGTGTTCCCCAGGCCATCTCGTGGTTGTTGCACGATTTTGATGGCCTATTTTCAGGCTGTAGTGTGAAAAAGTGCATTTTTGGACTTAGTTTTCGAACCGTGAGTCCCGTGCTAGTTCCGTAAGTTTTCACAACTTACTTTGGTCCCTCCCGAGGTGTTTGAGTTGTTACCCGGGCCGTCTCGTGGCTGTTACACGATTTTGGCCGCTGAAGGCTTATTTTCAAGCTTAAGTGTGAAAAAGTGCATTTCTGGACTTAGTTTTCAAACCGGGAGTCCCGTGCTTATTCTGTAATTTTTCACAACTCACATTGGTCCGTCCCGAGGTGTTTGAGGTGTTACCCAGGCCGTCTCGTGGCTGTTGCATGATTTTGGCCTCCGATGGCCTATTTTCAAGTTGAAGTGTGAAAAGTGCATTTTTGGAGTTAGTTTACGAACTGGGAGTCCCATGCTAGTTTCGTAAGTTTTCACAACTTATTTTGGTCCCTCCCGAGGTGTTTGAGGTGTTACCCGGGCCGTCTCACGGCTATTACACGATTTTGGCCGTTGAAGGCCTATTTTCAAGCTTAAGTGTAAAAAAGTGCATTTTTGGACTTAGTTTTCAAACCGAGAGTCTCGTGCTAGTTCCGTAAGTTTTCACAACTCACATTGGTCTGTCCTGAGGTGTTTGAGGTGTTTCCCAGGCCGTCTCGTAGCTGTTGCACGATTTTGGCCTCCGATGGCTTATTTTGAAGTTTAAGTGTGAAAAAGTGCATTTTTGGTCTTAGTTTACGAACCGGGAGTCTCGTGCTAGTTTCGTAAGTTTCTACAACTTACTTTGGTCCCTCCCGAGGTGTTTGAGGTGTTACCTGGGCCGTCTCGCGGCTATTACACGATTTTGGCCGTTGAAGGCCTATTTTCAAGCTTAAGTGTGAAAAAGTGCATTTTTGGACTTAGTTTTCAAACCGAGAGTCCCGTGCTAGTTCCGTAAGTTTCCACAACTCACATTGGTCCGTCCTGAGGTGTTTGAGGTGTTTGAGGTGTTTCCCAGGCCGTCTCGTGGCTGTTGCACGATTTTGGCCTCCGATGGCTTATTTTGAAGTTTAAGTGTAAAAAAGTGTATTTTTGGACTTAGTTTACAAACCGGGAGTCCCATGCTAGTTTCATAAGTTTCAACAACTTACTTTGGTCCCTCCCGAGGTGTTTGAGGTGTTACCCGGGCTGTCTCGTGGCTGTTACACGATTTTGGCCCCCGAAGGCCTATTTTCAAGCTTAAGTGTGAAAAAGTGCATTTTTGAACTTAGTTTTCAAATCGGGAGTCTAGTGCTAGTTTCGTAAGTTTCCACAACTCACATTGGTCCCTCCCGAGGTGTTTGAGGTGTTCCTAAGGCCGTCTCGTGGTTGTTGCACAATTTTGGCCTCTGATGGCCTATTTTCAAACTTAAGTGTGAAAAAGTACATTTTTGGACTTAGTTTTCGAACCGGGAGTCCCGTGTTAGTTCTGTAAGTTTCCACAACTTACTTTGGTCCCTCCCGAGGTGTTTGAGGTGTTACCCGAGCCGTCTTGTGGCTGTTACACGATTTTAGCCCCCGAAGGCTTATTTTCAAGCTTAAGTGTGAAAAAATACATTTTTAGAATTAGTTTTCAAACCGGGAGTCCCGTACTAATTCCGTAAATTTTCACAACTCACATTGGTCCCTCCCATGCTAATTTACTATGTAAAGAGAATCTCCACCTCTTCACTACTTATTTTCCATCTAATTTGAGAATTTAAATTTGAATAGAAGTATAATTTAATATGAACTAACCACGTTCTTTCATCAAAATCCTTTTAAAAATTCCTTCTTATCCAAAATTTCCCCTTTCATAAAATTTAATGAAAAAATTTCAATCTTCAATCCTTTATTTTTATAAATTTTCATCAAACTGAAATTTAATTATCAATTTGATAAAAAAAAAAATCTCTCTTAATTTGATAACTAATTGATGAAAGGATTGAGCATAATTTTAAGTACTATAGATTGGAGATCTCTAACAATAATGCTAGACTAATCATATTTTTATATAATAAGATTTAAATGTGCAAAAAAAAAAAAAATTCAACTCGAGAAGTAAAAAATTGAAAATGGCAAAAAAGCGTAATGTTCCCTCAGAAAAACAAGTAAATAAGGATTCAATCACAGATTGATCAGAATTAGCATGGTCATCAGACTTACAAACATCACAGGGAACATTAAAAAGATCAAACCCTTGTTTTTCTAATCACAAAAGTTATAGTAACAAATCAAAAATCAAAATTAAAATAAAATAACAACATAAAAAAAAGTTTTGAAGCTCAGACAGATGTTGGATAGAGTCTATTCCCAGGCCTTAGTCTCTAAAAACAAGGCCTCATAATGAGCTGGGATTAACATTTATCATCATCGCACCACCATACTTTTTAGATCTCGAATTTCACAAATTTATTACTAAAAACACAATGTGAATAAACTAAAAATACAATTTTTTTACACAAATTCTCACTTTTCTTTCTTTTCCTCACAAAATCGAAGATCCAAATTCAAATCAACATACATATATACGTAGTTTATATATATATATATATATAGAGAGAGAGAGAGAGAGAGAGACCTGGGCTAGAATTCGACTAATACAGGGGCGAGAGGTGAGTGAAAAGTTTGGAGTCTGCAGAAAATTATATAATGAGATCGATTGGCTAGGGTTAGGGCTTATAATGGGGACGTCGAATCTGTGATTTTACATATATGGCCCTGGAGGTTTAGTTTAATTACTGGACTGGGATTAACGCAACTCTCTTAATGGAAAAGCTAGGCCTGTTATGGGTTGGCCATAAGTTTGGGTCCTAAGAGTCTGGGCTTTAGCAGGCCTGTTGAGACTTGATCTTTTTTGGGGCTAAGGCTTCGTTTGGTTTGCTTTGAAAGCCGACTTTTTGATGGGCTTTGTTTGTCCCACTGAAATACAAAATTATGGGCTTTTTAAAACCTGTTACAGGGGCTTTCGGTGTGGGTTTTTGACTTTTTATAATTAAAGTCTCGTTTGGCAATATCAGTTTTTAGCCTAAAAGTCAAAAAATTACTAAAAAATTTAAAAAGTCAGCAACTTATACTAAAAGTTAAAGATTCCCTTTTCTCTTTACTTTTTGTACATCTTTTCGTAAAAAACTAAAGTCATCCCAAACATACTAATTTTTTTTTTATATCACATTTTAGCCAAAAAGTCAAAAATTATTTAAAAAAACATGTTCCCAAATGAGGTCTAAAGCCTAGTAAAAAAGAGGCAAATTCTATTTATACTACAAATCTAACCCCAAAATTCAAAAATCTTTTTTATTTTATTTTTGCATAATTTCTAGCAATGTTGTATAAAACAAAATGTTAAGCAACTAAGAAACAACATGTAGATAAGATGAGTGTTGCTGAGATGAGAATGCTAAGGTAAATGTGTGACAAGACTAGAAAAGATAAGAGTTAGAATGAATATATTTGTGAATGGGTAGAAGTAGTATCGATAGAATATAAACTAAGAGAGATAGGTTGAGATGGTTTGATCATATACAACGGGGACTAACAGAGGTAGTAGAAGTAGTCTCGTGGCTGTTGCACGATTTTAGCCTCCGATGGTCTATTTTCAAGTTTAAGTGTGAAAAAATACATTTTTGGACTTATTTTACGAACCGGGAGTCCCGTGTTAGTTCCGTAAGTTTCCATAACTTACTTTGGTCCCTCCCGAGGTGTTTGAGGTGTTACCCAGGCCGTCTCGTGGATGTTACATGATTTTGACCCCCGAAGGCCTATTTTCAAACTTAAGTATGAAAAAGTGCATTTTTGAACTTAGTTTTCAAACCGGGAGTCCCGTACTAGTTCTATAAGTTTCCATAACTCACATTGGTCCCTCCTGAGGTGTTTGAGGTGTTCCCCAGGCCATCTCATGGCTGTTGCACGATTTTGGCCTCCGATGGCTTATTTTCAAACTTATGTGTGAAAAAATATTTTTGGACTTAGTTTTCGAACCGGGAGTCCCGTGCTAGTTCTGTAAGTTTTCACAAATTACTTTGGTCCCTCCTGAGGTGTTTGAAGTGTTACCCAGGTTGTCTCATGGCTGTTGCACGATTTTGGCCTCCGATGGCCTATTTTCAAGCTTAAGTGTGAAAAAGTGCATTTTTGGACTTAGTTTTCGAACCGGAGTCCCATGCTAGTTCCGTAAGTTTCCACAACTGACTTTGGTCCCTCCCAAGGTGTTTGAGGTGTTACACGGGCCGTTTCGTGGCTGTCACACGATTTTGGCTCCCGAATGCCTATTTTTAAGCTTAAGTGTAAAAAAGTGCATTTTTGGACTTAGGCCAAGTTTGGCATACTTCAAATAATCCATCTTTTTATCTTTTTTCTATCACATCACCTCTCTACTTTTCTGCACATCTTTTCGTAAAAAGACAAAAAGTACACTTATTTAAGTCATCCCAAATAACCCCTTAATTTTCAAACCGGGAGTTCCGTGCTAGTTCCGTAAGTTTCCACAACTCACATTGGTCTCTCTCGAGATGTTTGAGGTGTTACCCGGGCCGTCTCGTGACTGTTGCACGATTTTGGCCTCCGATGGCCTATTTTCAAGACCAAGTGTGAAAAAGTGCATTTTTTGACTTAGTTTTCGAACCGAGAGTTCCGTGCTAGTTCTGTAAGTTTCTACAACTTACTTTGGTCCCTCCCGAGATGTTTGAGGTGTTACCCGGGCCGCCTCGTGGCTGTTACACGATTTTGGCCACCGAAGGCTAATTTTCAAGCTTAAGTGTGAAAAAGTACATTTTTGGACTTCATTTTCAAACCGAGAGTCCCGTGCTAGTTCCGTAAATTTCCACAACTCACATTGGTCCGTCCCGAGGTGTTTGAGGTGTTACCCAGGCCGTCTCGTGGCCGTTGCACGATTATGGACTCCGATGGCCTATTTTCAAGTTTAAGTGTGAAAAACTATATTTTTGGACTGAGTTTACGAACCGGGAGTCCCGTGGTAGTTCCGTAAGTTTCCACAACTTATTTTGGTCCCTCCCGAGGTGTTTGAGGTGTTACCCAAGCCGTCTCGTAGATGTTACACGATTTCGGCCCCCGAAAGCCTATTTTCAAGCTTAAGTGTGAAGACATGCATTTTTTAACTTAGTTTTCAAACCGGGAGTCCCGTGCTAGTTTCGTAAGTTTCCACGACTCACATTGGTCCCTCCTGAGGTGTTTGAAGTGTTCCCTGGGCCGTCTCGTGGCTGTTGCACGATTTTGGCCTCCGATAGCCTATTTTCAAGCTTAAGTGTGAAAAAGTGCATTTTTGGACATGGTTTTCGAACCGGGAGTCCCGTGCTAGTTCTGTAAGTTTCCAAAACTTACTTTGTTGCCTCATGAGGTGTTTGAGGTGTTACCCAAGCCGTCTCGTGGCTATTACACGATTTTGGCCTCCGATGGCCTATTTTCAAGCTTAAGTGTGAAAAAGTATATTTTTGGACTTAGTTTTTGAACCGGGAGTCCCGTACTAGTTCCGTAAGTTTCCACAACTTACTTTGGTCCCTCCCAAGGTGTTTGAGGTGTTACTTAGGCCGTTCATAGCTGTTACACGATTTTGGCCCTCGAAGGCCTATTTTCAAGCATAAGTGTGAAATAGTGCATTTTTGGACTTAGATTTCAAATCAGGAGTCACGTGCTAGTTCCGTAAATTTCCGCAACTCACATTAGTCCCTCCCGAGGTGTTTGAGGTGTTCGACGGGCCGTCTCGTGGCTGTTGCACGATTTTGGCCTCCGAGGGCCTATTTTCAAGCTTAAGTGTGAAAAAATGCATTTTTGGACTTAGTTTTCGAACCGGGAGTCCCGTGCTAGTTCCTTAAGTTTCCACAACTTACTTTAATCCCTCCCGAGGTGCTTGAGGTCTTACCTAGGCCGTCTCGTGGCCGTTACACGATTTTGGCCCCCGAAGGCCTATTTTCAAGTTTAAGTGTGAAAACATACATTTTTGACTTAGTTTTCGAATCGGGAGTCCCGTGCTAGTTCCGTAAGTTTCCACAACTCACATTGGTCCCTCCCGAGGTGGTTGAGGTGTTCCCCGGGCCATCTCGTGGCTGTTGCACGATTTTGGCCTCTGATGGCCTATTTTCAAGCTTAAGTATGTAAAAGTGTATTCTTGGACTTAGTTTTCGAACTGGGTGTCCCGTGCTAGTTTCGTAAGTTTTCACAGCTTACATTGGTCCCTTCCGAGGTGCTTGAGATATTACCCGGGACGTCTCGTGGCTGTTACACGATTTTGGCCCTCGAAAGCCTATTTTCAAGCAGAAGTGTGAAAAAGTGAATTTTTGGACTTAGTTTTCAAACCGGGAGTCCCGTGCTAGTTCCGTAAGTTTTCACAACTCACATTGGTCCCTCCCGAGGTGTTTGAGGTGTTTCCCAGGCCGTCTCGTGGCTGTTGCACGATTTTGGCCTCCGATGGCCTATTTTCAGGTTGTAGTGTGAAAAAGTGCATTTTTGGACTTAGTTTTCGAACCGTGAGTTCCGTGCTAGTTCCGTTAGTTTTCACAACTTACTTTGGTTCCTCCCAAGGTGTTTGAGTTGTTACCCGGGCCGTCTCGTGGCTGTTACACGATTTTGGCCCTCGAATGCCTATTTTCAAGCTTAAGTGTGAAAAAATGCATTTTTGGACTTAGTTTTCAAACCTGGAGTCCCATGCTAGTTCCGTAAGTTTTTACAACTCACATTGGTCCCTCCCGAGGTGTTTGAGGTGTTACCCAGGCCGTCTCATAGCTGTTGCACGATTTTGACCTCTGATGGCCTAATTTCAAGTTTAAGTATGAAAAAGTGCATTTTTTGAGTTAGTTTACGAACCGGGAGTCCCGTGCTAGTTCCGTAAGTTTTCACAACTTATTTTGGTCCCTCCCGAGGTGTTTAAGGTGTTACCCAGGCCATCTCATGGCTGTTACACGATTTTGGCCCCCGAATGCCTATTTTCAAGCTTAAGTATGAAAAAGTGCATTTTTGAATTTAGTTTTCAAACTGGGAGTCCCGTGCTAGTTCCGTAAATTTCCACAACTCACATTGGTCCCTCCCGAGGTGTTTGAGGTGTTCCCCAGGCCGTCTCGTGGCTGTTCCATGATTTTGGCCTCTGATGGCCTATTTTCAAGCTTAAGTGTGAAAAAGTGCATTTTTTGATTTAGTTTTCAAACTGGTAGTCTTGTGCTAGTTCTGTAAGTTTCCACAACTTACTTTGATCCCTCTCGAGATGTTTGAGGTGTTACCCGGGCCGTCTCGTGGCTGTTACACGATTTTGGCCCCCGAATGCCTACTTTCAAGCTTAAGTGTGAAAAAATACATTTTTGGACTTAGTTTTCAAACCGGGAGTTCGTGCTAGTTCCGTAAATTTTCACAACTCACATTGGCCCCTTCCGAGGTGTTTGAGGTGTTCCCCAGGCCGACTCGTGGCTGTTGCACGATTTTGGCCTCCGATGGTCTATTTTCAAGCTTAAGTGTGAAAAAGTGCATTTTTGGACTTAGTTTTCGAACCGGGAGTCCCGTGCTAGTTCCGTAAGTTTCCTCAAATTACTTTGGTCCCTTCTGAGGTGTTTGAGGTGTTACCCAGGCCGTCTTGTGGCTGTTGCACGATTTTGGCCCCCGAAAGCTTATTTTTAAGCTTAAGTGTGAAAAAATACATTTTTGGACTTAGTTTTCAAACCGGGAGTTCCGTGCTAGTTCCGTAAGTTTCCACAACTCACATTGGTCCCTACCGAGGTGTTTGAGGTGTTTCTCGGCCCGTCTCGTGGCTGTTGCACGATTTTGGCCTCCAATGGCCTATTTTCAAGCTTAAGTGTGAAAAAGTGCATTTTTGGACTTAGTTTTCAAACCGGGCGTCCCGTGCTAGTTCCGTAAGTTTTCACAACTCACATTGGTCCCTCCCGAGGTGTTTGAAGTGTTACCCAGGCCGTCTCGTGGCTGTTACACGATTTTGGCCCCCGAAAGCCTATTTTCAAGCTTAAGTGTGAAAAAGTGCATTTTTGGACTTAGTTTTCAAATCGGGAGTCCCGTGCTAGTTCTGTAAATTTCCAAAACTCACATTGGTCTCCCCCAAGATGTTTGAGGTGTTCCCCGAGCCGTCTCATGGCTGTTGCACGATTTCGGCCTCCGATGGCTTATTTTCAAGCTTAGGTGTGAAAAAGTACATTTTTGGACTTTGTTTTCGAACCGGGAGTCCGTGCTTGTTCCGTAAGTTTCCACAACTTACTTTGGTCCCTCCCGAGATGTTTGAGGTGTTACCCAGGTCGTCTTGTGGCTGTGACACAATTTTGGCCCCTGAAGGCCTATTTTCAAGCTTAAGTGTGAAAAAGTACATTTTCGGATTTAGTTTTCGAACCGGGCATCCCGTGCTAGTTCGACAACATACTTATAGCACTACCACATCCCATGATTCGAAATATCACCATTTCCAATAAAAGTATCTTTCCATAGAATGGATGATTAATCAACTACTGTTCTGAAGACTTTAATAGTTCCAACATCTACAATAAGGTAGATTCTGGCAAAAAAGGTGCACTTATTGATGGAGCTCACAAGTGGATGGTTCTCACACTCCACAATTGCCATTATAAAAGATTAATTTCGATGATAATATTTAGCCATTATGCAATTCTTTTTATTTATGCACATCAATTTTCATCCCATGAGCCTCTTCTGATTCAATCTCCCCATCACTCCAAAAGTTAAGAACAAAACCAACTCTAGTGTGAAAGCATTTTCTAATATGAATTTAATTCTCTTTCCGCATACATACATATCATGGAAATCCCTTCCAACATGCGGGTTAGCTTCAAATAGCGAAAACAGATACAGATGTAAAAAGTATCTGGAATCACACGTATTCCCCGCAGCCAAACAACTTTTGATGCAGTGATTAAGTCTCTATGTTGGGTCAACAATGGTACTGCACGTTTGCAATCTGTCATCATCAGTTGGACAACCTACACATTCATAGATTACAAAAGAAAGTGTCAATAAAGAAGTTTCAGTGTTCTCTTTGAATTTTTTCTTTCTAGGTAACAACTGATAATGATTACAATAACAACAACAGAAACAAAAAGCAAATCAAGGAAATGGGCAATTTCAAGCTTAGATATGATACAAACCAAAAAAAATCACCTAATGTGGTAACATACACATACATTTTCACGAAGAGCATCATGTAAGTTATGTTTTTCGAGAAAGTCAAATATATCTGGCTTCATAAGCTGAAGAATAAAAGAAAATTAAATAGTAAGGAAACAACCAAGTTAATGTCAAGAAACTAGTATAGCGAGAACTTGATTTTGCAGAGCATCATGTGAGTGTATTCAGTGGTGTAACTACTTTAAGCTGTCGCTGGTTTTCTACGTAAACTATGCAGGACTCCATATAGAGCACTTACATCAGCATATAGTGCAAAAGCTTTCTCGTACCATCCATCAATTACATACAACTCTGCTAGTGCCTGACATGGTAAAGTAATTCATAATGGAAAAGATGTAATAATAACCAAAATTCGTAATCAATATCAAGATAACAATGTTCATACCGACCTCTCCTGGTGCATCAGTCATGGATGAAGTATTAAGCTGAGGTCCTATGGCTGAGATAACAGGCAAGGCAGAATAAATTACAGGCGGCCAAGATTTGATAGTTGACAAGAGATCCTTGTGAAAAGATGGATTTGTTGTCAGAGCAACAAGAGCTACCTGTAGATGATTAACAAAAACCGCTAAGACCTTTATTTCCAATTTAGCAAGTCCAAAGAGCATATGAAGTATCAAATTAAGTTTTCAGGAAATGTCAAATATTGCATACCTCATAAGCAGTATCACGTAACCTTGGGTTTTCAGTTGGTATGTATGGAAACAATACAGGAAGCTGACGAAGATGAGCAAAGTGGAAAACCCATCTGTGAGAAATAACCCACTGCTAGTTATTAAAAATAAATTTACAGGAGAGTCATACTTAATAGTATTTAGTACCTCTCCCATGCTGAAGCTGATCCTCGCAACAATTTGGGACATAATGATGCGGCTTCAGTATATTTCCTTTCCACAATCAAATGATCAAGATAGCTAGACCCCACCTGCATACATAGTGGACAAATTGAAAATGTATTACTACCGATACTATAATATAATATGGAACTGTGGAAGGAAATACATAGCAAAGTTTAGTTATTGTCCACATGTATAGGAAAGAGATTTTGCAATTGAAACAATCAAAACTGACAACAGGAGATAATGAAAACAGCCATACTATGGCTACAAAAATGACTGTCCGAACGTCATAAATGGAAATGGCATATATAACCAATTGTCAAGGACTAGGCACCATCTTTTATCTAGAAAATGACTAGATTTTAATTTTAACCACCTCATACTTCGGGGGAGTTGGAATGCCTAATGTGGCTCTTTTATTTTTTAGAAGCACAATGCCCTTAAAAGGCTTTAATTTGGAGCCACAAAAGAGGCATGAATTTTGGTTCGTAAAGGTTTGGAGCATTGAATTATTTATGCTATGGAGGGATTTCAGTGGGTTGATCATTTTCTTGGCTTTGTTGCCGAATAAGTATTTAGGCCATAAAGGCAATTGTTTTGAATTTCCAAATGTTAGCATTTGGGGCATAAAGGCCATTATTTTGAATTTTGAAATGTTGGGCCTTAGACAAGTATCCAGTGCATTGCATTGAGCATAGTTTTTGGTCCCAAAACAATATGATCCTTCTAGGACACTTTCAAACTATTCATGCTATGAACATATGCAACCCATATGCCTCATGAACTAGGTGATTCATGATTATAACATTAGGTATTAATTGACATATTCAGAAAGTAACCCAGAATGACTAAAAATAACAACACATAAATAGCCTACTTCCAAAAAATAAGAGAATCTAGACAAATTGCAGGTTTCTATATTACATTGTTTCCATAAAAATATGGGAAAGAAAATGTAAACATTTCATATGTAAATCATTCATCAATTACTTATTTAGTAAGTAATACAATGCAAATAAATAAATGAACTGTTAAACTAAAATCAAACAGAAATACCTCATCAAGAAGCTCACTTCGTCCCTGCCCAGCTTCAACTGCTGCTAAAGCTTTTTCATGCCATCCATGTTGAAGAAGCCAAGAAATATGATCTTTTGCATTCCTAGCAATCAACAAGAAATTGCATTTGTAAATCAACAGAGTTTGTGATTTTTAATATGGCATAGGAGATGATATAATGGCAAAACAAACAATGCGAGCAGTAAAGGAATCAAAATTATGCTTTTAAATCCCACAATTTTTTCTATCAAGGTGAATTAAAATTTAAAGCATTCCATTTTCAGGCAATTCACTCACCATATTAAGATGACATACACTTAAATTCGTTAAATAAAAAATTCATTGAACTCACTAAAACTAATGGATGAATTCTGCACTTGTCTGCTCAAGCACCCCCCAACCAACTGGGACACCTATCTGCTCATGCACCTTCTTAATTTGTTTCACCATTTTCTTATTTTTCAATAAGAACTTCCAGATTTTTTTCACTTCTATCTACCTTCTCACAAACTTGAAGTATTCAGATTTAGATATCCATAAATGGTGAGGAGCCTATGCTTAATTGGAATTCTAAAGATACTACATTTGGTGAGCAGACATATGAAAAAGATGAGAAGCAGGGGAGAACTTTAAACAGATAACTCCTAATGTTTGCATAATAATCATCTCATGAACTAAACTTGACAGATAGCATTAAGCAGTGATTGGATTCACAAGTGAGAAAAAAGTGTCTTCTTACTTTATAGATAAGATAGCATATAGATTGATATAATTAACGATAATGCTAAAAACAACCCTTGGGGCTGTTATTAGTGTTGAAAAATGTGTAAAGTGTATTGAAATATGTAAAAAGTGAATAAAAAAATATGAAAGTATTTTGGATATGTGAAAAGTGTATTCGGATTATAAATATTCTGGCCTTTTGTGATGTAATTAATTATCAATAGGAAAATTACATACTGACATTCTATTAAAATAGAAACTAAGGAAAGATAAAATTGAACTAACCTAGGTTTTGCAATAACTACATCCTTTGGGGATACAACATAGTATAATGGCTCATCACCAGCAGCCCACTGCCCACCTGCATAGCTGCTACCTACATAAAAATGCATAAGTATTACCACTGTTTGAATGCAAATTCATAAACTCTTGGACACTTTTACCTGAGAATGGAGCATGAGCAAGGGCATAATCCTTTGCCTTGTAATGCTCAAAGCCATGGACAGGTAGTGCATCTGTTGCAAGCTCATCATTGTTCCATGTGACTACACGCACTTCCGGTCTCTGAGCATTTCCCTGCTTACAACAAATTTCTACATCTTAACACTTATCATGTAAACTACTGACTTCTACCTATCTATATTTATATAGAAATATGATAGTGTTCTAGTACTATAGAATAAATTGAATAAAGTAATAGAACTGAACCATAAAGGTTATTAGAGGCTTAGACAACAGAATAGTCCATGATTCAAAGCATCAATGAAGGACAATATGCAGTGTCATAGAAGAGAAAAAAAAGTTGTCAGAAGAAGATTTTGAGGCATAAAAGGATTGTAGAAATCATAATACTAAACAGCTCTGAATAATTAATAGATGAAAAGCACAGAAAATTACTTTGTGAAAAGGAATAAGGATAGATAAAACAATCACACAAAAAATTGGCATTCCATGGGCAGAGATGCTGAAAGAAAATAGATATTGTTCATGAATCAGGAGACAATCTCTGAACTGAAGGGAAGAGGGCCTCAAAATTAAGACCTTGTAAGTCAAGAAAAATCACCTAAGATAATGTGGCAATAAAGATGGTGGCTAGGGATTATAAATATTCTGGCCTTTTTTTCAATGCTACTATTAAAGTCTTCTCATATTTAAAGATAAAAATGTCTTAATTCATTCAACATCAATATTTAAAAACCTCACTCATTGCATAAAGACGAATATCATTAAGGTAGAAAACAAAAACAATCATTAAAGGACCAAAATAATTACGTTGTCCTCATACCAAAATCTAATCAACATATCAACAAAATATAGCTTATAAACATCTCAAAAAACAAAAACAAAAAAAAATTCCCAAACGTAACAATAATGAACTCAATCAAATATCCTATTACTTCATCTACAATCTTCACATCCTTCGAGCTTACTCTAAGATGAGTTTTGGCCTCTCTTCTTTCTGAAGACAAATGTAATAAATAAATAAAAATAATAATCAAATCCCCTAGTTAACAGAAGCATTTAAAAAGGTAAGGTTAATTAATTAAACAATCAGGAAAGCCAATGGATTAATCTTGGTTCAATACACAAGCCAATAAAAAAAAAATCATATAAAGAATTCAATTTCCAGAACAATGGCTTTAATTGGATTTACAAAAAGAGAAAAAAATTTCACATACAAAGAAAGATGAACATTGGCTGCTAAAGTATATATATATATATAATATGTATCTAGAGCATATACACCAGAGAGAGAGAGCAGCGGACGAAACTATTACACATAGAGAGCATCGAGACAGAGAGAGAGACTAACAGCGGTGGTGGTGAGCCGATCGGCAGCAAGGGAAGGAGAAACCAACGGCGGCGGTGAGAAAAGGCTGTCGGCAGTGAGCCGATTGGCACACCGGCGATGTGTGTGAATCGATGAAATGTTAGCAGTGACGGTGAGGAAACTCAGTCCCGTGAATGAGTATAAGGGTGTGTGTGTGTGTGTGTGTGTGTGTGTGTGTGTGTGTGTGTGAAATTAGGTTTGATGGAGAAATTATTGTGTGTGTATGTGAGGTCTGTGTGTATAACCAAGCATAACAGGTTTTTTTTCTTTTTTTTTAAGAAGAACATATCTGCTTCCATGGGCGCCAATATATTTTCATTTCCCTCTAAAATATTTAACTACTAAATCATTTATTGGTGACAAAATTATTTCTTGACCAAAGATAACAATAGTTTTGTCACTAAATGATATTAAAATATTAAAAATTATTGGTGACAAAAATATATTCGTCATTAATAATTTTATAATTGGTGACCAATTGTTTCGTCATCAAAAGTCTCAAAATTTTGGTACCCTCCGAAAAAATAACGGAAAAATCTTTAGTGACAAAAAAAATATAAATAATGACGAAAAATAATTTTGTCACCTAATTTTTTTATTATGTATTTAGATTAGTGACGAAATTTTATTTTTATTTCTAAAAATGGTACATTTTGAGACGAAATATTATTTTCGTCATTAAAAGATACGTATTTTGTGACAAAATTTATTTTCATCATTAGTATTTTTGTTGTAGTGCCTATTTTTGTCATTAAAACACAAGGTGATGATAAGTTTAGTGATTAGTCTACAATCCGAGAAAGGACTACTGATAATGTTTAGAGGTTTTAATCGATAAGAAGGTTCTCCCACCGCATAAATTTTAGTTGTCAAATTAGCACATGCAAGCCAGCATCCAAACCTACAAAAAAAATAAAATCGACTTTGAATATATGACTAAGGGAAAGAAAAACACCTTAAAATCAATCACAGTTCAAAAATGTCAATTGAAGACCCAACCTTCTAATGTATATCTTATCACAATCTAAAATTATGAAAGATTGCTCACATGGAAGCTCTTAGTTGAGATTCGTAGAATAATTGAAGACCATAAAGATCATAAGATATCATCTGCAACAAATTTAGAAAGAATGCAGCAGTCATTGGCTTTCAGAATAATGATCAAGAGAAGTGCAGAAAAACCCTTTTTTTTTAATGCATGAATATTGTGACAACTATTACAAAAGCGAGAGGAAAATCTGATAAATGTTCAAAATTGATTTAAGTATGCTAGAACATAATAAAATTGGTAAAAATGAACCATAATGGGGCAAACTGCAGCAGGAATTCTTTGCTTCTTTACTTTTAGGAACATCCATGCTGGGAATCCTTATAAAAGTGAATATCTTGGGATCAAAACCATATACAAACATACTATTGTGCAAAACAATGAAGTAAAAATTGGAAAGTGAAGAAAAAACAAATGTAGCGTTTGGTAGGGTTTTCTAAATATGATTTGAGAGTAGAAATTGTATTTTGAGTTTGTGAGTTTTGAAATTATGATTTGAGTGTGGAAAATTTGTTTGGTGAAAGAGTTTTGAAAAGAGTTTTGAATTGAGTGAGGAATTTTTAATGTGACATATGATATTTGATACAAAAACTTACAACTCATAACCAAACACATAACTCAAAATTATATTAAAGCTCATAAAAAATTCGGAAAATATTTTTTTCAAATATATAAAAATTAACATGTGTCAAATGCAATATATATATATATATATATTTGCACTGTTCCGGTCAACTGACCGAACGACCTGTGGGACGTCCGGTGGGATGACCAGTTAGCCTAAATTTTCCCGCCTTCGATCGAGTTTTCAAAAGTGAGTATGGAATTAATTTTTGAAACTCGTAAACAAACATCATGTGCAAAATAAATCATGGAACTAATGTTCCAGAGCTGTACCAAACAGAGCCAAAATTTTCCAATGCAATTGTTTTGCAGTATGAATAATGATTATAGATCATTAGAACAATGGCAAATTTCATTGGAAAGTGAGTTGACTTTTTGACTTTTTTAACCTGGGGTTAACTAGGTTAGGCTTTTTGGCTTTCTTTTATTTTTGTGAGAAAATAAATAAAATTATTATCGTTTGGATGTAGCATTTTGTTTTATTGATTTTTTAGCTTATTTTAATTTTTTGTGACTATTTTGGCCAAAAAGTCCCCCAACCCAACATGCCAAATGAGGGCAAAGATCTTTAACACACACTCACAAAAAAAAATAAAAAATGAGAGTCTCAAGCCTCCTTCGACAACATTCAAAAAAACCAATTTATTTAGATCATATCGACTCTCTACTTTTATGCATGCCTTTTTATAATAAACAAAAAAATCAACTTATAAGCCATATTCAAAACAACCCTCAATAGATCAAATGAGACAAATTCAAAAAAGTAACCCAACCAAATTTCTTCTGACTTAATACTTTCATCTCATACGGGCACTTGGAACAAGACAGAATCTGCGGAAAAAATGAAATTGTCCACATTATAAAAAATGACGAGCAAATGAACCAAGGAGTTTCTCTTGGATCGAAACCATGTCATCAATTTAAAATTCTAAGAAAACCAATCCGACTCTAATAGTGTGTTCACATGACGCAAACAAAAGACACGGGTTATGTCTGGTGTTTTGGTTTAAGCATAAAATCAAGATAGAATTTCATAAATCCTATGGCTGTGTTTGGTTCATAAATTTGAAGAAAAATTTAGAAAGAGACCATAAACCAAACACAGCCTAAGAAACTAATTGAAAGTCTAAATGAAAACTTACCTCAACAAAGCAAGAAAACTCTTCATATAAAAATTATTTGTAGAAAATTAAAGACAAAAAGGGAATTGACACAAGCTTTTCCATGCATTTCCAGAATGATATATAGATGCACAGAAGTTTTTAACCTAAAACATTATTATCTATCAACTGTTTGGGAACCCATCAAATACCAAAGAGAGAGAGAGAGAGAGTAGGAATAAACAAATTTAGATACAAAATTAGAAAATTATTCAAAATTGAGCCTTCAACAACTGAACCAAAACATTCTACGAATAGCATTCATCGAAATACTCTTGCTACACCAAAATTATGCATCAATTTCTGATCATTTAAAGCATCAACAACCAGCACAGCACATCACATCAGTTTTAAAATTAGTATTTTGAGACGAAAACCAGAGCGAGGAAATCAAACATTGGTGGAAAAACAAAAGAGAAGAAGAGAAAAGCAAAAAAAGTGGAGGTGCGGGGAATCGAACCCCGTGCCTCTCGCATGCGAAGCGAGCGCTCTACCATATGAGCTACACCCCCGACTTGCTGATTATTTATCATATTATGATTTTGTATAAAAATAGTACAACTTGTGTCGTGGAAATAAAGCCGCAGCTCCTCTGCAGAATTGGATGGAACACAAAAGTGATGACGGAATCCTTGAAATCCATTTTTACAAATGATCCATAATGAGGCCTCCTCCACTAGTACTACCAAGGATATCAGTATTCAGTTTTAATTTAAGTATCCCTCCCTGAATGGTTTCCAACCACAACAGATCATATCTTAATTTGTTTTGTTTGTCTAGCTTACTTTAGACTTGGACACACACATTCCCATTCTAAGGCATCTGCAACCACAAGGGTGGAAAGCAGAAAAGAGTTTGATTGGGCTCGTTTGGGAACATATTATTTTAATAATTTTTTGATTTTTTATATAAAAAAATATGCAAAAAAATAGAGAGTAATACTACACCCTTATAGTAACTTTTTAACTAAAATATGTAGTTGTCAAATGAGACTGAGTTGGAGACATAATTTTTTGCACACTAATACAATTTTTTTAATAAAAATTACAAAATTAGTCCGGTAAAAAAAATGAAAAACAAAAACACATTAATTTTCATATAATTTTTCTTTTTTGGAATAAAAAATATTTTTTAATGCTTGCATCAATTTAATTTTTTATTTTTTTAAATAAAAGTTCTCAAAACTCAACCAAACAGAACCCACATCTCTACCCAAAAAAAAAGCAACACTAAGATATAGCTTTGCTAATGTTGTAATTGATCAAGTTGTTAGACAGTGGGTGCAATCGATCCATGATTAGAACTCAAGGATAGACGGAAGAGGGAATATTACATGCAACAAAATTTGAACTCTTGATCTAGGCAAATGAACTTTGATTTTCCTGAAAAGAAAGATGCAACACTACATATCTTAATATTCCCATTACACATCTCAGTAAGGCTGTAGATGCATCCGCACACATTGATAGCACAAAAATGACAAAAATATATTGTGACAATTACTAGCACAAAAATATATTGTGAAATTTTAACTCCAAAAAGGCCAAAGGTGCACAATTGAGGGCTACAGCAAAAATCAAAGGCCTGGGAAGCATCCACTCTTAGAGCATCTCCAGCAGAATCGTTATATCATCAATTTTGTTATTTTAGCTAGTTTCAAGCTTGAAAATGAGTCTCCAACAGCCTCATCAGAAGCTTGCTAAAATGATTTTGCACTACAATAACTCGTCAAAGAAGATGAGGCACTGTGCTCTAGCCTTATAATTTTTTATTATTTTCTTCGTTCCTCGCATTGATCTCTGGACAGGTGTCCTCTTTAGCTTCTTCTTTTTTAATAAATATTATATTTGAAAGAAGAAAGGATAAAAAATAATATTTAAAAGAAGAAAGATAACTAAAGTAAATAGCCCTCTTGGAATGCACATTAAAAAAATGACTAGTTAAAATAGTAAAGTGAAATTTTAAATAGTTATTTTGAGTATTCTTGCTGGAGATGCTCTAACATATCAAAGCAAACAGCGCTCAACAACACAAGCTTGCATTCTCAGTCAGATACAAAAGGAAACAAACTATTCACATAGATCTGAAATTCATTGAAACTTTGTTTATCCAAATGATGGCACAATTTCAAATTTTGAATCCCCAATCTTTCACCCTGCAATCTCTTAGCAAATCCCTAGTGCAGAGACAAACACGAATGTTTTACTTGGAGAAACACAAAGTAACATCCTTTTTCAGCCACTAACCAGAAAGTAAGAATTACATCCATGATCTGGACCTAGGAGAGAGATGGCTATACAATGGTAATGCCACAGCAAATGACTGGAGAGTATATAAGGGAAAATACTACAAAAAACTGACAAGAACGAAGAAATGAACAGAAAAAAGATGATCAGTAGAAGGCAATGCATTCTCAATGCCACCCAACTACTTCAACTAGCAAAGTAAAGCACAAACTATCTTGCAAGCAATTAATGATGCCAATCAAGCTGTGTGGTCACCAGACTCTATCAGTTGCCAAATCGACCTCTTCCCCAATGCTGGTGCCTTGGCTGGCCACCTCCATTTCGTCTTCCACTGCTCTGCTGAGATAAAGCCCTCATCCTCTGTTCCTTCATGTTTGCAAACAGTGAATCTAGGGTCTGAGGCTTCTGCTTTGGTACTGTGTTGACTTGTGGCTGTGGCTGTGGTTGCTGCAAACAAGCACAACTGGTTGAGAGATTTCATAAATGATATGACTAGTGTAACTAACTCCACTATGCAATTACGGGTGACTCCAAATTATAATTGCTACACAAATTTAAAATTTCGATTCTCTCTTTACACTCGACAAAATGCCAAACATACAGCCGCCACACCTACAGCCGCCACTACCACCACCTCCAACAACCAACCCCCAAGCACCTCCCCCCACAAGAGACCCTCTCCTCCACTGGCAAACTCCATCCACCACCACAAACCCCCCTCCCACCCTCCCACCACAGCAACCCTCCATTCCCAGCCCCTTCACCTCCGCCTTGGACTAGGGTTTTGCAAAGGTGTGTGAAGGTAGAGGGGGTGGCAGGATGGGGGAAAAGGTTTGGGGAGGTGGGAAATGGCAACCACAACAGTGGATGGTGAAGTCGGCAATGCAGTTGGGTGGCAGTAGTGGTGGCTGGTGGAGATTGTGGTGAAAGAATGTGTGGGCTGAGAAGTTTTTTTTTTTTTTTTTGAGGGCTGAAGCCTTTTTTGGTAACTTTTGTAATAACAAATTATAAAATGGGAAGTGTACTGAGATGAAGTGTCCTGTAAATAGAATCACCCCATAAGAACACAAGGATTTGTAAATCATACAAATGATACCTTCACAGTAAAGCTCCCCTTTGTTGCCTTCCTCTGAACAGGTGGCACCCCTACCCTGCATACAGAAAGTTCAACTACAAATGAAGGACACAAACATAATTTGAAAAACGAAACCACAAGCAGAGGAATGAGTACCACCCCAAGTAGCCAAGAGCAAACAATGAATAGTTGTTACTACCATCTTGACATGTAAATTCACTGGGATGAGGTGCTTACCACACTACATTATTTAATTCCGACTTTAAAGAAAGATAGGACAAACTATTTCAGGACATGAAGCGAAAATTGATATCTTCTGACAGTTTTTTAATACTGCTCTCTAATTGAACATTTCATCTGCAGTTATCAAAATGTTTCTTCTGGTATTAAAAACCTGGAGAATAGACCTCGATGGAGCCGCTGAACCAAGGAAAACCACAAGGTTACTTTCTCCTCAGCAGTCCAACACAGGGTTCCGCTCCTGACCAACTTACAAACTAGCCATCACATTCACTGGGATGAAACTAACTACAAACCATTGTACAACCTTTTTCTTTCCAACTAACAGAAAGATAATTTGATGACCTGAAGTGAAAATTGCCGTCTTCAGAAAGTTTTTTAATTCTGCTCCCTCTAATTGAACATTTCATCAGAAGTTAGTCACATCAAAATGTTTCCACTGGAACTATAACCTGGAGAATAGGCCCCAATGGAACCACATAACTGCCAAAAACCATAAGGTTACTTTCTGCCCAGCAGTCCAACATACAGGAGATCCACTCCTGAACAACTTCCTAACTAGCCATCAAGCACAAGTCAAAACTTCACCCACAGAAGCCATGATACGTTTGCCAGGCTATAATGTAAAATCTTCCAACCATGTTTAAGTCAACTATGAGTAAATCACAAGACACCACAGCTGCAGATGCCGACCACTAAACATTCTGTAAATTAAATGATACGTGCAACACCATACGTCTAATTAGTTTTGACTTCCATCTGACCGCAAAGTTTTCCCCTTAATCATCTCAAGAACAACCTGAAGGGCTTGAACTCATGCTCAGTATGTCAGAAGAGTCCACTTCAAAAACCAACAATATTGTGCCAATTCAATATGAAGGCAGTTTAAAGCAGATGAAGACCAATTATCGATGTGTCAAGAAACAGAAACTTTAAACAGCAAGGAAATATTGATAAGTGGTTGCTGATTTAGAAAGGACTGGGCAAGATCCAACAGAAGCACTGAATATTACTAACACAACAAAAGATGAAGTGTCTTATTTTCAACATCAATGACTTCCCAGTTAGAACATATAGCCAAAATCCATCAATTGAAGTTTGAATGCCAGATTGGGCTCTCAGAATAAAGTTTATAGCAAAGTGAATAGAACAACCAGACTTATAGCATGCCATATATAGACGACTTAATGTCACAAGAAAAAAGGCAAAGACCTCACCAAGTGGAAAGAAATGTGCTTCCTTGAGTATAAATCATCCAATGAAACAATATTTTCAAACCAGGAAACTTATATAAGGTATGCACAAAGCTAGCCATGAATAACCATCACTGGACCACTATCCAGTAAACAACAGCAAAACAGGAAAGTACTTATCATATCATGCAGATAGCCACTTAAATGCACAATGTTGGTATAGCCATCACAAGTTATGTTGACTCCAGCAGACAAAACTCACACATGCTTAGTTACCCACCACCTTAAATTCAAACCCTTGCTCCCACACATTCTCTTTTGCCTCAACAACCAATGAAAACAATACAGCTCCAATTCAAGATGTAGCCCAGCCAAATTCAAATGCTATATGCACTGCTCAACTTAATCACCCAACCACGTACAACACAAATATCAAGCTTAAAAAAGCAAGCATCCTTTTTTTGGATGGCAAGGTGTGAACAGTAATCAACGGAAAACTTCAAGGTTGGAAGCTTTCCACTCACACCCAACCAATTACAATAGTTCCACCAATAGTATAGAACTTAATACTATTAAACCAGAAGCACATTGCAAAGTCATCAACAATAGAGTAGAGCCACAATTTACCTGCAAAATATCCACAACAATGCTAAACATCATCATAGTCATCATCATCATCATCAGTTCATCACAGACATCCAATAATTATTCTGACAGTGTTACCATTCATGTTTTCAACACAACAAAAATTTAAAAAAAAAAACAAAAAACAAAACAAAACAAAACAGTTACACTATCATTACCTCAGTTTATTCACATTAAATCCCCTGCTTCGGTTAAAGGCTCTGTTGCGGAAAGGAGCAACTGCAGCCTTTCGTGCAGCCTCAGTTGCCAAAGGAAATTGGTTTCCCTGGAAATTAGACCTTCTTTGTGCAAGAACCCCCTACATGCAAAAGAGAAATTAACATGCTAAAGCAAAATGATACCAAAGGCCACTTAGCTGATTGCCTAAGGCCCACCAAAAAAACAACTACTTGTTGCCAAAAGCCCCAATTCTCTAAATATACCTAGTAAAATAGGCCCTGTTTTGATGTTTTCCCAAAGGTCATAAATCTACTGAATGAAACCAAAGCCATTACAAATTTGCCCCACACAGTTCCATATCCACATCTGTAAGGAAAATAATTTGACATATAACTGTGCAGTTTAGCAGCATACCTGTCTGAGAGAGGATCTTGAGTCCATAAACCTCCGAACCTTTGTGGACTTCTCTTGGGCAGCACTGTTCACAAATTTTTGGTTTCTATTCTGTTGAGGATTAAAATAAGGACAATCATTGATACCATAAATGCTAGTAAAGCACAATCAAGAACCAGATAGGTAGTAATTCCAAAGGAGAACTGCTTACCGAAACTCTTGGCTTGTTAGCTTTAGTTGTATTACTTTTGGACATTTTGATGATATCATCTGGATAAAGTATAATACCACACACAAGTTGTAGTAATCAATAGGACATATATAATATCAAACACAAAACAATCAAAAAATGTGGGACTTGTTGCACACCTAATGTCATGTCCATTTTCTTCTCGGTGAGAGCTATTGTCTCGCTTGTTAGTGGTTTAGCTGCCATCTAAAAGAGGACATGGAATAATCAGGTAAAAAAATCAGAAAGTAAAAACTACATATTTTACTTTCTATACAATATAAATGAATAAATGACACTTGTTCCATTAATAACATACACATGGGCATTTCATAAACAAAACTAGGTTTTAAGTAATAAACGAAATAAGTATGAAATGCCTTTTTCTCTTCTCGTTGAGATAAACTCAATCAAATATGCCTTATCATAAAACTCATGTAAAGGGAGAGAAAAATATGACTCCAAAGTGAAGAATGAAGAAAAGTAAGATTGATGAAAAAGCTTTGAAAAGGAAGCAGCATTTTCAAATATCTTCTTTTCATCTTTGTGTGATCATGAGAACCAAACAAAGCATAGTAATCCATGAAAATGGACAAAAGGAGTACAAGATTCACAGTTTTAGTACTTCCTTAGTTCCTTCTTATTGAATCCTTGAAAATCCAAGAATCAGGCATCAAAACGTTCATAAATGCCACAAAAGTAATTAAATTTCAAGATAACATAGATCCCAAGAATCAGGCATCAAAACATTCATACATGCCACAAAATTATTTCAATTTCAAGATAACCTAGATTACAGAAAGAGGTATTTGTTTATCAAGATTTCAAAAAACCACACGCCAATAGAACCAAAATATGCGCCTTGAACCTCTACTTAATTTACTAAAAGTAAGTTTCCAATCTTTACAGAAACCAAAATAAAAACATAAAAAGATTCAAACTTCTAATTTTCTCGGTTCTTCCTCAATTTTCTCAGCAACCAAACGAAGAATAAGCATAGAACTAAGTTTAGAAACCAACAGCCACCGCATATACACGTCCTCTCAATAATCAAGAATCAAACAAGTTTCACAAAACAAAACAAAACAAAAAACACATTCTCCTATAGACCACACACACACACACACACACACAGATTGTTACCGTTTTGCAGAAACAAGAGATTGATGAAGTTGATAGTAGGAATAGAGATGGATAGAAGATTTCTTAAGAAATTAGGGTTAGGGTTTCGAGTTTGGGAAGACTAAGAGGACGATTTCGAAAAGTCCACAAAACGAGAGTCGATCGATGCCTGAACAAGGGTCAACAAAACATGTGAAAGAAAGATGAGGAAGCACGTATATATAGAGGACCTTATGATTGACGACGGACTTCAATTCCCAACCAACCAATTACATTTTAAGTCGTTTTTAATTGCGTTTCAAGTCCGCCCCTAATAATGAAAATTTTAATCTGCGACTTTGTTGGACAGCTAGCTAGGCTGGTCTGTCAACAAAGTAGCGCCACGTCATCTACAATTCAAAAGAAGGTGCCATATGGCTTTGGCACTGGTTTGGCATGATGCGTTGAGATAAGTTATGATTAAAATAATTATAAAAATATAAAATATATTTTTGTGCTTAATAAAATAAAATATTATATTTAAATTATAATTATTTTATAAATGATATTATATGTATTAATTAATGTACTAATTAATATTAATATATTAGTTATGGTATTATTATTGACCTTACTCATTCTATAAATTCTAAATATAAAAAATATCTTAAATTATACCACATCATCAATTGGTGCACTAATTGATGCGTATAACATTAGTCTTATTTTGTTTTTTTTCTCACAAAAATTAAAAAACTCATTCCAAATAATACTTTTTAACAACAAATTAAAATAATTCAAAAATTCAAAAAGATAAAAAATCAATCAACATTCCAAACAAAACCTCAATTTGAATTTGACTGGTGTTTAGCTTGCAAATAGGGGTGTGCATAATACCGCCAAAACCGCACCGAGCCGCACCGCCAAGGCAAATTCGTTATTATTTGCCAATCGAACCGCCGGTTTTTTGTAAGAAAAATGGCAAATTCTAGTGACACTTTTATCAATCCGCCGGTTTCTATTTTTCTTCCAAACCGTACCGACCCGCACCGCTATTAAATCATGTTTTATAAAATATTAAAAATTCTTTTTTACTTAAATTTGCTTGTTGTTCTATACCTTAGAATATAGTATTATATTACTGCTTGAGGGGAATTCAAGATGTCAGTAATCCAAAATAAAGTTGGATTCCAATTTACTTTTCAATTTTTTTTTTTTTTCTGGCCATGTTGCAAACTTGCATCAGCTCACTTTTCAATCTAAGTACTTTTCAACAGTAAACATTTTCAATATATTGTAAACCCTGAATGATATTAATTTTATGTATTGTATTTGATCATTGTAACTTCCACAGATGCTTGTAATGAACTGATGGCATAGTCGTTGATATTATCATGTTGTTGTTACACTTGCTGTATCAGAAGAAAGTTTCGCAAGATACTTAATATCACGGTATCTCTCGTCTTTTTTTTACTCTTTGATTTAAGTTTTGTAATTTGAATTATATTTTTTATAAACCGCCAATCCGCTCGAACCGCTAAGGCAAATCCGCCATTATTTGTCAATCGAACCGTCGGTTTTTGATAAGGAAAATGACAAATTCTAGTGACACTTTTATCAATCCACCACCCGCCATACGATTTTTATTTTTCTCTCAAACCACACCGACCCGCACCGCGCACACCCCTACTTGCAAAGCTGTAATATCTGGTATTCGGATAATACGATCCTGTAGGATCTTTATTTCTTATCATTAAGCCTGGTATATTTCTTATCATTAAGCATGGTTTAGAATTATCTGTATTTTTAATGGGTAAATACAAAAAATAATCACATCATATATTGACTGTCATATGCCACGTGCTCTATCACATGTTATTTTTCTCATCACCCAACTCAGTATTTAAAGATACCGTATCATAACAAGATAATAATTGAAATCATGATAAATTAACAATGCAGCGGAATAAAATAAAAAAAATATTCAAATCTTTATTTAAATATAATAAAAGTGTATATATTTGAACTTCTATTCAATTGCACTACAGCAGTTGTACTATGACTACAAAGTGTTTTGTGCCTACCCCATATCCCATGCACTAGTCCTCACTAGGGCTGCAAATGAACAGAGCCGTTCGTGAACAGGCTCGAGCTCGGCTCAGTAAAAGCTCGTTTGAACTCGGTTCATTAATTTTTTTTTACGTTCGAGCTCGAGCTCGAGTTCGAGCTCGTTAAATTTTTAATAAACAAGCCCAAACATTCTAAAGCTCGGCTCGTAAGCTCGGCTCGTTAGTTGACTCGTTTAATATTTATTATTTATATATTAAATAATATAAAAATATGTATAAAAAATAAGAGAAATATGCTATTATATATTTAAAAAATATAAATGTAAATAATAGTTAACTATAGATAGTACATTTATATAATAGTGGTAGTAGATATTATTATTTTAGTAAAATATGGACTTTTTTTTAGTATGTTTATATATATTGTATATATAATTATATAATCAAAGTTTTAATTGTAACTTTAGTCTCACATGCATGTATGAATTTATAAATTTTTTGACTCGTTAAGGTTCGTGAACAAGCTCGAGCTTGAGTCGAGCCTAAGCCAACTCAGCTCGAGCTCAGTTCGTTAAATTTTTATTCAGCTCGAGCTGGTTAAAATCTTAATAAATAAGCCTAAACATATTAAAGCTCGGATCGGCTCGGCTCGTTTGCAGCCCTAATCCTCACACGTCACCCAAAATTGTTTAACATTATAAGTACATGACAGAGTGAGAAATATTATACAATGAGCATGATAGTACAAAAATTACCATGAATAATTATTTGGTTAAATAGAGATTAGTTTGGTAACTGAAATATATAACTAATTTTAAATAACATGATCAAAATGTGAAAATAAGCAAATAATCATAATCAATGTACAGAACAGAATAGAGATCATTGAAGTGACAATCAGAATAGAGTTCAATGGATCCATGACAAACAGAAGGCTACAAAGTGACCTTTCAGAGGCCAATGATTATTTAAATCTCCCAAGGCATGAGACTTCTGTAGTGGTACTTACAGAAATAAATTTTTATAAAAATTATTGTCAAATAATTTCTAAAATTTAAACAAGGGCAAATTACATTAACGGTCCCTGTAGTTTGAGACTTGTGCCACTTTGGTCCTTAACTTTTCAATTGTAACACATTTGACCCTGAATTTTGAATCTTATTCCAAATAAGGACAATTGAAAATATCATTGCTTAATTTGATAAAATATAAACTAATTTGATAAAAATAAATGTTTAAAAAATATTTTTGGATTTTTACAAATTATTTCTACACACTAAAAATAAAATTATGTAAAATTGATATATCTTTTAGACATTTATTTATTTATTTTACTAAATTATTTTTATTTTGTGCTTGGATGATGGTCATGTAATAGGTGGTTGTTTTTATTTTTATTAAATTAGTTTATATTTTTCTAAAAGTAAAATATAACGACAACTTTGATATCATTGTTAAATCAATCCATTAAATCAAAAAAATTCAAAACTAAAAATATTTCATATATTAAATATATCGATTACACGTTAATATTCTAACAACCACTCATTACATAATCATCATCCAAACACATAATAAAAATTAATTTGTAAAATAAATAAATGTCTAAAAGATTTATTAATTTTACATAATTTTTATCTTTTGTGTGTAGAAATAATTTTTAAAAATTCAAAAATAATTTTTTGACATTTATTTTTATCAAATTAGTTTATATTTTATCAAATTGATGATTTTGACCTTAAAATTAAGCAATAATATTTTCAATTATTCTTATTTGGAACAAGATTCAAAATTCAGGGTCAAATGTGTCATAACTGAAAAGCCAGAAACCAAGTGACACGAGGCTTAAACTATAGGAACTGTTAGTGTAGTTCGCCCTTTAAACAATTATATCCATGGGTTTTAATTTAACCAAATAGAGTTCATAAACTAATTAACGTAATTGAAATATTAATATAATGTATAAAATATGATTTGCATAAAATAAATTGTGATAACTCAAGATATACGTAAAATATTTTATGATAACTTAAAATATAATATAACTCACCTTAATATTAATTTTAACATTTTATTTTTCGTTCATTGTAACCCACTAAATACTCCCAACTAAATTCAAAGTTTTATAAAACAATTAGAGAGAGAAATGTCGAAAGAGAGAGAAGAAAAGTGTTTGGGACATGATGTTGATGCACAAGATAACATCTTTATATATGGGGGGAGAAGGCGTGGGCAGCAAGAGAATTGGAGGGCACGCATTTTTATTGTATAGAAAAGGTTTTGTTTTAGTATATTTTGATCTAGAAAAAATATAATAATATTTAAAAAATAATATCAAGTAATAATATAAAGTCAAAATTATTATTTTTAAATAATTTTTATTATAAAAATATATAAATTATTAAATTTAAAATAATGTGAATAATTATATTAAAAAATTCAAAAAAATATATTATTTTATTTATAAAAATACGCAATTTTACAAAAAAATGTCGTCTTCAAAATTCTCAACTTTTAATATTCCAAAATTTAATGACATCTAATTCCTTAAATCGATTTACGTAGCGTAAAATTAATTGAACATTTGGAATATCATCTATAATTTCTTTGTTGAGTAATTACATTTGGGCCCAACTCCTAAAATAATTATAACATATACCATCTTTTTGATAGGTCACAATGATCCCCTAATTATATTTTAGCACATATAATTTCATAGTTCTTTTGATTTGGCCCAAAAACAATATATTAATCCTATTTTCATAAAGGGAATGACTTTCCTCAAATCCGTGATCAAACTAGAGGGTACTGTTGGACCCGTGGAGGCCTACTATTGGTCTCATTTTGATAATTCGAACCGTTGAATGTATAGAACTCATCGAATACTATATGTCTGTAAAAAAACACGTTGATCGAATATCGATAGTTATGTGATCAAATCAGATTTTTGTATGCCATTTATTTTTCACTGTCCATTTTTTTTCATAAAACTGATTCGATCACATAGCTATCGATATCCGACCAATGTGATTTTTAATAGCCATTTAGAACTCAACGAGTTCTACACATTGAACAGTTCGAATTATCGAAATGGGATCTGTGGTGGACCCCACAGGATCAAGAGTACCCTCCAATCCAATTACGGACTGGAGGGACGCCATTCCCTTTGGTAAACTATGCCTCTTAATTTTAAGTCAAATTACATTTTAGCGAGTATAATTATAAAATCAAATATTTTATTTTATTTTATTTTTATTTTTTATTAAATTAATTAAACAATTAGGGTGTCACATTTTGTGCTGCTCTACTCCAATTGGCAACGTATGGAGTGTTTTGAAAAGATGGTTAAAAGTTAGATTTTTCAATTTTTTTTAACTTTTTTTGAAAAAACATATAAAAAATGTGAGAGATGATATGACCCAAAATGGATTAAAAATTAAGAAGTGACTTTTAACAAACTTCTCAAAAGAGGCCTATATTTTTTTCCCAATTCTTTTACTTCATATTGTTTTTACATGACGACTTAAAAAAATTTAAATGTAACAAATTTTAAGAAAAGTCCGTCAACAAAAAATTAAATGACAATAAGATAGTACAGAGTTAGATTTGTGGTATACCATGCTCTCCTCGTTTTCAATAGGATAGGTGAGTGTATGAAAAATGATTACTAACAAAATATTTTGCCAAACCCTTACACCTATTTTTCTTCTAAACAAAACTATCGATTAAGCTAGCTTAAGAATAAGGGTTCTCTTTTTATAATAGGTGTTCGTAGGTGTTCGTTTGATTAGAAAGGTGATACCGATGGGCATCCAGGAGGGCCCAACCCACGGAACAGGGCCCAGTCCACCCCCCGATTATCAAAGCCCAATAGCTCTGAGAAATTAATACTAGACTAGGACCACTAACGTTCAAACACTTGCCAAACAGGGGCCTAGACACATAAGCAGACAAAGATCCTGCAAAGTTATTGCACCACACATCAGCTATTAATGAGGCTCTTACAGCATTAAATGCGACAACCCCTTCACGTCGGAACAGGCAGCCCACTATGAACAATGCAAGCTAAAGTATAGACTTTTGGCTAACACGACAGGTCGGAATGGACAAGGAAATGATAAACAAAGGATATAAGGAAGTTTTCAAGACACATCGAAGATTAAGTTCTTCATTATCTTCCCTCATCTCTCTCTCTCTCTCTCTATGGATACAATCAATCTCTTCTATTCTAACTTGATCGTCGAAGAGTCTACTAGGGGACTCTCATTCCCCGCCGAACCTTATTTGTAGGCACCTCCAGTGAGCTCCGAGACCAGTAAAGTTGTTAAAAGCATAGATCTACCCGACTCGTTCTCCGTTGGATCCCTTACCTTATTAGTTGGCGCCGTCTGTGGGAATATCTATTTCGGAAAGACAGTTGTGTTCATTGTCGTTGGAAGGAACCCCGTAGCCACCCACCCCCCGCATCAAAGCGGATGGTCACCACTAGATCCATGGCTTCCCAACACAACGCCGATAACCCCGAAGCTGAGCCCTCCAACCCAAATAACCCATCTTCATATTTCACAGAACTTACCAACAGCATCAACCGGCTGACCGTTCAGAACCAAGCCTTGATCAATGCTTTACTCTAGCGTGACCTACCCGTACCGCCCGCATCACAACCGATAATTCCCCCACACTCAGAACAGGTCCACCTCCACCGTCAATTCCCACCACACGTACTTCAAGGAACATTTCCACCATTCGTCCCGCGGCCTCAACCATCGAATCTTGACGGTCTGCACCCCCCTCTGTTAGGCTCGCAACCTCGTCAAGACATGTCACCGCTTTCCCATAATCACCCCTTACCACACCATAAGGCCGTATATAAAGGTGAGGCTAGCAGTGTTCAACCCTGATCCCTGTCTGTGGGGATAATGTCCCCGTTTGGGATAAAGAACTACAGGCCATGAAACTCCAACTACAGGGGGTCATGCAGAATATACAGCACAAGCCGTCCTCCATCGTCAATTCTCCTTTTGCCGCCTTTATCCAGGATAAAGCTCTCCCCTCCAAGTTCAAGAGGTCATTGACCAACACCTTTGATGGTACTATCGATCTCGTCGACCATATGGAAGCATATCAGACACTCATGATCTTACACGCCTTTCCGGACAAAATCATGTGTCGCGCCTTCCCCGTCACATTAAAAGGGTCGGCTCGCCTTTGGTTCAGTCAACTCCCTTCGAATTCAGTTACTTCATTTCGCCAGCTCATCGAATCCTTCTTAAGCCATTTCATCGGTGCTCAGCGACAACGACACCCAGTCACCCAACTGCTAAACATCCGGCAGACCGCGAGGAGAGTCGTTACGCAGCTATGTCACCCACTTCAACATCGAAGCCCTATAAATGGAGGAGAATGATGACAAAGTCATCATCACCGCCTTCATGGCCAGTTTACACTTATCTGATTTCTTTTTCTCCCTCTCCAAAAATCTCCTAACCACCATGGCCTCCTTTCTCACCAAAGCCCAAAAATACATGAATGTCGAAGACTTCCTGGCAGCTCGCCAAGACTCCACATCTAAACTCCCATCCTCCAAGGAAAAAAGAAAAGAGCCTGAGTCACGTCCTCTGTAATACCCATACTGACTCCCATCACACCCCGATCGGCCTACACGCTCGAACAGACTGCCACTTATCCGCCCACCTGGTTGGTTCGAGCGATACACCCCCCTCAACTCACCCATGAAGCAAGTCCTGAACCAAATTCAACGAGATTATAACCTGAAATGGCCTCAACCTTCCAGATCTCTATCCACCCAATGAGACCAATCCAAATACTGCCATTTCCACCAAGACCATAATCACAACAATGACGAATGTGTCAACCTCAAAGACCAGGTTGAGGATCTGGTTCATTAAGGACGACTTAGCCGATTCACCACAGCCCGTCCCCGTAGCGGCCCAGAACTGGCCCCCCAAATCATAACCGCCAACACACTCTCTCTCGACGACCAACACCGGCCTTGCAATCACCCGAGAGCTCACGGTGATCCTCCCGCTCCGCTAAGCGAAATAAGAATCATTGCCGGCAGCCTCGCGTGCAGCGGATTGTCCCGGTCGGCACAGCGAGCTGAGCTCCGACAAATTCGACAAGGCTTTGATAAAGAAATGGCCACGGTGGACCGACCCTATAAGCAGCCCAAGCAATGGACCGAGCCGGTCACTTTTACAGCGGCAGACTGCATCGGCGTTCGCTACCCTCATAACGACTCCCTGGTCATCTCTGCCCTCCTCTCAAACTACAAAGTCAGGCGACTTCTAGTCGACAACGGCAGCTCTTCAGATATCATCTTCCTTAATGCCTTTCGCCAACTAAATGTCGGGGACGAAAAGTTGTCACCTCTACAAACCCCCTGGTGGGCTTCACCGGCGATCGGGTCACATCTATGGGCTCCATCGATCTCCCCATCACCATCGGAGAATATCCGGGCAGTCCACTAAACTGTTCACTTTCCTTGTCGTCGATTGTCCTTCTGTTTACAATATCATATTAGGACGCACCGCCCTTAATACTTTTCAAGCCATCACCTCCACGTACTATCTAGCCATGAAATTTCCTACTGACCAGGGGGTCGGCACCGTGAAGGGAGAGCAGACCATAGCCCGAGAATGCTATATCGCCTCACTGAAGGAAGTCAAAATGAAAGAAGCTATGATCATCGAAGGCCTAGATGTCCGAGACGAGGACGAATTAGTCAGAGGAGAACTAGTGGAGGAACTTGTTGAAGTACCTGTCGATCCTACGAATCCAACAAAAAAGGCTAAGATCGGCAACCAGTCTTCTCAGGCCAAGGCCGATCTTACGGCTCTTCTAATCGAACACAATGATGTCTTCGCTTGGACTCATTCAGACATGCTAGGTATCGACCCCAATTTTATTACTCACCGCCTCAGCATCGACCCTCAATTCCGACCATTTCGCCAAAAGTAGGGCATTTTTCATCTAGAACGCAACAACCTCATCGCCGCTGAGGTAGACAAGCTACTACGAGCACAGTTCATCCGAAAATGTGGACTATCCCAGATGGTTGTCCAAAGTGGTCTTGGTCCGCAAAAACAACGGCAAATGGCAACTCTGCGTCTACTATGCCGACCTTAATCGAGCTTGCCCTAAGGACAGCTACCCCCTTCCCAGGATAGATCTGTTGGTTGACGCAACTGCGGGACATTAGATGCTCAGCTTCATAGATGCTTTCTCCGGCTATAATTAGATCTTAATGCATGACAGCCGACCTGAAGCACACATCTTTCATCACTGATAGGGGGACTTATTATTACCGAGTCATGCCGTTTGGTTTGAAGAATGTCGGAGCCACTTACCAACACTTGATTAATGCCGTTTTCCAACACCAGATAGGTCGAAACATGGAAGTCTATGTCGACGATATGCTTGTCAAGAGCAAACTCTCTTCCAACCACCTGGCAGACCTACGCAAAACTTTCCACACCTTGCGGCAGTATCACATGAAGCTGAATTCGGAAAAATGCGCCTTTGGTGTGGGGTCTTGTAAATTCTTGGGGTTTATGGTCAACTAGAAAGGCATTGAGGCCAATCCAAAAAAGATCAAGGCCCTGATAAAAATGCGGTCCCCCCGAGCGGTCAAAGAGGTCCAGCGACTAATAGGTAGAGTTGCCACCCTCAACCGCTTCATTTCACGAGCGACGGATAAATGCTTTCTATTCTTCAAAGTCCTCTGGCAGATCTTCGAATGGAACACAGAGTCTGAGGAGGCCTTCCAGCAACTGAAACAATGCATGGCCAACCCCCCTCTTCTCTTTTAAGCATTGTTAAGTGAAACCTTCTTCCTCTACCTAGTTGTATCCCACACCGCTGTCAGCGCTGCCCTTGTCAGGGAGGACGGCTCAGTACAGCGCCTAGTCTACTACATCAGCCGTGCACTCAGGGGAGCCGAATAGAACTACCCTTATTAGAAAAGATGGCCCTCGCCTTGGTCATCACCTCCAAGTGCCTCCGACCTTATTTCCAAGCTCATTCCATTGTGGTTCTCACTGACCAACCTTTGAAAAAGATTATGCAACAACCAGAATCATCAGGTCGGCTCATGCAATGGTCTGTCGAACTAAGCCAATACGACATCTCTTATCGACCACGTACAACTATCAAAGGCCAAGCTGTCGCCAACTTTATCCTAGAGTTCACAAATCTTACCCCACTGGCCCCCATTCCACCAACACACGGCCCTATCGAAAAGGAAGATCCCCATTCCTGGACTCTTTGTGTTGACGGTTCATCCCACAAAGGGGGTAGTGGAGCTGGTCTAATCCTCACCACTCCCGAAAGAGAATACTTCAAATGCGCCATTCGATTCCTATTTGCCGCCAACAATAACCAAGCCGAATACGAAGCCCTCATAGCGGGTCTTCGCCTGGCTAAAGATATAGAAGTCGATTATCTCCAAGTACTCAGCGACTCTCGGTTGGTAGTCGGCCAGATAGCGGGCGAATTTGATGCCAAAGAAGAAGCCATGCGATTATATAGGGACATTGCTCTCCCTCTGACCCGCCACTTTAACAGTTTCCGCATCCGACATATCCCCAGGTTAGAAAACTCCCAAGCGGACGAAATGGCACAGTTAGCTGTAGCAGACCAATTAGACCTCTGCCATGGCGTCCAGGTCGAATACCTGACCCATCCAGTAGTCTCACCCGATCCACGAGCAATTCACTTGCTTGAGGACGAGCCTATCCCATGGGCCCAGGACATCATTGCATTTCTCGACCAGGGAACACTCCCAACAGATAAACATGAATCCTCCAAAGTCAGATCTTGATCGGCGAATTATGTCATTATCAGTGGCACCTTATATAAAAGGGGATTCGCGCGACCGTATCTCAGATGTCTCAATCCTAACCAAGCAACTTATGTAATGGGGGAAATACATAAGGGAGTTTGTGGGAATCACTCTGGGGGTCGGTCTTTGGTCCATAAAATTCTCCGAACAGGTTACTTTTGGCCCACACTCAATCGGGATGCTGCTAATTTTGTGATGAAATGCGACAAATGCCAGCACTTCGCTAACATCCCCTACGCCCCTCTAACGGAGTTGATCACGCAAAGCAGCTCTTGTCCATTTGATAGATGGGGAATTGATCTCGTCGGTCCCTTGCCGATCGGCAGAGGTCAAGTCAAGTTCGCCATCGTGGCCATCGATTACTTCACCAAGTAGGTCAAAGCGGAACCTCTCGCCAAAATTACTGAGCGGAATACCACTAAGTTCATCTGGCAATCCATTGTATGTTGTTTTGGGATTCCCCAAGCCATTATCTCCGACAGCGGCAAACAATTCGACAACACTAAGTTTAGGGAATTTTGCACATAACTCAACATCAAGCCCTGCTTTTTCTCCCCAAGCCATCCTCAAGCCAACAGTCAAGTAGAGGTTACCAACCGTTCCCTACTAAAAATCATCAAGACCAAGCTGGAAGCCGCCAAGGGCCTCTGGGCGGAGGAATTACCTAATGTCCTCTGGGCTTATCGGACGACCGCCTGGACCCCAATCGGGGAGACCCCATTTTGCCTCACATACAGTGCTGAAGCGGTCATTCCTGTGGAAATTGACCTACCAACGCCCAGAATCATCCACCCCATTCCACACCAGAATGAAGACCTTCGGAGAGCTGATCTCGACCTCATTGAGGAATTACGAGAAACGACCGCTGTCCACTTGGCCTCATATCAACAGAAAGTCAGGAAACACTATAACCGCAAAGTCCGACCAAGAACGTTCACAATTGGAGACCTCATCTTACGGGAAGCCACTCTCACCACCAAAAACCCGACCAAAGGCAAACTCGCAACTAAGTGGGAAGGCCCTTACATCGTTAAAGCAAAACCCCGCCCAAGCACACACTGTCTCCAAGACATGGAGGGCAGAGATCTTTCCCATCCATGGAATGCCGAACACTTGAAACCTTACTTCCAGTAACGCCGCAGTTCCTACTTATTCTTTTATTTAAATTGTTGTATGTTTCATTTTGGCGATTAGAACATTTTTCTATTTTGGCTTTTGTCATGCCATGCATGTATTAGTGATCACAAGACTATGACGACAATTCAAGATCCCCGTCATTTGTGTTGTGCTTTAATCCAAACAATGCACAAAATCTCGTCTAGGAGAAACCCTCTAAGCTTCAGCCAGACTGAGCACAAAGAGCTCAGCCAGACTAAGTCTAAAAAGCCTCAGCCAGACTGAGCCTAAAAAGCCTTACCCAGACTGAGCACGAAGAGCTTAGCCCAACTGAGTCCAAGAGCTCAGCCCGACTAAGTCTAAAAAGCCTCAGCCAGACTGAGCACGAAAAGCTCGGCTAGACTAAGTCTAAAAAGCCTCAGCCAGACTGAGCACGAAGAACTCAGCCCAACTGAGTCGAAAAAACCTCAGCCAGATTGAGCACAAAGAGCTCAGCCCAACTGAGTCTAAAAAGCCTCAGTCAAACGGAGCACAAAGTGCTCAGCCCGACTGAGTCTAACAAGCCCCAGCCAGACTGAGCACAAAGAGCTTATCCCGACTGAGCCTAACAAGACTCAGCCAGACTGAGCATGAAGAGCTCAGCCAAATTAGGCCTTCCAAAGTCTCAGTTCAGCCGAACATGAAAAGCACACTCAGACTAATCTAAAGCATCTAATGCTATTAGCCCTACTTACATGTTCATTCAAGCATGCCAACTAAAATTGCCAATACTTAGTTAAATCTAAGCCCATTCCTATCCCAGGTCATGTTTAACTAAGTTAAATTATTCATCCAATTTTTCCCAAGTTAAATTACATATCCAATTTTACCATTCACCACTCTCACACAACACAAACACCAAAAAAAAAAAAAAAAAACAAACAAACAGTTACAGAACTTACATCTTTATTTATTAACAACTTGCAACACCATACACCTCGTTACAGAAACCACATCTTAAAAAAAATAAAATAATAATAATAATAAAAAAAAACACACACACACACACACACACAACAACAACAAAAAACAAGGGAAAAACGCCCAGCACTCACTCCCCTTCGCTGGACGCCAGGTTTTCCTCGTCCACTCCTTCATCCAGGGGAGTCTAGGCGACATCATCCTTTCCTACTTTCACCAGACTGAAGTCCACATTTGGGAACAGCTCATGCGCCTTATATTTGAAGCTCATCCAGCCGCTGTTCCAGTACTGGCTTATTTCATGCTTATAGAAGTCTGACCACTGAAAACCTTAGATTATATCTTCTTCAGTCCTCCCAATAGCAGCCACTCCTGATGGCCCAGCACCCCCTTCTCCCTCCCTGGCCAAACTCTTCGCGACCGTTGCATCGATGGCCATCTAGAATTCAGGAGACCCTTTAAACTACTCTACCGCCGCCATGCACAGGTCCGGGTACGCCGCCCTCTCAGACGCCATTTTGGTCTTCTCTTCCCCCAGGGCCTTCTCTAACTCCACAATGCGCCCATCTGCCTCTTCTTTGTCTTTTAGGGCCTGGTCGCGCAGCTCTTCATTGTTGGTGAGGGCCTCTTCCAATCTTTCCTTGGCAGTGTTGCAGGCTTATTGGACTTCGCCTACTTTCCTCCACTCGTCCGCCAGCTCAAACTCCAGTGATACCGCCTTATGGCGCACTACTTCCAGTTCCGATTTGGCGACTGCGAGCTCGGAGGCGACCCCGACTTGACTTATGCTGGCGTGCTCGGCCAAGTGCCCCTACACCAGCGCCAATACCTCCATATTCTTCACCCTTTGCGCGTACGCCAGCCCCTTCGCACAGGCACTGCGCGCCACTTTTCTTTAGCCACCTACTTCCCCCCTTAAGTTTTGCACTTGCGCCCTTGTCTCTTCTAGTTCGACTGTCCACGGCTCTGCCTCCACTTCCGCTTCCAAAGCCTTGCCTAGAAAGGCAACAGCCAAGGTCGCCGCTTCTATCTAAGCCGAACAGAATCCTCTGAGGAGGTCGACCTCTGTGACTTGCGCCACACTTCGTACCGCCGCATCCTCCACAGCCCCCAACAGACGGTCTGCGGCCACCTTCGCCTCGCTTCCATCCCCTCCTAGGCCTCCAACCACTGCGCGCACATAGTGCATGGCGGTATTCAACGCGGCACCCCTCTCTACTCCCCCCAACCGCCCTATACCCACCTCCTGCCTTGGCGACACGTCTTCGCAGGGCACATCCTTAGGGGGCCAATCTGTCGCCAGATCACCCCTTATCACTCTTCTTTCCTTTTCCACTACCCCCTCCCCCCTAACCCTGCTCTCTTATCTCCACACTTTTAGGGGCTCCTCCTTCACTTCATTTTTTAGTTTTTTCCCTACGACCTCTTCTTCCCTGCCCTTTGGGATCACTCTCCTCCTCTTCTTCTTTAGTACCAGCTCCACTTTTTTATCACTTCTCTCTTTTAGTGGGTCCACTAGTGCTCACAAAGGCACGAAATCGGTTAAATCCTTCTCGCCTAAGGGCTTTGGTCGTGGTTGGACCGGTCTCTTCACGACTAAGTTTGGCGCTAGGCCTAGTTGCTGCTCCTTGTACTTTTCGGCCTTCGCAAATGCACGCTTATCTTCCGCCTCCTGCGCCTTCCTCCTCCTATCTACCTCTCCCAGCGCAGGGTCTCATTCCTTTGGTTTGGGCCCTAGGCTCAAGGCAAAGAGGGCCAACGGTTGGACGAGATCGTCCCATTTCAGTCCTTCATTTTCCCTCAACTCCTTTACTTGTTTCACCCTAGTCTCCGTCACCACCTCTAACTTCGGCTCTAACGACTTCGTGGGCACCTTCCAAGTCAGGCACACCCCCTTACCAGCGTTCGCCGACACATAAAACCATCTCGGCCTCCACCCCTTCACCGATGAGGGCAACCCTGCCACCAACCCTCTCCCCGCCACTGCCTGCATCGTCACCTAGGTTTCCTGTTGCCCTGAGGCTTTGTAGCATGATAAAAATTCATCCATAGTCATTGCCTCCCCCCTAGTCGCCCGCGGCCACGCGATCGCACAGGCGAATATTATCTTTCACGCATTCGGCATCAATTGCCCCGAGCCACCTCCAGACGATTGAGCACGTCCACAACTAATTAAGGGAAGGGCAACCTTAGACCCCCGTGCAACGCCTCTTCATACAAGGTGAACTCCATTGGCAGAGCATCCGATGCTCTCTCCTTCGCTGTCGGCACTCTCAACTCCACTTCTTCCGGAATCTGGTACCTACTCCGAATCTCCTCCAGATCTTCTGCCGTTAACACCGATTTGTCTGCCTTCGTATGCCAATGGTTGGGCGCCACTTGGCTAATGGGCTGGACTGCCGACATCATCGTTGTGGACGTGGCACCCGCCGTCCGCTCACCAACCCACCCCTCATTATACTGCTCTACCAACTCTACTGTGTCATCATTCCCTAACGATTCCAACCCACAACTGTTACTTTGTCTTGGGCCATTCGCGCCACGTTTCTGCAAATCGCTTCGGTTGCAGGCTCTAGGAATTCTGCGATTCGCAAAAGAGGAGAGTCCACTACGATGAAGGCCCGTAAGTCTGGAATTTGATGATTCTTTGTGATCAGGTAAGTAAAGTTTATTACTCCAAAGGCCTAGGGTTTACTTATCTCCCAAGGATCGTGGTTAAATTAACCTAGTTTGAAAATTTCCTCACAAAAAACCCCCATATTTTCCACATCCCATCCTACCAATGCATCACATCCTTCACCGCCTCCCCCACTTCCTCTACGTGTACGGCCACGATTCGCCCATCAACCTGTACCTCCCTTTACATCCCCCTGTCTTTTCGACTTCGCATCATCACGTGTTTCGTCGCTCTTTGAGCCCCGTGCGTCGTCACTCCCCCTTTGCGGTCGGCCCTCCTCACGATCGGCCTTCCCATTTGGTCCTCCTTCACAATTGGCCCTCCTCACAATCAGCCTTCCCACTCGACCCTCCTTCGCGGTCGGCCCTCCTCACGATCGGCCTCTCCGCTTGGCCTCCTTTGCGGCCGGCCCTCCTTACGATCGGTCACCCCGCTTGGCCCCCCACCATCGCGATTGGCTTTTACTTATTCCCTTCGTTGGACTGAAGCTGCACTCGAGAATGGAAGACTACTGATACCGATGGGCACCCAAGAGGGCCCAACCCACGATCATGGGCCAGTCCATCCCCCGATTATCAAAGCCCAATAGCTCTGAGAAATTAATACTAGACTAGGACCAATAACGTTCAAACACTTGCCGAATAGGGGCCTAGACACATAAGCAGACAAAGATCCTGCAAAGTTATTGCACCACACATCTGCCATTAATGAGGCTCTCACAGTATTAAATGCGACCACTCCTTCACGTTGGAATAGACAGCCTTACCGTGAACAATGCAAGCTAGAGTATAGAGTTTCGGCCAACACGACAGGTCGGAATGGACAAGGAAACGATGAACAAAAGATATAAAGAAGTTTCAAGACACATCGAAGGTTAAGTTCTTTATTATCTTTCCCCTCTCTCTCTGGATACAGTCAATCTCTTTTATTCTAACTTGATCGTCGGAGGGTCTGCTGGGGGACTCCCATTCCCCGCCAGACCTTTTTTGCAGGCACCTCCAGTGAGCTTCGAGACCAGTAAATTTGTTAGAAGCATAGATCTACCCGACTCGTCCTCCGTTGGATCCCTTATCTCATCAAAAGGCAAAAATAATAAGTAAATCATTTGCTTTTGCATTGTGAGACTCACAAAGCATGCTCTCTCTTCTTCTTCTTCTTCTTTTTTTTTTTTTTTTTTTTTTGTGCGCATTAAGTGGGAAGTTCATGTAAAGCAATTCAATGGGAGGGATGTCAAAATTCACCACCCGATTGTATTTGTTTCAATCCAATTCGAATATAAATGGTTTGAGAGAACATTCATTGGGTAAAGTATAGTGATGGATAGGTCAAATTTATCAAGTTTATAATAAAATCTGAAATTATATCATTAAAATAATTGAGTTTAAAAGTAAAAATCCACACCAAAAACTCAAAAAACCCAATCTGTTACCATCCCTTTTTGCCCAATGTAGTTGCTCTGAGATCCATCTACACGCTTTCATGGACAAACTCTAAAATGATAGGAAAATAATATCTTTACCACAAAACTTGGAATAAAAAAAACAAATACATATATAATCTGGAAAATTGCATTATTTGGAATCATAGATAAAAGAAGTAAATCCCGTTATTATGGTGATCTATTTCGCTAGCAGTTTGCATTGAAGCAATGTTACTAGTCACCTAAAGAAAAATAACTTTATTCTGACAATTATGATTCTACCCCACTCTTCATGCGGGACCTAAGTTGCCGAGGGAAAAAGAACTAAAATCTTCATTAGTTATCTCCGTAGATCCACTTCTCTCCATTGATCGTATAACTAACCAACTCTTCGGGTTTGAACCACAACTTGATTTCATCCTGGGCTGTCTCGGGGCCATCACTTCCATGGATGATATTTCTACAATGCAAAACAGCATCAGATTGCAATCAAACAATATCACAACACACAACTTTTTTTGCGATTACAAGAATTCCATAAATTATTTAGAAGTTCTTGAAAATAAAAATAGACACCAAATAAGTTTTTCTTCACCATTTTCAAGATTTTTGTAAACATAAACAAAAAAAACTGTAAACATAGACATTACCAAATGATCCCTAGATTTTTGATTTCATAAAACTAAAGGAAGGTGACTCTGGAAGTGAAAGACCCATTGGTAAGAGCAATGAAAACAAATACAGCACTGATTTTTAAAAATACCTTCCAACAACAACGGCTAGATCACCTCTGATGGTTCCAGGTTCTGATTTCTGTGGGTCAGTGGCTCCAATGAGCTTCCTGCCATATTTTATCACTCCTTCGCCTTCCCAGACCTGCAGAATTTAAAAGATAACAAACGTTCAGCTGCCTCTCGAGTTGTCACATAAGGAAATAGAAGTCAATATTCTTCTAACCATTGCAATGACAGGGCCAGAACTAAGGAAGTCGCACAGGCCATTAAAGAAAGGTCTTTCCTTGAGATCATGATAATGCTTTTGCGCAAAATCCTTTGAAGGAACCACTATTTTGATCGCCACAAGCTTAAAACCTTTTCGCTCAAAACGCGATATGATTTCTGCAATCTGGAACACAAAGAAGCTGCCTCAGATCAAATAAAATAAAAACCAAAAAAAGAAAAGGAGAAAGAAAATTGAATTCACAAACAGGATTTAGGGCTGAATGGTGCAACTCAATGTAGATTTTCCCAAATTTCAAAAAAAAATGGGAAACAGAAAGGAGGGAAGATCCTTTTTCTTTTTTGTTCTTTGCTAACAGGTAAGAATTTAATTTGTAGCCAATGATATCTCTTTCAGGGACTTTGCTAAATAGTTCGTGGTTAGGAAGGCCAGAGGTAAAAGAAGAAAAATTGAGCAAACAGAATCCAGACCACTTATCACATTGGAAGCAGCCAAATTAACTAACAGAGGAAAATTGAAAAAAAATATGTATATTTTATGCTAATTGCCAAATCACACGCCACTAGCGTAAATGTGAAAGTGCAGTAGTTATCTTACCAGCCCTCTCTGAACACCATCGGGCTTGATAGCAATGAAAGTGCGCTCCATCTGAATCATGAAGAAAAAGTGTATAAAATGTCACCAAATAGATAAAAGGAAATGATGGGAAAAGGATGTTGACAATGGGAAAGAAAATAGAATCAATTGCTAATTATAGTACCTCTGCAGCATGTGCCTCCTGCTCCTGAAGCATGTAGGCTGCAGTATAAAGAAAGAAAAACACAACAAAAACAAAATAAAAAATGAGGATTCGGTGATTAAATAAGTTTTCAAGTGCAGGAAGTATGGTTGCATACAACAAATGTTCACAATTGAGGATATAATATTTGTGAAAAAAAAAAACTTTAAAAAATTCACTAAATATCAAAAATACAAAAAAAATACAAAAATTCAATATATTTTTCGTATTCTTATGTATTTATTAATTTTTTAAAATATTTTTTTACAAATATTTTACTTTTTAATACATCTAAGTAAAGTGCATCTAAAAAAAGTAAAAAAAAAAAACTTAAAATTTTAAAAATATTCACTAAAAATTAAAAAAAAAGAAACACAAAAAACTTGATTTTAAGGAAATTGAATCCAGAAAATTGAAACCAAACGCATTAAGTTTCACATCCTTGTTGGCTGCCTAGAAGTATATCTTATTAAAAAATCACATAGAATTACAGAAAATAGAAGTTCCTGTCCAAACCTGCAGCAGGAAGGGCAAGCGCCCCAGATATCCATCCCGGGACGTATTTCCAGAATCGGTCCTCCCGTATGAAGCTAAATAAGGCACCTTTCCCCTTAATAAAACTGTCGCAGCACTAGCCACAGCTCGACCTTCTACAGTTGCAGAAAACTCAGTAAAATTAATTCAATTTGCACACATATTATTGCATACACTTGTGCTATCTATGCAAAACACACCAGTATTTGATATACATGCAATCATGAAATGTACTTGCATATAACACATCTAGATTACAAAAAAATCAGTTAAATAGCGAAATATACAAGAACAAAAGAAAGATTCGCGCAACAAATTTCAGATGTTGAACATCAATAATTTACCTGAATCAAATGAACTCTGTAAGATTTAATAAACAATCAATCCATACATATATATATATATATATGATTCAGAATTTAAAAAGGACTCTCAACATTAGAGCGAAATGTATTAACCGATCACGTAAACAACACAAAAAGGATGAAGAAAGGCATTGAAATGTGTGTGTGAGAGAGAGGGAGAGAGAGAGAGAGAGAGAGAGAGAGAGAGAGAGAGGGAAAGAATTACCAGAAAAGACATGAGAGGTCTGCTTAGAAGCAGAGAGTAGAGACCTGGCAGCTCGGGAAGCAGATCTGCATACCTGAGAGCTCATCTTCGATTGGTCTCACAAGGTTTCTCCTTTGAGCTTTGGCTGTATAGAGAGAGAGAGAGAGAGAGAGAGAGAGAGGACGCGTGAGAAATGAGGTGGTCAAAACCCTGGCCAGTGATGGATCGATAAAACGTCATGCAATTCGTCAAAAACAACCTTGCTAGTGGTCGTTCTATTTCAAAAACGACGCCGTTTGCCCGTCCTACGCTTGTAACAAAGCCTTGTTTGGTTCTCAGGATAAGAAACGGAAATCAAAGGAAATTACACACTTCCAATAAAGCCTTCCAGAGCCTTCTAACAAAGCCTTCCAAAGACAACTTTTATACAGAATTTTATTGTACGAGGACCACGTGATTTGTATAAGTTTTTTTTTATGAATTTTAAAAAATTTAAAAATATCATTGACATATCATTTGAGATATTTTAAGAAATAAGTTAAAATTAATTTTTTAATTTTTTTATATATTTTTTAAAATATGTAAAAAATAAAGAAATAATGTGATTTAAAAAATTTAAAAAGTTAAAAAATTAATTTTTTACTCAGTTGACAAAATAGGCCTACGTATAAATTTTTTTTACAAATCATTTGCCTATCTGAAAAACTATTTTCTCCTGTTTGATTTTTTTTGAGAAAATAATAAAGATTGGGTTCCTCTATTCCTAAGAAAATCAATTCTGTTTCGGTTTAGCAACTTGGAGAAAGAAGGGGGGAAATGGAATGTAGTATATTCCTTTTCAAGTAATGCTAGAGATAAATAAAAAATAAAAAAAATTCAAGACACAGAAAAATAGTAATATGTGATTTAAATTTAACTATTATATTGTAAAACCCATATTTAAAATAAATTTAAATCACATATCATTTTTCTCAATATTTTCAAATTCTCAATCTCTAACATTACTGGTTCAAGTAGAAAATTATTGGCGTAGCAGGGCGTGATGCAGAGAAAAGAGAATACATTCCCTGCCTTTTTCTCTTTGCATAAAGAGAAGAACATGACAGACCTTTTTCACTGTCAAGGCTCACTTTAACAATCATCCATCAGGAAAAAGATTTAAAAGTAATTCCACATTAGCGTATTTTAAATCCTAATTTAATGGATTGTCCATGGAGAAAAGAATTGCACTCTAGAAATTTGGTATCACTATTCTCCAACTGTATGAAGCAAAATTACAACAAATTTTTGATGTTACTACACAATTTTGCCCAGAAAGCATGTCTAATTCCTCCTAAAGCAGTGCACTATTACTCAGATACAAGCGATCAAGAACCTGTCACAAATTCAAGTTATTGAACCTAACAATTTTGCAAAGAAAAATTTAGTATTGCTGATGTGCATCAATGGTGAATTTCAATTACATACAAATATTATGTTTGTATATCACGACTCCAATCTCGCATGTTAGACCCCTTTTGTTTCAACGGTTAATTACCCAGTTCTACATGCGAAAGTACGAGGATTGGTGCTTCTGCAATATCCTAGGAAGGATTAGAGTTTGCTTCTGAATGAGGAAAAAAAAAATAGAAAAAGAGGTGATTAATCAGAAGGCACTGAGGCCAGGGCCAGACACATGCTTCTAATCTCGGGGGAGACAGGTACACACACACACACACACACACACACACACACAAAAACCCTTAAGCATGCTTTTGAAACTTTGGGGGAGCAGTCGCCCCCAGCAGCCAATTGGGTCCATCGCTGATTGAGGGTGAAGCTTCTCTGAAGAAAGTTGAAAGCACTTCAGCAGAATTTCCAAGAGGTTGAGATTCCTCTTCAATCATTCAACAAATATTCTTCCATATTCCATTATCGAAAAAAGAAGCAACAAATAATCAATCTCAGCTCCTTTAATTTGCAGTCCAAAAATGATGCCTTAACCAGAAAACAACCAAAAATGGAAGCTCTAGCAACACGTGCATGATCAAACAGCTTAAGTTTCGAAAAAATGGATGAGTATATACTGCACAAAGTTTGACATGGCCAATTCCGATGTACAGCAAATACAAGGTTTGGTAGCCTACATGATTCTATGTACAACTTCTAAACATGGTTCTGATTAATCGGTAGATGCAACACTCAATGTTATTCTACCAGAATGCCATGTTACGTACAAAACATAATGAATATCATGAAAATTGCTGCTAAGTTGCATATTGGCTAATCCAAGGTGTCACTTTATTTTTTGAACCTATTTACAACTTACAGTTACAGATGCATAAATGATGTCACGTCTTCCCTGAATCAGTGTGAGCTGCTGTATCAGGTCCCAACTTGCAGTGAATTTGCAATGCTGTCAACCAAGAGTCCACCTGAGAGAGAAACAAGAAGAGTGAGGTTAAAAAAAGAGAAGAAGAGGTCATCATCCATCAGATTGGAGAAAATTTTCATTGAATAAATTTGTTTTATCCTTCCAAACAACCCATTTCATAAACTGCAGATAAAATGACAAACTCAATAAACACACATTCATAACATCCTGTCACAATGCTGATAAACAATTTGACCTAGATTTCCAGGAGTCTCACACCATCCTGTGATTTTAGCAATTCATGCAACCAAAATTATTCATGGGACCAATGCGATCAACAAGTTAAAGCACATCAGATAACAAAGATCAATACCCATCCCACTAATAAAGTAACTGCAACCTTCGCGTGAGGAGAACGAATTGATGACAAAGGCAGAAAATACTAGGCTGTGTTTGGTTATGTGTTCCAAACACATTTCCACCCACTCATTTGAGTGTGGTGTTTGTTTTGAACTTTCAAATTATAATTCTACACATACTTTTGAAAACTCCTTTTCAGCGGGAAAATTTGGCTAACCCGGTTGTCCTCCTGGACATCCCCCAGTTAACCGGAACAGTGTTTGGTTTTGTTTTTGTTTTTTTTTTTCTTGGACACGTTATTTTTATATTGTAAATAAAAAATATTTGTGGAAACTTTTTAATTTCTATATGAGTTTTAAATAGAATTTTGAGTTGTGTGTTTGGTTATGAGTTGTAAATTTTTGAATCAGATAACTTTTCTAATTTCAAAAACTCAAAACTCCCTTCAAAATTCAATTTAAAACTCTTTTCAAAATTCATAACCAAACAAATTCTCCACATTCAAATCATAATTCCAAAACTCACAAACTCAAAATACAACTCTATTCTCAAATCATATTTAGAAAACTTTACCAAACGCTACCCTAAATTTGTCAAAACGTAGGTGATAGTGTAAACTAACATTCAATATCTGCACTAACTAGGTGTCAAATAATAGTGTGTACCTGCACTTTGGAAACACTAGAGCACTCATATCGCAGCCCTTGACGAGTTACAATGTAAAAGCAGTATCGAGTTTCCTCATTTTCTCGTTGAATGCATGGCAGAGGACCTACTTCAGTGACATCAGATAGGAGGGTGGAGTCCTGAGGACTCATATCTGCAAAAATATTTATTTCAAGTTCATTACCAGGAAATGTTGGTGCATTTCTCCCTAAAGTATATTATCTAAATGTGCAGAGAGGATTAATGAATTTGATTTAATATATACTTCGACGATTTTTTTTTTTTGTGATAAATTATATACTTCGACGAATTTGCACAACAGATGCACTGGGGAAAGAAACAAGCAACTCTTGGCATTTGATAATGTTGCCAGTTTTGTATTTTCTATTTACAAAAAACAAGAACCAAGATTTTTTGTTTTTGGGGGGGTAAAAAAAAAACAAAAATCTTGTTTGGTGTACACAAATGTTTTGAGAAAAAAAAAAGAACGAAAAAAATCATGTATGGTTAGTTGCTGGAGGTGCAGGCCGGTGGTGAGGGGTGGCCAAATGTGGTGGTCCGTGATAGGGTGGTCGGAGATGGCCACAGGAGTGTTGCCAGAAGTCACGGGGTGGTGACCATCCAGTAACTGGAGCTTGTTGGGAGTCATTGAAAGATGGCCAGAGCTCACCAAAGTGTCACCGGTGGTCGGCCAGCGACCGTTGGTGTCCAGTGGTTGGTGGGGAGAGAGGAAAAAGTAAAAAAATATTTTGAAAACAAGTGAAAGCACCTTTTTTCGTTTCCAAAAAATTTGAAAATTTGGAATAAATTTCACTTTTTTTAAAAATGAAAACTATATACCAAAAAGTTTTCATTTCCAATTTCCAAAAAAAATGTGAAAATGAAAACCAAAAAAACAAAAACGAAAGCATTAACAAACGAACGCATCATAATATTGCCAAAAATTTCAATCAGCTACCTGTGGACAACAAATAAAAGAAGATACACGATCCCTGAAAGACAAGATAACGTGGAAGCCAGTCATCAACTTCAGTATCATCAATAGGAGGAGGTTCACCAGGTAATGTTGCCCATCTCTATCAATGAAAAGATACAGAAAATTATCGTTATCAACATGCACAAACAGAGCATTCAAAAACAAAGAAAAACGTTAAAGCATGAATATATTACAGTCCGAATGAATAGATAGCCTGAAAGACGAGCAGATCTCAAAATTTCATCAATATGTTCCAACCTGCAAGGAACAAAATGATCTCAATATTGTTGATACAAAGAACATATAAGTTTATTCAAAGGAAACAGATTATCCCAGTCAAAAAAAAAAAAAAAAGGAAAACTACAGAACCTAATATTAGAATTTAAAACAAAAATAGGCATATGCAGTATGCAAGCTCATGAGCTTCTCTTTCTTCTAAATCAGCAAGAGGATAGTTCTTTAAAGAGAAAAGGCGCATATCACAGTTCAAAGCCAAACATCAATTCTCCTTACTGAGCTTTCAAATGAGCTTCTCTTTCTTCCAAATCAGCAAGTTCTGATCGAAGAGACTCTATTTCTGCTGCAGTTAGAACAACCTGCAAATCATAATCACAGTGATTGTCATGAAATATGAAAAATAAACTACCAATTTGGCTAGCAATAGAATATGATTCTATCAACCTTTTCCTGATCATCGGTGTCAGATCCCCATGGTAGCCCCGGTAGACTAAACAATTTCAGCATGGATGCAGCACTTCTTAATTTTCTTCGAGACCATAAACGGCTATGGGACCTATGCTAATGCAGAACAACAGACCAAACTGAAATCAATTCAAAGTAATCTTTCACTTTTACTACTGGCAAGAAGAAATACCTCAAAGTGTTATCTGTCCTCGGATGTGAAATAGAGGGAGTTTTTGCTTGAGGAGAGTCCACACCAGATGTTGAAACTTCAAAATGATCTGAGAAAACTTTTATTCCTCGAGGACCATCACCCATGAAGCTTTCTTTCACTTTGCAAAACTATATTGAGAATACAATGAATTAGAAATTATAACTGACAATCCACCTTCATATCCTAGAAAAAGAATTCAAGTTTATCATACAAGAATTTACAACACTAATCACAACGTCTTTTGCTACCATCTAGACACTTACAAGCTATCATCAGTGTAACTGCTGGAGGGATAGATAAATGTCTATCTCTGAAATGGATAAAGTGCATTTATCACCTCCAAGTTACGCCAAAATTTAACTTTGGCCCCTCCAATGTTCAATTGTAACAACGTTAACCTCGAAGTTGCACCCAAATTTCAATGTCGTCCATTTGGCAATAAATGTCATTGAATTAGACAGAAATCAAGCATGTGACTATCCCATAACCTAATAAAAAATTTATTGACCAATATTCCTTTATTTGGAATAATACTTTTCACCCTCCAAATTTCACCCACAAATTACTTTGGTCCCTAAAATATTACCTCAGTCTCATTAACAAAACCCATCAACACCATGTCCTCCATTCTCATTTTATAATAAACTCATCAGCAACCACTTCACCGTCTCATCTCAATCAATGAAATTCATCACTTATACTAGTCATGTTTTCTCTTGCTAATACAAAAGTGTCCACTACATCTCCTGCCAAAACAAAAAAAAAAACATGGACACTATTTCATTGAGTAACTTTTTTTCCACAAAGAACCACCATCACATTTTCCATTGAAATTATTGATCGTAACCACCACTTCTACATGCCTGATTTTTATATAATTTGATGGCAATTGTGATAGAGACTGACATTGCAATTATTTGACTAAAAGTTCAAAGGTACAACTTTTGCAATTGCAATTTTGGGGGCCAAAGTGAAATTTGGATGAAACTTAGAGAATGAAAAGTGTTTCCCAAATTAAGCACAAAGTGGTCAACAAACTACCACACCTAATTTTAGTACTATAATTTAACAATGATTATTGATGAGGGATAACATTGAAATTCAAGTGCACGTAGAGGCTAACATTTTTACAAGTGAAAGGTAAGGAGCCAAAGTGAAATTTTGGTCTTTAATGCAGACAAGCCATATCATGTGAATCAATCTTTTTTGACACATCGCATATAGCAGGAATCAATCCCCTCTGTTGCTAGCAGGCGAATGGAGAATGTTCTACTTCGATCTAGCAACTTGTTAAGGAACTCGAACAGAAGCCCAACGACATTCTTCTTTTTGTTGGTTCATAGTTCTGGTCTTGTTACTTTATGTTTATCAATTGATCCCTCAATCAAGTCCTAACTAGTAACTTGAAAAGAAATAAAGTAATCTACCCCTCTAGAATTTCGAAGAGAACTTTCAAGAAGCGGACTACAATAAAACTTGGAGGCAAGGGCAACAGAACAGGTAGTTCTTTAGTGACTGTAAGTAACAACTTCCTGAATAATGTATGACCTATTCTCCAGTGTTACGATATTCTAAAATTTATATAATATAGATGTGCCCTATGGTATAGAAGAAACTAATGGGTGACATCCTTAGTTCCATATGAAAACTAAGCTTGTCACCTAGATGGATTTAATGAAAGATGGAATATGGAAGGATTGTAAAATCACAGATGGAGGGGGAAGTAACATCCAGGCATTTATGGAAAACAAAGATGCTGGCCTTTTTTGGTTTGTTTTTGAGAAAAAAATTTCAGAATTTTTTTTGAAAAAAATGGAAACTAATTTAATAAAAATAAATATCAAAATAATATTTTAAAATTTTTAAAAATTATTTATGGCCTTCCAAAAGATAAAGTCATGTAAAAATTGGAAGTGTTTTTGATTTTTTTTATTTCTTTTACCAAATTCATTTTTAATTTTTTGGAAAAAATTTCTAAAACAAGTTTCTGAAAACCAAACAAACATGACCGCTGAGTGTTTTTTTCAGTAAGACTTGGAGCATCATATATCTAGTATAATGGAGCGTAGTGAGATAAAAAAAACCAAGCAGTCCATAATCTAGCTAAAAATGAACTCCTAGTTTTGTACATCTTAAAAACTCAATCCAAATGCATCCCAAACTTTCTTAGTCGTATACATTTATTTTCAGATTATAGCATCCTTAAATGAACCTCCTCCTAAACTAAACTATTCAGGATCAGCTATGCAAATACCATGTTGCCATTCCTCTCCATCCGAAACCTTTCCAAATTTTCTTTATTTCTTTTTATAATAATAGTCATGAAAATGAGTCATTATCTTTGTCTGCTTCACTCATAAAAATAAAAATAAAGTATTTTAAATTGCATAAAGGTAAGAGTAATCATCAATTGTATGAACCAAATCAATGTGACAAAAGTTTAGGCGAATATTTTAACAAGATGCGGCTTGAAAGGAATTTGGGCAGGTGGCTCGTATGGAGGAGATTAGTTTTCGTCGGAAATCTAGATGTCTATTGTTGAAGGATAGGGATCAGAACACGAGCTTCTTTCACCGTATGGCAAACGCCTAGGAAGCATAGATACGGATACGAGATACGGATACGACATGATATGTATACGGCGATACAACAAAACTTAAAAAAATAGGATACTGGTACGGTTAGGATACGTTTGTGAAAAATATATTTTTTAAAATTATTAATAGTGAGTTACACATAAGCTAAAAAACGTTGAGAAATTACAATGTAATTTTATAATGCAAAATACTAATCTTTAAGAATTTTGTATTAATTTAAGCTAGTAGCTTGTTTACTTTATAAATTTTTAATAGGTCTTGCAAATATTTCATTTCAATATCAAATTTAATATATTTATATTACAATAATAGAACAATTCACAACTTGTCGCTATGCTTTTTCCTTTGACACTAGTGAAAAATATTGTATTCAAGTTTACTTACTTATTTATTTATTTATTGATATTTAATTTTACCATTGTTATATTCTCTTGTTAATTCTTACTTTCTATGTAATTATAGGGGACATGCATGAAATAATTAGGATACATCAATTTGATAAATTCTATTATTTAATTCACTATGCTCTTATTATCGAAGAACTTAACAAAGGATTAGAAAATATTCTTATATTTATACTTGCAATTATATTATATTATATTATATTACTATGCTAGAAATGTTACAATTCTAATTTCATAAAACAAGTAAACATGACTTGGAGTATCCGATACTTCAAAATTAAGTATCCGATACTCCAAAATTAATGAAAAAATAATTAAGAAGTATCTGATACTTTTAATAAGTATCCAATACGTATCCGCGAGTATCCAAGGAGTATCGGTATCCGATACGGATACGTCACCCTATTTGAAGTATCCGTGCTTCATAGGCAAATGCGCATCGGCGAGTGAATCAGATAGGGAGATTGTGGGTGAATGGGGTGGAGTTATCATCTACGGAGGAGATTAGGGGGGCCATAGTGGGTTTTATGAGTATCTATTTCGGTCTGATGGGGGAGTTTGGAGGCGACACTGGATGGGGTCCCGTTTGATGTTATTCCAGAAGCGGATTGTCCTTTATTGGAGAGGGTGTTTACGAAAGAAGAGGTGTTTGAGGCGCTACGGAGTATGCCTGGGGATAAGGCGCCTGGGCTTGATGGTTTTTCCATAGCTTTTCTCCAACACTGTTGGGGAGTGGTGGAGGAAGATATGATGGCTATGTTTGAGCAGTTTCGTCGACAAGACAGTTTGAGAGGAGCTTGAATGTCACTTTTATTGCGTTGATTCCCAAGAAAGATGGGGCGGAGAATATTCGGGACTTTCGACCTATCAGTCTTTTGGATAGTGTATATAAGCTGTTGGCCAAGGTTTTAGCAAATTGGCTTCGAGGGGTGTTGGGAGGGATGGTGTCTGAGTCTCAAAATGCCTTTGAGGGCAGTAGGCGAATTCTGGATGCGGTTTTGGTGGCCAATAAATGTGTGGATTCGAGGTTGAGGCAGAGGAAGGTGGGGATTATGTGCCAACTAGTTATTGAAAAGGCATATGACAATGTTAGTTGGGACTTTCTGTTGTATATACTGGTGAGGATGGGCTTGGGGCTAGATGGAGGCGGTGGATACATTTTTGCACACGTATAGAGGCCTACGACAGGGTGATCTCCTGTCCCTACTGTTGTTTATTCTGGTTATGGAGGCTTTGGGGCAGTTGCCGTCGAAGGCAGTTCATGGAGGCCTATTACAGGGTTTTGAGGTGGGTTTTGGACCTACCTCTTTGGTCGTATCTCATCTTTTTTATGTGGATGATGCTCTTCTATTTTGTGATGTGGATGTTGGTCAGATTGGACATCGGTGTGTGTTGCTGTGTTTTGAGGCTATGTCTGGTCTTCGGGTTAATCTTTCAAAGTCTGAATTAATTCCAGTAGGTGAGATGGCTCAACTTCCGTTTATGGCAACGATTTTGTGGTGCAAGGTGGCTTCTCTGCCAGTTTCGTATCATGGTCTACCTTTAGGAGCTTCTTTCAAGGCCCTCAGGGTGTGGGACAGGGTGGTAGAGCATGTGCAACGGCAGTTAGCAGGGTGGAAGCGACGGTATTTATCTAAAGGATGGAGCGTCAGTGTTGTGAAAAGTGCACCTAGGCGTGCGCCTAGGCACAAGGCGAGTCGAGGCGCACAGTTTGCGCCTGAACAGGTCCCGAGTGAGGTGCTTTGAGGTAGGCGCGCGCCTTAGCCGCGACTTGAACCAGGCGAGAGAGGCACAAGGCTCACTCCTAGGCGCGCTTGATTGTTTAAGAGCTAGATTTGATCCAACGGCTGTGAGGGTGTGTTCGAATGGCTCTTAACTACAGAGGATTACACCTCATGTACAATATGACCCAAATACGACTCAAATGAACCCTAATCTGTGTCGTCTCTTCCTCTCTCGCCTCGCCTTGGACTTTGACTTCAACTGGGCTACTAGACTTCGACTTCGACTTCGCAGGTATGCTTCAACTTCTTCTTCTTCTTCTTCTTCTTCTTCTTCTTCTCTTCTGGTCTGCTATGCGGAATTTTTTTTTTTCAACTCTTTTGCTTCGACTTCAATTCTGGTTTTTTTTTTTTTTTTTTTTTTTTTTTTTTTGGGCTTCAATTTCTTCAGGTGTGGTTCGACTTCGACTCTCTCTCTCCTTCTTCTTTTGGGTTGCTTCGACTGCTCTGTTTTGCTTTTTTCTTTTTTCTTTGTTTTCTTTTTTTTTGTGTTTAATTATGCCTTTGAGTTGAGTCTGTATTAGAAACCAAAAAAAAAATACAAATATAAATACAAAATAATTAACTAAAAAAAATACACTGAAAAAAAAAATACAAATACAAAATAATTAACTAAAAAAAATACTTATATTACTTATTCTGATTAATTAATTAAAAAAAATACACTGAAATTTTTTTTACAAATAATTAATTAATACAATGTGTTATTGGTCTTTTTTTTTCCTTTATCTGTTAGGGAAAAAAAATTACAAATAACACATTACATTACACTGAAATTATTTTCCATTTATTAAATTTGTTGTGTAGAAAATGACATCTGAAAGTAATAGAAAAGATCCGGCGTGGCAATATACCCATTTGGTAGAAGGAGAATAATTTAAACAAGTTTGAGTGTAATTTTTGTGATAAAGTATCAAATTGAGGTGTTTATCGGGTGAAACAACACCTTACGGGAGGTTTTAGGAATGTCACTACTTGCCAGAAGTGTTCAGCTCATGTAAGAGAAGAGATTAGAGAGTTCATGTCAAAAAAGAAGACACAAAAAGAAGAAATGAACATGTTGCCTGATTTCGATGACATGGACATGGAAGATGAAGATGAAAATGAGGATGATGATGTTGTTGAGATCAATGTCAATCAACGCCGTAAGTTGACAAGTAGCAGGTAAGGTTCATCCAAATCCAAATCAAAAATGCCAAAGAGAAAAGGACCTATGGATGTTTACTTCACACCCAATCCTAAATCAGTGGTGAAAAATCAAAGAGACCAAGCAAAAGGGAAGCAAACCAAAATTGATGCAAATGACCTTTACAAAAAAGAAATGAGAGCTCGGGCAGTGCAAAGATTTGCAAGATGGTTGTATGATGCTGGTATCCCTTTTAATGCAGTAAATTATGAGAGTTTTGGACCAATGATTGAAGCCATTGGGCAATATGGTCCTGGTATGAAGCCACCAACTTACCATTACCCAACTTAAAAAAGAAGTGAAACATACTGAAGATTTGATGAAAAATCATAAAGAGGATTGTGCAAAATACGGGTGTTCCATAATGGCTGATGGCTGGACTGATAAGAGAGGAAGAACATTGATTAACTTTTTAGTTAATTGTCCAAGAGGAACCATGTTTGTTGAGTCGGTTGATGCTTCTAGCTATTCAAAGGATGGGCAAAAGCTATTTGAATTACTAGACAAGTTTGTGGAGAAAGTTGGAAAAGAGAATGTGGTGCAAGTTATCACTGATAGTGCTGTAGCTAATGTGTTGGCGGGTAAGAATATTTTCTCATTCCTTACATCAAAATTGTTTACTCATAGTTTGTTTTGTATTTAAAATTTAAAAACTTGAAAATAATAATTCTTCGTTATTGTTACATTATAGGGAGGTTTTTGGAAGCCAAGTATGAACACTTGTATTGGACACCATGTGCTGCTCATTGCTTGGACTTGATGTTAGAAGACATTTTCAAGATACCTAGACTGAAAAAGACATTTGAAAGGGGTATTGCAGTATATGACTACATTTACAACCGGCCTATGTTGATAAACATGATGAGGGGCTATACAAATCTGAAGAATTTGATCAAGCCTGCAAAAACTAGATTTGCAACCGCCTTTCTGACTTTGTCTAGGATGCATCAACTACAAAATAATTTGAGAAAGATAGTCACCTCCGAAGACTGGACCTCAAGCAAATGGGCAAAGGAGTTACAAGGTAAAAGAATGGCACAAACTTTGTTGATACCTTCATTTTGGAATACTGTTGTGTTTGCCCTTAAGGTCTCGAGTCCTCTCGTCAAAGTGCTTAGATCGGTTGATACCGAGAAGAAACCTCCCATGGGATACATTTATGAGGTAATGGATAGGGCAAAAGAATGCATTGCAAGTTCATTTGATCATAAAGAAGAGAAGTATAATGAAATCTTCGAAATCATCGACAAAAGATGAGATGTCCAATTGCATCGGCCTTTACATGCAGTTGCACACTTTCTTAACCCAGAATTCTTTTACCCAAAAGCGTTAGAGGTGCAAAAAGATCATGAAGTGATGAATGGGTTTTATGAATGCATGCAAAGGTTGGTCCCGGATGTCACTGTTCAAGATTTGATCACTAATGAGAAGAGTATTTATATGAAGGTTGAGAGTCTTTTTGGCAAGTCTGTTGCGATTAGGCAAAGAAATACAATGGCACCAGGTAATATATTATAGACTCAATAGAGTTTATTTTTAGTAATACTTTTAGTAAAACTCAATACTTGGTAACAATTATTTCTAACTAGTGATTATCGCAGCTGATTGGTGGGCATCATATGGTTCTAAAACTCCAAACTTGCAAACTTTTGCCATAAAAGTCCTTAGCCTAACATTTAGTTCATCGGGTTATGAACGAAATTGGAGTGTATTTGAACATGTGAGTATTTAACATTCTAACTAATTTTTTGTTCAATTCAAATATTTTTTATTCTCATTATATAGAATTTAATATCTTTTTAATACTTGCAGCTTCATAGCAAGAAAAGAAATAAATTGGAACAACGTCTCAATGATTTAGTGTTTGTCAAATATAATAGAACATTGAGATTTAGGTATAACATGCGCAATACTCTTGATCCCATAACTTTGCAAAATATTAATGAAAGCAATGAGTGATTGCTTGGGAGGATAGATGGAGAATCAGATGAAGATAATGAGCCTGTGTTTGATGATGATGATGATGATGATGGTGGTTTGACGTGGGCCACTGTTGCTAGAGCTTCTGGAGTAGAAGAAAGTAGCCATGCAAGTAAAGCAACAAGTTTACGCTCAAAGGCACAACCAAGAATATCTAAATCATCAAGATTGACTCCACTTCAATTAATAGATGAAGAGGAAGCGGGCTCAGATGACACAGAGGAGGAAGATGTTGAGGGATATAAATCAACTGATGGAGAAGAAGATGATAGTTTGCTTGCCATTGCTGTTGAGGATAATGATTGACTGACTGACTGACCGACCTAACCTACCCTTTCTTTTGATATTGATGTTTTTAAATGTTAAGACATATATTAGTATTTGTTGGATATTTATGTTTTGGATGTTTAGCGTTTATGTTTTTGTTTTTATTTTATTGAATGTGGATTATTTTATCTTTGAAAATTGGAATATTATATAATATGCACTTCCATGGCTTTGAGAATTATTTTATATTTTGCCTTGAATCTTGATTACTTTTTATTTTTTAAAAAATTGTCTTAGTACTATAAATGATTAGTCTATGTTAATTTTTCTATTTTTTACTAAGACTGTGCACCTTACTTCAATAAAGCCCGCGCCTCGCCTTGCGCCTGGGCCCCGAGAGACCTTCAGCGCCTTAGTGTGCCTTGAGTCTTTAAAAACACTGGGGAGGGTTACTTTGGTCAAGAGTGTCTTGTCGAGTATCCCGACTTATTTTATGTCGTTTCATGTGATTCTAGTGGTAGTTGCAACACGGGTTGAGAAGTTGTAGCAGGATTTTTTACGGGGAGGGCTCTCATTCTCATTTGGTGGCGTGGGATCAGATTGTTGTCCTAAGGAGAAAGGGGGTTTGGGGGTTAGGTTGTTGGTTATGTTTAATTTGGCGTTGCTAGGTAAGTGGTTCTGACATTTTGTAGGGGAAAGGGAGCATTTATGGAAGAAAGTGGTTGTGGCAAAGTTTGGTCTGGGAAGAGGGGGGTGGTGTTCAGGTAGAGTGGGATAACCTCATGGTCATGGTGTCTGGAAAGGAATTTGGTTGGGCTGGGAGGAGTTTTGGCAGAGGATTCAGCTGAAGGTAGGGTTAGGAAATAGAGTCCATTTCTGGCGTGATAGGTGATGTGTGGATACTTCTTTGGAGCAGTTGTTCCCTTTGATTTTTGGGATTGCAGAAGATTGTGAGGTTATGGTGGGGGCGGTTCGAACGGGGCAAGGATAGGCAGTGGTTTGGAACGTGCGACTACGTAGTGAGGTTCAAGATTGGGACGTGGATCAGTTAGTGGAGCTGTTGGGTTTCTTATACGGGTTGCAAGCTAGGAGTGCAGGGGAGGATTCTATGGCTTGGATCTGTCCGGGCTCTAAGGGGCTTTTTTCTGTGTCTTCATCCTATTTTGCGCTTGCTTATGTTGATGCGGTTTCATTTCCTTAGAAATGTGTCTGGGTGTCGGGCACGCCATCCAAGGTAGCTTTCTTTGTGTGGATGGCAACCTTAGGACATATTTTAACGATTGATAATTTGATTCGCCATAGGCAAATACTAGTGAATTGGTGTTGTTTGTATTGTTGTGGTGATGCTAAGTTGGTGGACCAATTGCTCGTTCATTGCCCAGTTACATCTCGACTTTGGACGCTTATTGTTGCGACTTTTGGTTAGGTTTGGGTGTAGCTAGGTTCGGTGTTGGCAATCTTGCAAAGTTGGGCTGGGGGTAGGGTTGAGAGGAGACGTCGGAAGGCGTGGATGATTGCTTCTCACTGTTTAATGTGGCTTATTTGGTTGGAGTGCGTAACAGGCATGTATTCCAAGGGGTGTCTCATTCGATTTCTTGGCTGGAGAGGCGGGTGTTTATGGTGTTATATAATTAGGTCACGGGGTTGGTTGATCCAGATATTTTGGCTTATGTAGATTTTGTGGAGGCTTTGATAGCTTAGCATTTTTTTCCTTGGGGTTTGAATTTTGTATTCTTTGCATCATCTTGATGCTTTCCTAATAAATTTATGCTTATTTATCAAAAAAAAAATCAATGTGACAAAATCAAAAACTGAAACTTCTGCTTCCCATATGTAAGAGTTACACTAACCAACTAAAGATTGGAAATCTTACAAGAATTAAAAAGTTTGACATGAAAATTTTCCCTAAAATTAACACAGAACAACCCCATGATCCTCTTAAAAAATATAAAAAAACAGCATCTCCAAAAAAAAAAGGAGGGAAAAGAAACTGAGGAAAATTATTTCAACTTAATCAAATATTTGCAGTTTAAAAAGAAGAAGATCCAATGATCTGATCTAACATCTATTACAGTAAGAATAACGAAACACATACAAAAACAATATAGAAAAATAGCAGATTATGATTGGATAAGTAAAAGAAAGGAGGAGAGAGAAAAGGGTTCGTACCTTTGCAGAAACTTTGTTGCAGAGATGGAGAAGGAAGGTGGAGGAAGAGGAGGAGCTAATGGAGCTTCGTTTGTCCACTCGGAAAATGATGGAAAGCAATGATATGACTGGTCAGTATGTCGTCTATACTTTATTACGAGTGGTGTATGTTAAATGACCGTTTTGCCCCTGGAGGTTGAACACCAATGAGACGTGTTTGGTGCAATTTTTTTTTAATTTATTTAAGGTTGTTTCGGGAAGATGGTTAAAAGTTGATTTATTTTTATTTTTGCATTTTTTGCATTTTTTGAAAAAATGTGTAAAAAAGTGAGAGATGATGGGACTCACAATGGATTAAAAGTTGGAAGATAGCTTTTAACCATCTTTACAAAATATTCCTTAGAGTGTTTTAGAAAGTTGGTTAAAAGTTACTTTTTTAAATTTTTTTGGCTTTTTTTAAAAAAAAATATGTAAAAGAATAAAAAGATAATGTAACTAAAAAAATTCAAAACAACTAAAAAACTGGCTTTTGACCATCTTATTTTAGATTTGACCCCTTTTTTTTAATTATTATTATGAAGAAACATAGAAAAATAAATATGATCTAAATAAATTAATAAATTACTTTGTTTTGTCAACTCAAACAAAGCCTAAATGTATTTTTGTACCATTATGTGACACAAATTTATAAAATATAAACAATTCTGAGAAACTGTACTAAATAAAATCCTGTTGTTTTATCTTATAAAATTAATCAATGTGTTTAATTTCAGTTTTTTGAATTCAATTTTTTAAAAACTGAGTTCTTTGTTTTTCGTATTTTGTTATTTTTAGAAAATATTTTTAAAATTTTAAGTATTTTTTTTACTTTCTTAGACACACTTTACTTAGATGTATCTAAAAAAAAATATATTTGTGAAAAAATATTTCAAAAAATTAATAAATACACAAAAATACTAACTATATACTAAATTTTCATATATTTTTGGTATTTAGTCAATTTTTTAAAGATTTTTTCACGCAAATTATATTTTTTAAGTATATTTATATTAGGTGTGTCTAAAAATAAAAATAAAAATAAAAATTGCTTAAAATATTAAAAAAATTCAATAAAAACAAAAAAAATGAAAAATAAACAAATAAAATTTTCTGAAAAGTGTTTAAAACAACTCAAACCAAATAAAATTATTTGTTTAACGAATTAGATGACAAATACGTCGCTAATACTTTAATTTAATAGCCTCGCCTTTAATAATTTGGTTGTCAACCTTAAAAATGAAAAAAAGAATTAAGAAAATACAAAATATTTCTGTTTGTTTGAATTTTAAATTTTAAATTTTAAAAAAAATTATATAATAAAGTATAAATAAAATTAGGGGGTTGCTAAAAAAAATTAATTTTTAGTGGATTAAAAAAAAAAAAAATCTTTTAAACTTTTTTTCCTCAACAGATTTATAATTTAAACACAATTTAAAATATTTTCACTTTGTTTGGATCCTATTTTATTTCTGATTTTGTTTATTCTCTTTCTTATATACTACTGGTAATCCGTGCTATGCACGGCATGTAAATTAATAATATATTTTTATACAAAATAATATAAATAGTTAAGGGTTTGTATGCAAATTATGAAAACAAAGAAGATTGAAATTTACAATTTAAATTCCACAATTTTATCACAATTTATTTATTATTTTTTAATTTGTCACAAATTTAATTATGTAACTTTCAACCTTCCTTGCTAGAATTGCAAACTTAAGTGAACTCAACCCAAGCAACTTGAGTCAAGCTTTAAATTTTTTAACGATTGAACAACATAGTTTTTAATTAAGTGAGAACTTATGCAGAAATTCAAAAATTTAAATTAAATTTGAGTTGACTTTGGCATAAACACCAAATAACCTGAGTAACCAAAACAAAATTATATATATAAATATATAAATTATTTTCTAATTTATTTTTAAAATAATAAATAAAATTAATTAAAAATTTAATATTAATGAACAAAAGAAAAAAACAATATATTTAAGATTTCTAACATAATTTTTCTTAAAAATATTTAAAAAATACACCTTTTAGAAATGAATCATTGAATAAAGGGTTGTTTGAGAAGTGTCATACTATCTCATTTTTTTATCTTTTTATCTTTTTTAGATCACATCACATCTCTATTTTTCTACACATTCTTTCGTAAAAAGTAAAAAAATATATTTAATTATCTTTTTATGTCACATCATATCTCTACTTTTCTATACATATTTTCATAAAAAGTAAAAAAATATACTTATTTGGCACTTCCCAAACTACCAGTAAGATGATATTAAAACAAATTAATTTTTATAATTGCATAAATAATTTATATGATTTTTTAGAAATTATTTTTAATTTAAAAAATACAATAAAATATTAAATAGAATGAAAACAAATTTCTTACAAAATAAAAGTATTTGAATAAAAAAGGTAAGAAGAAAATTTAATATGGCATTTTCATTTAATCTGAAAATAATTTTAGATGAACAATAAATTATCACATATAACCCTCTTTTCTTTTAAAGTTTAACGGAACTATCACTTATAATAAATAAATAAAAAATAACATTTCTTTCTAATTTATTTTAGCAAAAGTAATTTTTTAACAATTTGAGTCAAAGATATCTTTATTCTTTATTTTAATTTCTTTAATTGACAGAAATAATAATAAATAAAAAAAATCTAACAAAATCCACCATGTTTGGTAAATACTAGAAAAGTTATGTTTTGTTTTTTTGTTTAAAAAAAATTATATTAAAAAATATTATTTTTCAAGTCCTTATAGTTTAGAAGGATATAATTTTTTTTTATATAAAATTTAAAACAAAAATAGAAAAAAAACTTAATAGCGATTAATAATTTGAACCCATGTATATAAAACAAATTATATTTAGACCGATAATATTATGACACATCAGCATGACACTTGCGAATGTTGATCTCATTCTAATTGTAGTAATATAATTTAAAATTTTATTTTATAATTTAATAAAGGATATAAAATTTAATGAATGAATATTGATCTCATTTCACTTATAATAACATAATTTATGTAAGAATCTAATTTTGAAATTTTATTTTAAGAATATAAAATTAATTTATAGACCAATCACGTTGTAACACATATTAACAAAAAATTAAACAAAATAAAAAAATGAAAAAAAATAATTACAACTTTCAGCCTTAATGAAATGATAATATTTTACAATTATAATAGTAGATAGATTTATTAAGCCATTTTGGGTGCGTTTTTGGCTTGTGAAAAAAAAGCTGCCTTGCCGAAAACGCCAGTTGTTGCATTTGGCAAGTGACAAAAAAGTTGCCTTGTGAAATTACCTAAATACCCTCCATGTTAACAAATTACCTAAAATTCCAAAGTTTGGCAAGGGTATATTGGTCATTCTATTATGATTTGATGTCATAAATAAATATTAAACCAAAACTCAAAAAAGTCATCTTTTTACCAACTTCCCAAATCACTTCCAAAAAAGCCAAAAAACTTGGTAAAAAGCCAAAAGCCAGCTTTTTACCAACTTCCAAAAACACCCCATAGATAAATCATGTAATAGATTAATATTTAAAACTTGTATATTATGGGATAAATCATTATAATTTCAAATTTAAATTAATTGAATGCTTTCCATATTTAGTGCTCCTGAAATTTGAATTTCGAAATGGATTAGTATACTTTCTATTTTTTATTTTATACATTTGATATACTTTCCATTTGAAAGTCATAAATCAAGAGATATTAATTGTTATTGTTATTATTTTTTTGCTTGAATGAGAGCTATAGAGGATTTTTTAAATTATTTATAATCAAAAAATTAAAAATTTTAGTTTGAGATATTGGAACTCCCACAAGACTTATGGGAAAAAATTAAAAATTTTAATTTGAGATATTAGAACTCCCACAAGACTTGTGGCTAGAAACTCCTTTTTACTTTTATAATATATAGATATAGATAGATAGATAAATAGATTTAATAAGAATTTATATTTGTTTTAAATACTTTTTTAATATACAATATCAATTTTTTTTAGATTTTTTATAAAAATCATTTAACAATCTCATTACTAACCATAGTGTATGGGAGAAGTTGAAAATGGTGTAGTAGCAGGTATGAGAGAAGTCAAAAATGTTTATTTATTTATTTTTGTTTGAATGAAACCTATAGAGGATTTTTTTAATTATTTATAATCAAAATATTAGAAATTTTAGTTTGAGATATTGGAACTCCCACAAAACTTGTGGTTAAAAATTCCCTTTTACTTAATAATATATCGATAGATAGATTTAATAAGAATTTATATTTGTTTTAATTTTTTTAAATATATAAAATTATATTTTTTTGGATTTTTTATAAAAATAATTTAACAATTTCATCACTAACCATAGTATAGAAGAGAAGTTGAAAAGGGTGTAGTAGTAGGTATGGAAGAAATCAAAAAGACTTTTGGGTTGGAAAAAGTTAATAAATACTAAAAAAAAATTTAAATAAAAAAATTAGAAAATTAAGATTGAGATATTAAACCTCCCACAAGGCTTGTGAGTTAAAAACCCCATGTTTTTTATATAATATACTAGTGGTAACCCGTACTATTGATGGGGCGTTGTACACACCAAAAATAATCACTAAACTATACCAAATTCTTTTAGAATAATGGCAAGTCCAGGTATCGATCCACAGGGACTATTGTAAAATTAAACTAATTTAATTGTTAGATTCCTAAATTAATTTTGATAAAAAGATTGAATGATCATAACCTAATTTAATAACGAATAAATTAAACTAAGGAATTAAATTATCAAGAATAATTGAAATTGGGTTTACTGAATTAGAGAAAAATCCTAGGGTAAAGAATTCACCACTAACCACATGAATGAGACTTAACATCAACCACCAATCGCAATTCGGTTTGAACAACCCAATATTTCACAACTACAAGTTTGAAATATTGATCAAGAAGGTTGTTGCATTCAATGTACAGGCACGAATCATCCCGAGTAGTATGAGTCGTTTGCTCTAAACTAAGTTAGCAAAACGACCCGTCTCTCATAGTATGACTCGTCTCATACTTTGAATACAAACACAAAGAATACTAATGTATGGAAAGCATTAAACAATCACAGAGAGTAAAATGCTTGAAGAAAAGAACGAAACAATTATTTATAAACTTCTAAAACATCCATACATTTATTCAAACCAATTTACAATTAAAGCTCATGAAAAATTCCATTACATGGCTAGGGTAGGTCAAAACAATTTCAGAACCCCAGAAAAGCCTTTTCCTTTTCTTTTTATACTTCTACTCACTTCCAAATAGGTTTAAAACATCGGTTTGACTTTTCCAGAAAAAGTCAACTCTGTCCAAATTTTGTCTTTTTGCCCATTTTATGCTCCGACGATGTACAACCTGATTGACATTCAACACACATAAAGTATACAGTTTGACCAGCAAGTGAAGTTAAGAGATTCTAATTAACGGCCTCAATGATGTACAATTCGGCTTTAATCACATCCCCCAACTTACAACTTGCTAGTCCTCAAGCAAGTAAAATAAAATAAAATTAAATTAAATTAAACAAAATCTATCTATTTCCTCTTTCGTGGGAAAAACGGTTACATTTAGCATATGTAACAAACCTTTAAACCACAAGGTTACCCCAAGTGGACAAGTAAAATCTCGTGAGAGTTTCCAGAAATGATACTTACAAACATTAATATATTCATATATACTCAACAACAAATGACCACACTACTCCACTTAACAATCAACTTATGTGCCACTACAGTGTGATATTGAGACAGCATGAGTCATTAAAGGCACAGTGGACAAGCATGAAGGAACCTATTGAGTCAAAACCACAATTCAGTTAATACAAAAGTAAAGTCCCTTGTACTTGTGCATGCTAGTAAACAAGTCATGAGTACTCTTGGTGTAAAGTGCAATCTCCATATTAGTTAACTATCCACTATAATAGCCCAGTGTAACTCATAACAACACCCAACATATACAGAAAAACTAACCTGTTGCAGCCAAGATTCTCAAAAGAAGTTGTTGTTGTTGTTGTTGTTTTTTTTTTATTTTTTATTTTTTTTTTATTTTTATAAAAATGACTGTGCAATGTCTTGATCCATTAAGCTTTCTAATCAACCCATGTAATAAGCATTGGGCCAATGACTCCCAAACCAGACGGTTTTAGGGCACTAGGTGTAAAGACACCCCTACGGGCTTAATAACTCAAGTTGAAAATGGTACGAATCCGAACAAGTCATTCTTCTTATTTATCCTTAACTGTGCAATGTCCAAGTCCCTTAAGCTTTCTAATCAACCCATGTAGCAAGTTTTGGGCCAATGACTCTCAAACCAGACGGTTTTAGGGCATTAGGTGTAGAGACACCCCTACGGGCTTAATAACTCGAGTTAAAAAGGCTACGAACCCAAACAAGTCAAGTTTTTTTTTTTTAAAGAATCTTAGCTCATCATTTATTCTTTTCTGCAACTCTAGCTATTATCAATGATGTACACCAGGGATTATAATAAAAAGATCACCGCTATGATAGTGTGTTCATGTGAATTAAGGCATACTCATGACAAGTGTACTAAAACCACAAACACAGACAACTCTCCCCGTGCAAACATCGCATGTAAGTATCTACCCAATAAACCCTTTTCATACAAGTCTACTATGCTCGCCAATTAACATATGCAAATATCATCACCCTACTGTAGACACCCCATTTTTGACCGACCTTAAGACTCAGACGTCACCGATTGAGCGCTCGGTGATGTTGCATATTGTGCTCGTTCAGAAGTCTCAGAGTTTCGGCCGTGAGCCTTGCCTCCGGACTTCCGAACCTTTTTCTGTACTTTGCCTCGGTTCGCGAACCAGGCTCGGTTTTCTCTGTTTTTGTTCTTGAGGGGAGGGAGAGGTCCCGTAGACCATCTCTCAGTGGCCGTGGGCTACTTTTCGTGGCCGTAGGCCATTTTGCTCATTTCGGAGCCCGGTTCCCGGTTTTCGGAGCCGTCAGGCCGTGTGCCTCGGTTCGGGACCGCCTAACCATCTCCGATTGCTCTAATTTTTGGCATGCATCTTATTTGCTCCTTTTGAGGGACACTGGGGTCCGAGGGACCGACTTCGTGGTCGAACACCACTCCCGGTGCCCAACAGCCTATTTTCGGGACCCCGAACTGCGTGTTTTGGCCCCCGAGCCTTCATTTCGCATCGGTTTGGGCTCATTTTTGGTGGAGGCCTTATTTTCATTATTAGGAAGCTTGTAGGAGGGTGGGAGGCCAGCAATTGTTCTGACAACCAACTTTTTGTTTCGTCAAAAGTGGTTCAGCATGAATCCGGGAAGGAGAAAAGTCTGCGCGGCTTCACCGAAACGGGCGTAACTCTTTGCACAAGAAGAATTAAAATATGAGGCCACCACCATTGGAAAGCTTACTTTCGGGGCTTCATTTTGCACTCAAGAATCTCCTAAGTCCAGATCCGGGGGGAGGAGATATGGTCGGTTGAAGTCCGGTTGGACCGAATCTGCGCGGCTTTACGGAAACTGGCATAACTTTTTCTACAGAAGGAATTTTAATGCAAGGTTTGCGGCATTGGAAAGCTAACTTCTGGGGCTTCATCCTAGGGGGTGGCCGGCCATTTTTCTCCTATTGACCTGGCCGGCCGGCCACCTTTTCTGGCCGGCCGGCCACTCACCAAAAAAAATGTTTTTTTTGCCATTTTGACCTAGCCGGCCATTTTCCTCTCCCTCAGTGTATTCCAGCTGTGCCAGCTGGTTGCCAATTGGACCATCCTCCATACACGTGTATGGAGGATTAGAGAGGTCCCTTAGATATTTTTCATGCCTCTCCTCTATAAAGGAGAGGCTTGGCTTCTTGGCTCAAGGTTGGACATTTGTTAGACATATTTGAGAGGGAGCTATACCTTCCACCTCCCATTTCTCTCCATTTCCAAGCTCCAAAGTCATTTTTCTTGTACCATTTCTACATCAACCCCAAGCACAAGACCCCCACACTCCATTCCAACACTTGGAGCTGGTTTTTCAGAGGCAAAGAGCATCCAAACTTGGTCCAAAAAGGCTGTCAAGACTTGTCTACAAGGGTAAGTTGCCATTTCCCTCTTTTGTAGCATTTTCTTGCCTCATTTCTTAAGCCTATTTTCTCACTGTTTTAGGCTCCGACCCAAACTGAAAGGGTCACTCTTTTGAGCTATTCTTCATGTTTGTTGCAGGGTTCAACCCTATTTGAGATCACCATCTTGTACTTGCTTCAATATCATCTTGTATGTCACATTTTTGCATGAAATTTCTAGCCTATGATTGATCTGTTTTCGAGCATAATGTAAACTGTAAGTGGGCCTATTTTGAGTCCCTCTTCAACATTGAAGAAGGGCTCAACCCTGTTTGGGCCCCCTATCTTGCACTTGCTTCATAATCTCTCCTATTTACCGTAAATTTGTGTGATTTGTTTGGCCTATATGTAAATTTTTTTGGAGCATGTCATGAACTGTCAGTAAGCTTATTTTGTGTCCCTCTACAACATTGTAGAAGAGATCAACCCTGTTGGGGGCCTCCATGTCATACTTGTCATTATACCCCTCTTTGACCCCCATTTTTGCATGCTTTTTTAAGCTTATCTAGCTTCTGTTTTCGGCCATCATCAGAACTGGAAAGAGTCATATTTTGATCTTCTTGACATATTTCATTAAGGGTCTTTGCTGGTTTGATGAATGTTTGGGGTACCTCATGTTATAGCCTTATGTATCCTAGTTCTTGCATGACATTTTTAGCATGTTTTCATACTGAGTTGGGGGATGTCATCTACTGTAAATGTTCATATTTTTAGTCCCTCATCAGTGTTGTAGAAGGGTACTTTTCCATTTGGGCATCGCATGTATCACTTGCTTCAATACCCCTCTTGCGGGGCCATTTTTGCATTCTTGCTTAATCCTATGTGTGTTTGCTGTTTAACCCTTTTTATGACTGAAAAATGCTTTTCTTGGGGCTGTCTTGCTACTGTATTTTCATTCCATGTCTATATTGTGCATGTTTGGTATAGCTATAGGCCATTTCGGGTGCCTAAATTCATGTTTCGGGGCCATTTCATGCATCGGGTGTACTTTCGCCTCATTTCGGGGCTGTTTTCCCCCACATTTCAGTGTCGGAATTCCATTGGCATGTTTGCATATCATTTTCTATGTCATTTCATGCTTTAATGCCATTGCCTCGGTTTGCGTGCCCGTGTGCACGCATTTCGAGGCATCTCTTTTTCGTCCGACGGCCTCTTATGTGAGTGTGGCTGAGGCTCACTCATGTTAGTGTAAGTCCATTTTGCATTCTGTATGTCATTTTAGTCTCATCGCATTGTGTATGCCATTTTCTCGGTTTGCGTGCCCGTGTGCACGCATTTCGAGGCATCTCATTTTCATCCGACGGCCTCCTATGTGAGTGTGGCTGAGGCTCTCTCATGTTAGTGTAAGCCCATTATTGCATTGCGTATGCCGTTTCATCCATAGCATTGTGTATGCCCGGTTGTGTATTACCTCGTGTAGCGTGTATGCCATTCCATAACATTGTGTATGTTAGGATTGCATATTAGCTGCATTTCATGCATGTCATGCATATTGCATCGTGTTCGGGATAGGAGTTAGCCTGGGCACGGGAAACGAGGCACGTTTCGTACTCCGAGCGACGGAACGGGTCTCAATTCCCAAGTCACCGACGCTCCGGATTACCCATGATGGAGTTAGGTTTTGTTGTAGCATTCATACGCATTCATCCTATATTGAGTTGTGCAAATCGGCTCCTCGACCATCATGCATCGAGATGCGTGATTGGTGGCACGAGGATCGAGGCATGCATATATTTGTGAAATACATTGCTATGCCCCTTTCCTGCTCTCTGTTGCAGCAAAATGAAGAATCAGCAACTTTTCGGAGTCTGGCACGCATTTCGAGAAACATTGCAAACAGAGGCTAATTGGAGCATCCCAGTGGATTTCCGCGCAAAGCAGCCCAAACATGCATCATTCCATCATCCGGAGCAGAATCAAGGCAATCCCTGGCTTGCATGCCAGTTTACAGTTTTTCTTAATTAATTTGTTAATTAATTAGGAATTTGTATATTATTCGGACTGTATATTTCGGACTGTACTATTCTTTCATTCGGACTGTATATTCTTTCGGACCCTCTGCGCGAGGGCATAATTGTAATAAGTATGGGTGAGTGTGATGTATGTCTTCCAACCCCACGTCTTTCTTCCCTTTTATTTACCCGCTTATGATGGTTAGATATAGGGCATATTTCAATTAGCATACAGTATGACAACATGTTTGCATCATTCATCTGTTTTGCACGCACCGGGCTCGGCGCATCATACAAACTGCATTTGTATTTCAATTCCAAATTGAATACGTGTTAGTTGTAGCATTCCACATGCCATGTTTAGAAAAGCCGAGCCTGCTATAGTTGCATTTTTGCATGTGTTGCATTAGGCATTATTGTATAACTAGGATCATGCATGATTTCTAATCGGTTTTCTGTTTTTGGCTCGGAGTACTCGGTGAGTTTTATGCTTTAGCATCCTTGCATGCGTGTGAGTGACTGCCATGATAGCATGCTTGCCATGAGGCTATGTGCTTATGTGATATAACTGCCTTGAATGCCTGTGGGTGGAGGTTGAGTTACTTGGAGTGGAACAATGCATTGACTGTTTGTTTTAAGCCCACTAGATAGTGGCAAAATCATGTTTTTCTAAGCCCACCTGAGGGTGGCAAATCTGCATTTTAGCCTACCTGCGGGTAGCAAACCATTTTCAAACAAACAAACATGAAATGTTTTGTTCCAATTCAGGCGACCCAGTCTATACTTGTTTGCTGCGAGCATCACATAGTAACCTAGGCTAATAACCGGAATAAGAACATACAATGTTTTCAAAAACAGATATCATGGTTAGTAGAGGCCGGTCTTTGACCGGGCGAGCGGGGGTGCTCACGAAGTGACCTTCCCCAATCGTACCCAAGTTCCCGAGCCGAGGCAACTTTGGTGATGACGGACACGTGGCCTTTGGCAACGAGTCAGGGTTTCCTAAATTTCCCAAAAATAAAATATTTAGGTGGCGACTCTGTATCTGGCAAAGCAGTCCATGTTTGGCACTTCTTTCAAAAAATCTGTTTTCCAAAACGATTTGCCGGATTTGGACTCTTTGGTTCAAGATTAAGAACCGTGACACAAATCGAGTCCGAGCTGTAACGAGGTCCCCCGCGGGCTTGTTACAGTTTCTGGCGACTCTGCTGGGGATTTAGAGAACTTGACTCGAACTCATGATATCTGGTTTTGACTACACTTGTGTGTTTCTTTGCATTGCATTTGCATTGGTGCGCCTAGGACACCGTGTTTGCCATCTGCTATTCCTGAGCGGTTTGCCGGAGGCTTGTCTTGTCAAGGCATGTCCATAAGGCTGACCGGTTATGGGCTCTGCCAGTATGGGAACACAAACCCCGGTTTTACCGGGGCACCCTTTTTGACCATTCGACCTAGTGCATATTCGGATCCATAGTGACCATTCCAAACTAGGACAGGTTGCTTACCCGTTTATAGGTTGTTTGAAACCGCTGCGTGCGTAGTGAAACCCTAGCTCCTGACAAAATAGGACAGGGAAACCCTACCCCAACATAGGGGTGTTTTGGCTCTCACTTATCTGTTATGTGCTTGTTAGAGTGTGCCTCTACAGGGAATGCATGTATCAGTTTATGAGTTTGAGCATCAGGCCTGCGGGCACCAATTCAGTATTTTGGGTATCAGGCCTGCGGGCATCAGTATTTGGTGGAATCAGTTTTACCTGAGGGTATCGGCTTACAGGCGGAATTTTGGGGCAGAATTCAGTAGAGAGCACACTCATTCGGTTTTGTTCGTATCTGTTCTGGTGAAATTGGGCTGAGATGTTGTCCGTTTTCTCTTTTGCAGGGTAGTCCTGGAACCATAGCTTCAGAAGGCTCCACTATCCCCTAGGTACATTGGACTAGTGCTGATAGACTTTGTTAGGTCAGAAATTCAATTCAAGGGCAACCAGTGTTCTTTCGCTGAGGCAAGGCAAAGAAAGGCCAGTCAGGGCTTACCGGTTCATCTGATCCGTCAGTCACCAGTCACATCACCCTTCTTCAGAATCAGCAGCCCGTGATGGCACAGGGTTCAAAGAATTTGTAGCCGTGATAGCAGCGTTGAATCAGGGAACTGCCATGCAAGCTGAGACCAGTATTGAAACGCATAGCCCATCTGGGGCATCTGCCTTACATCCAGCTTTGGGACCCCAGCCGAACTTTGACCCACTTCCGCCAGTTGAAGATTTGCAGTGTCCAAACCCTCGAGAAAGGTTGGCTCAAGCCCAAGTTTTCAGACCCCTGGTGCAGCCTAATGAGAGGCTTTATCCCCTTGATGCTAATGACCTCGATCTGACCGCAGTGAAAATTGCGAACCTTGAGAAGCAATTCAAAAAGGCACAGGGCCTTAACTCCATTCCCGACATTGAGGATGGGCACACTGAGTCTGCCGTCCGGCTCCCAGACAGATTCAAAATGCCACATATTGACCGTTTCGACGGGTCTGGGGATCCAATGGTACACATCCGACTTTTCTTGGATGTCCTAAAGCCGATGGGTCTGACTAAGCCACAGAAACTCTCTCTGTATGGAAGAACCCTGTCGGGTGTAGCAGCCACTTGGTACACTAGGTTGGAGGATAAAGTGAAGCAAAACTGGGAAGAATTGGCTGAGGCCTTTGTCGATCAGTATTCCTACAATACCCAAGTTGAACTGACCATCCAAGAGCTTGAAGCAACCCGCCAGAACCCAACAGAGCCTTTTGTGGAATTTGTTACGAGGTGGAGAGCAAAGGCAGCACAGATGACAGATCGCCGCCCTTCTGAGAGGGATCAAGTGCAGATGATGGTGCGGAACCTCGAGCATGATATGTTGCAGAAATTGATAGTCGCTCCACTATTCACTTTCAAGAGTTTGCATGAACTGGGGGTTCAGGTCGAGAATGCGTTCAGCAGTGGGATCATTCCCAGAACAAGTGAAAGAACGAGGAGGGTGATTTCAAGGAGTACCAATGTCAGAGGTAGCACTATTCCCGAGCCCACTGAAATCGATACAGTCGCCACAGCCAACCTTTTTGCCAAACCAAGCCTGCAAATAGCCGACCCAGCCCGAGCTCAGGGCAGAACTTTCACCCCTCTCTATATGAGCCTAACCAGCGCACTAAAACTCCTGATGGAAAAAGGGCATCTCAAACCCCTCGATCCTCAACCTCTTCCCGACCCACTCCCAGCCAGACATAACCCTGCCAAATACTGTATGTACCATCAGCAGCGCGGTCATGGCACCGACCGTTGCTACCGCCTTCGTCATGAGGTCCAAAATCTCATCGACAACCGGACGATAGCTCCACCTTCAGACCCCAATGACCAAACATCTCCTGCCTACCTCAATCTCGTCCATACACTGCCATCTACCTATGACCCCAGCATATACATCACCCCGGCCCACCTACCCAAGCCTGAGGTGTTTATCCCAGAAAGCATGGACTTATGCATGATGGATGCACCTGGACCACAATCATCTCAAACCCGAGAACCCACTACTTCTGAGTTGATGGGAATGATAAAAGATCTTCAAAGAACTGTGACTGATCTGGCCTCCGGGACATTGGCTCCATCATCGACCACACCACATACTGGGAATTTCATGTCAAAAGGCTCCCCAGTCTTGGGGCGGGCTACATCTGAGGAAGGCCAATCCCGTGGCAAAGTGGAAGCGAGTGGAAAGAACAAGGTAGGGGTAGGCATGGATCCCCATGAGTATCTTCTGTTGGCTGTTGAGGCCTTGAAAGCCGAGGGACTGAACAAAGAGCAAGTGCTCGCAGTTGTTGCAAAAACTGTGGACGGCATTTTCGCCACTCAAGTTGGGGGCAGTTTGAATCAAGGGGCAAGCCGGGAGAAGGGCCGATATACCAGAGGCAGTCCTGTTAGCTCTAATCCTCCATTCAGAAGAGATCAGCAAACCAGGCCAGCACCTGCCAATCCCTTTGCGGGTGCACCCAGCAAAAATCCACAAGCCTTGAAGTACCAACCCCGAGGTCAAAGGGTCTTCCATGCCCTCCACATGCCTTTGTCCAAAGCTCTCCAAATCCTTGTTGGACAAGGCCATCTCAAACCCCTTGAGCCTCGGCCTCTCCCGAACCTTCTTCCGGCTACACATGATGCTACCCAGTACTGCGCATACCATCAGCAAACTGGCCATGCTACCAACAATTGCTCCCGTCTTCGCCATGAAGTACAGGATCTATTGGACAACGGGGTCATCCTCCCGCCGAGCTCAGCAAAGTCTATCGGCACTGGGTCAGTGAACTTGGGGGATAATGTTATGTGATCGAGGGATGAACCACCTGCGAATGGCGCTCAGATTACTCCAGCTGTGGTGAATGGCATGCACTGTTTTGAGCAATGTACAAGTGCTGTTAATTTTGCATTCTGACTTGGGTATTGGGTCAGTTTTGTTACTTTGTTTTGAGTCAGTCTCTTTTGTTTTGGGTCTGTCTTGTTGTATCGAGTCAGTCCTGTTGTATAGGAGTCGGGTGATTCCGGGGGTGTTACCTCGGGCGTCACCATTTTGTTTCGCGTTTGTCTTTTTGTCTTGTTTTGAGTCTGTTTCTGCCAGGGAGCCAGTTATGCCAACAGATTTTGAATGAAACAGCAGTGATTTTCACGCTCTCACATTTGCTTCTGCCGTGTGCTAGTTGTGCCGGGATTTGAATGAAATGGCAGTGCATTCCACCTGCTCTTTTGTGCCTTGAAGTCATTGTATTGACCTAAGTTTTTCAAAACCTTTCTGAACACTGCGGTGAAAACAAAGAGGGAGGAATTCCTCGGGATTTGCAAAACTTTGATCAAATGAGAGAAAGAGAGGCATACTAAGCCCTTAATGAATGAAATCATGCTTGCTAGTGTGAGTACTGAGAAGGACCCTGGCTTTGATCCAGATTGATCCTACACTGTCTTCAGCGCGAGCGATTTGTCGCTTTCTTAAAAACTTTCAAAAAAATGTTTTGCGCGGTCCTGCGAAGACATGTGTGGAATCGCTCTTGAGATTGTGCAGCTTAGGATCGCTCTCAGCCTCGAGACTCGCCCCCCCCCTTTTGCTTTCAAACCTTGAACGTGCATTTAGAATGTTCAACGGTCGACCACAATGCAAGGCCTGTGGGGCCAGATTTGAAGCAGCCCTCGAACAAGAGGCACCAAAGTCAGATCAAGAGGATCAGATGTCGTCAAAAGAAGCTTGCAAAGCTAGATCAGGAGCACCCCTCGAACTAGGGGCAAAAAATATCCGATGTGCTCGGAGAGCCAAAGGTGGATCTTTCTGCAAATCAATACAACAGCCACTCTCCTGAATACAGAGGGCTTCAATCTCAAAGCCATTTGGCATGGACTTGTTACACTTTTACCCTTCGAGAGGCTCGCTGGGCCGAAAACCCGGAAGGGCGACCCAGGCAAAAGTCAGAGCAAAGAAAAAAAGAAAAAAAAAAGAGAAAAAATGCAAAGATACAAAAATGCAAAAAGAGAAAAGAAAAGAAAAATGCAAAAAAAAAAGAAGAAGAAAAAGGAATGAAAAGAATAGAAAAAAAAAAAGAAAAGAAAGAAGAACAAAGCTCGCAAGGTCGAAAACCTGTAATAGGCGCCTTGGCAAAAGTTAGAGCATAAAAAGGGGAGGTTAAATACCCGAGTGTACCTTAACCCCGAACTACGTAAGGCTTGATTCCCATCTTTGGGATACGTAGGCAACTTCATTCTGAAGTCCAGCCGTAAAACAATTCAAATTCAATTGTGTCCATGTAATGGTTTTGACCATCCTTGCCTTCTCTGTATCCGAGAGTACGGTTGCAATCATCGCTCTGAGGACTGACTACAATGTGCTGCGGCGCCATTCAAACAAGGGGCAATTCTTCGTTGCCATTCAGTGTGCTGCGGCGCCATTCAAACAAGGGGCAACTTTCCGTTGCCATTCAATGCGCCGCGGTGCCGTTCAAACAAGGGGCAACTTTCCGTTGCCATGCAGCTCTCTTCAAGCACGGGGCAGTTTTCCCTTGGATCCGAGGTTGTGCATCTCAAGAGTAGGTTTCATGCTCGTTGAGCAATGGCCGTTTGCAAAAATAGTTTTTGAGGATTTTTACTGAGGTTGACTAATTCTCTCGAAAATTATCCCATTTTTCTAAAACTGGACCATTTCTTGGACCCAAAAAAGGAAAATTTTCAGTGCTCATAGCCTGACTTGCGTGATTTGAAATCAAAAATCGAACAAGCATGTTAATCTAACTCTCATGTTGGTCAAAATTGTTTTAGTAGAAAGCAAAAACAAAAAATGGTCAAAATGATGAACTAGGGGTACAGTTGAGTCAGGTTTTCTGTCTTTTCCCTTTATCAACGCGCTTGCCAAGAAGGGCACTCTACCTGCCGGAAAAGGGCACCACTGAAGCTAACCGCAAAAGGGCTGAAAGCTCTCTCATCCTCCAAGCAAAAAACTGTCGAGCCAAGTGCGAAGCACGAACTGGAATGAGGCAAGATATTCCACTCCATCATCTGGACAGATCTTATCACGTCCAAACTCCCCAGCAAAGCATCATCAACCGATGCTAGCTGCAGATTTGCTACACACCCAGTTGTAGCGCAACCCCTCTGTGGGAGGAATTCACTAGTTGCGTGCAGAAGAAGAAGAATCTAGCAGAATGCTAGGGGCACGAGCCCACAACTTGCTGTTTATCCATCAACCACCCAGGGGAGGGATGAAAAATGAGAGATTGAAGAATAGAGAGATGTGCGATGTGAGAAAAAGTGAGCAAAAGGGTTTTGAGAGAAAAATCGAGATTGAGTGCCCGAGCGATATGAGAGACACAAATAAGAAAGGGTGGGAAACACTACCCGGTGAAACAGGCTCCCTGTGCACGTCTGAGTGTCGTGTCTTTTTGTTTTATCTCGATTTTGTTTTGGGTCGTTTCGAGTGTTACTCGATGTGTCTAGGTTGTGTGCCTTTTATTTCCTTGTTGAGTCGTTTTGCTGTGTTCAGTCGTAGGCTCAATACCTGGTCGAAAACTCATCTCTCAATTTCAAAAATAAAATCGTTTTGTGCTCCGAGTGCCGTGCCGTTCTCCACATTTGTGCAAAACAGGATTGGTTCTTTCAAAAAGTCGCGGGGTCCACCCCCGATAAGTGTGAACAGTAGAACAAGGGCCTATCTGAAGCTTTTTAGGTTCCGGACTACAAAGCAAAAGAAAAGAAGGAAAATCGAAGCATCTGAGTGAGTTTCACCTTCAGCAAGTTCCGTGATTGTATTCCGGATGTACCTCTCAGGCCTTGTTAATACTACCGAAGTGTGAGTGCGCCTCTACCCCAAGTGTAAGCCTGCTTCAAGTCAGAATTGACAGTCCAAGCAACACCCGAGGGTTTTACATGCAGATGTTATCTCTCGCCAATTTGAACAGGGTGTGCCCTTTTTGAATTGAGTGTGTTGCAAAGTCCTCTAAGAAGCAAATCAAAGGCACCAGAGTACATATTTGATGCTCCTCTATTACATAGAATGTGGACTTTCATATACACTGTTGTTGCATGCGTGCCGCGCATCGTTATGATTCATGCATAGAATATGCTTGCTTTCAACATTGCATAAATTGTGCTTCCATACTTGCATAGAAAATGCTTGTATCTATTGCATAGAAGATGCCCCCATACTTGCATAGAAGATGCGTTTTATCACACTTTCTTGTGCATTTTATCTCGCTCGCACTGTCTTGTGCACTTACACTTTGTATCTCACTTGCACTGTCTTGTGCATCTTGTGTTTGTATCTCACTCGCACTATCTTGTGCATTGCATATCAATCACGCTGTTTAGCGTATCGCACTGTCATGTGCATTTCAAATCACTCGCGTTGTTTAGCGTATCGCGCTATTTAGCGTATCGCACTATCTTGTGCATTTCAAATCATTCGCACTGTTTTGTGCAGTTTACATTCGCGCTATTTTGCGCACCTCATTCTCACTGTTTTGTGCAGTTTACATTCGCGCTATTTTGCGCACCTCATTCGCACTGTTTTGTGCAGTTTATCATTCGCGCTATTTTGCGCACCTCATTCGCACTGTTTTGTGCAGTTTACATTCGCGCTATTTTGCGCACCTTATTCGCACTGTTTTGTGCAGTTTACATTCGCGCTATTTTGCGCACCTCATTCGCACTGTTTTGTGCAGTTTATCATTCGCGCTATTTTCTGCATCGCACTGTTTTGTGCAGTTATCATTCCCGCTATTTTGCGCACCTCAATCGCACTGTCCTGTGCTTTGCATATCACATCGCACTATCTTGTGCATTTCAAATCACTCACGGTGTTTAACTTATCGCACTATTTTGTGCATTGTATCATCTGCGCTATCTTGCGCGTCTCACCTGTACTTGTTAGTGCATTACATTTCACTCGCGCTATTTTGCGCATCGCACTATTTTGTGCACATTACTTGCGTTGTGCATGCATTTTATCGTGCTATCTTGCGCATCTCACCTGCACTTGTTAGTGCGTTGCATCGCGCTATCTTGCGCACCTTACCTGTATCACACTGCTTTATGCATTCACTCGCCGACACCGCGTGTGTCAAACTTTCGGAATCACAGGAATCACATTGAATATATGTTGTTAGCATATTGTTCTTGTTGAATTTCTCTCTTTTGCAGGCACGATATTGTATGTACGGTTCATTTGAGGCTGGTGCGACCAGACGAATCGCGCAGGTATCGTATCTTCTCCGTGTAAGACGCGACGAGAATTGAGTAATTCTCCGCATTCCTAACTGCATGAAATGTAGTTGTTGCTTTGCATTCTTGCTTAAAACTGTTGCATCTATTTGCGAATACTTGCTTCATTACAGCTTACTGCACTTGCATGATCATTGAATTACATCTGATCCTGTGCATATCATTTTGCATTTTGCCCCCTTTGCCTGCGGGCACATCTCTGTTTATCTTGTATGATTGTCTAAGTCTTCGGCCTTGTCAAAAATGGGTCGTCTCTAGGCTTTGACATTCACTCCCGTCACTTGTGACTTCCGAGTTCTGTCAAAGAGGGGCAACTGTAGACACCCCATTTTTGACCGACCTTAAGACTCAGACGTCACCGATTGAGCGCTCGGTGATGTTGCATATTGTGCTCGTTCAGAAGTCTCAGAGTCTCGGCCGTGAGCCTTGCCTCCGGACTTCCGAACCCTTTTCTGTACTTTGCCTCGGTTCGCGAACCAGGCTCGATTTTCTCTGTTTTTGTTCCTGAGGGGAGGGAGAGGTCCCGTAGACCATCTCTCAGTGGCCGTGGGCTACTTTTCGTGGCCGTAGGCCATTTTGCCCATTTCGGAGCCCGGTTCCCGGTTTTCGGAGCCGTCAGGCCGTGTGCCTCGGTTCGGGACCGCCTAACCATCTCCGATTGCTCTGATTTTTGGCATGCATCTTATTTGCTCCCTTTTGAGGGACACTGGGGTCCGAGGGACCGACTTCGTGGTCGAACACCACTCCCGGTGCCCAACAGCCTATTTTCGGGACCCCGAACTGCGTGTTTTGGCCCCCGAGCCTTCATTTCGCATCGGTTTGGGCTCATTTTTGGTGGAGGCCTTATTTTCATTATTAGGAAGCTTGTAGGAGGGTGGGAGGCCAGCAATTGTTTTGACAACCAACTTTTTGTTTCGTCAAAAGTGATTCACCATGAATCCGGGAAGGAGAAAAGTCTGCGCGGCTTCACCGAAACGAGCGTAACTCTTTGCACAAGAGGAATTAAAATATGAGGCCACCACCATTGGAAAGCTTACTTTCGGGGCTTCATTTTGCACTCAAGAATCTCCTAAGTCCAGATCCGGGGGGAGGAGATATGGTCGGTTGAAGTCCGGTTGGACCGAATCTGCGCGGCTTTACGGAAACTGGCATAACTTTTTCTACAGAAGGAATTTTAATGCAAGGTTTGCGGCATTGGAAAGCTAACTTCTGGGGCTTCATCCTAGGGGGTGGCCGGCCACTTTTCTCCTATTGACCTGGCCGGCCGGCCACCTTTTCTGGCCGGCCGGCCACTCACCAAAAAAAATTTTTTTTTGCCATTTTGACCTAGCCGGCCATTTTCCTCTCCCTCAGTGTATTCCAGCTGTGCCAGCTGGTTGCCAATTGGACCATCCTCCATACACGTGTATGGAGGATTAGAGAGGTCCCTTAGATATTTTTCATGCCTCTCCTCTATAAAGGAGAGGCTTGGCTTCTTGGCTCAAGGTTGGACATTTGTTAGACATATTTGAGAGGGAGCTATACCTTCCACCTCCCATTTCTCTCCATTTCCAAGCTCCAAAGTCATTTTTCTTGTACCATTTCTACATCAACCCCAAGCACAAGACCCCCACACTCCATTTCAACACTTGGAGCTGGTTTTTTAGAGGCAAAGAGCATCCAAACTTGGTCCAAAAAGGCTGTCAAGACTTGTCTACAAGGGTAAGTTGCCATCTCCCTCTTTTGTAGCATTTTCTTGCCTCATTTCTTAAGCCTATTTGCTCACTGGTTTAGGCTCCGACCCAAACTGATAGGGTCACTCTTTTGAGCTATTCTTCATGTTTGTTGAAGGGTTCAACCCTATTTGAGATCACCATCTTGTACTTGCTTCAATATCATCTTGTATGTCACATTTTTGCATGAAATTTCTAGCCTATGATTGATCTGTTTTCGAGCATAATATAAACTGTAAGTGGGCCTATTTTGAGCCCCTCTTCAACATTTAAGAAGGGCTCAACCCTGTTTGGGCCCCCTATCTTGCACTTGCTTCATAATCTCTCCTATTTACCGTAAATTTGCGTGATTTGTTTGGCCTATATTTAAATTGTTTTGGAGCATGTCATGAACTGTGAGTAAGATTTTTTGGTGTCCCTCTACAACATTGTAGAAGGGATCAACCCTGTTGGGGGCCTCCATGTCATACTTGTCATTATACCCCTCTTTGACCCCCATTTTTGCATGCTTTTTTAAGCTTATCTAGCTTCTGTTTTCGGCCATCATCAGAACTGGAAAGAGTCATATTTTGATCTTCTTGACATAGTTCATTAAGGGTCTTTGCTGGTTTGATGAATGTTTGGGGTACCTCATGTTATAGCCTTATGTATCCTAGTTCTTGCATGACATTTTTAGCATGTTTTCATACTGAGTTGGGGGATGTCATCTACTGTAAATGTTCATATTTTTAGTCCCTCATCAGTGTTGTAGAAGGGTACTTTTCCATTTGGGCATCGCATGTATCACTTGCTTCAATACCCCTCTTGCGGGGCCATTTTTGCATTCTTGCTTAATCCTATGTGTGCTTTGCTGTTTAACCCTTTTTATGACTGAAAAATGCTTTTCTTGGGGCTGTCTTGCTACTGTATTTTCATTCCATGTCTATATTGTGCATGTTTGGTATAGCTATAGGCCATTTCGGGTGCCTAAATTCATGTTTCGGGGCCATTTCATGCATCGGGTGTACTTTCGCCTCATTTCGGGGCTGTTTTCCCCCACATTTCAGTGTCAGAATTCCATTGGCATGTTTGCATATCATTTTCTATGTCATTTCATGCTTTAATGCCATTGCCTCGGTTTGCGTGCCCGTGTGCACGCATTTCGAGGCATCTCTTTTTCGTCCGACGGCCTCTTATGTGAGTGTGGCTGAGGCTCACTCATGTTAGTGTAAGTCCATTTTGCATTCTGTATGTCATTTTAGTCTCATCGCATTGCGTATGCCATTTTCTCGGTTTGCGTGCCCGTGTGCACGCATTTCGAGGCATCTCATTTTCATCCGACGGCCTCCTATGTGAGTGTGGCTGAGGCTCTCTCATGTTAGTGTAAGCCCATTATTGCATTGCGTATGCCGTTTCATCCATAGCATTGTGTATGCCCGGTTGTGTATTACCTCGTGTAGCGTGTATGCCATTCCATAACATTGTGTATGTTAGGATTGCATATTAGCTGCATTTCATGCATATCATGCATATTGCATCGTGTTCGGGATAGGAGTTAGCCCGGGCACGGGAAACGAGGCACGTTTCGTACTCCGAGCGACGGAAACGGGTCTCAATTCCCAAGTCACCGACACTCCGGATTACCCATGATGGAGTTAGGTTTTGTTATAGCATTCATACACATTCATCCTATATTGAGTTGTGCAAATCGGCTCCTCGGCCATCATGCATCGAGATGCGTGATTGGTGGCGCGAGGATCGAGGCATGCATATATTTGTGAAATACATTGCTGTGCCCCTTTCCTGCTCTCTGTTGCAGCCAAATGAAGAATCAGCAACTTTTCGGAGTCTGGCACGCATTTCGAGAAACATTGCAAACAGAGGCTAATTGGGCATCCCAGTGGATTTCCGCGCAAAGCAGCCCAAACATGCATCATTCATCATCCGGAGCAGAATCAAGGCAGTCCCTGGCTTGCATGCCAGTTTACAGTTTTTCTTAGTTAATTTGTTAATTAATTAGGAATTTGTATATTATTCGGACTGTATATTTCGGACTGTACTATTCTTTCATTCGGACTGTATATTTATTCGGACCCTCTGCGCGAGGGCATAATTGTAATAAGTGTGGGTGAGTGTGATGTATGTCTTCCAACCCCACGTCTTTCTTCCCTTTATTTACCCGCTTATGATGGTTAGATTAGGGCATATTTCAATTAGCATACAGTATGACAGCATGTTTGCATCATTCATCTGTTTTGCACGCACCGGGCTCGGCGCATCATACAAACTGCATTTGTATTTCAATTCCAAATTGAATACGTGTTAGTTGTAGCATTCCACATGCCATGTTTAGAAAGCCGAGCCTGCTATAGTTGCATTTTTGCATGTGTTGCATTAGGCATTCTTGTATAACTAGGATCATGCATGATTTCTAATCGGTTTTGTTTTTTGGCTTGGAGTACTCGGTGAGTTTTATGCTTTAGCATCCTTGCATGCGTGTGAGTGACTGCCATGATAGCATGCTTACCATGAGGCTATGTGCTTATGTGATATAACTGCCTTGAATGCCTGTGGGTGGAGGTTGAGTTACTTGGAGTGGAACAATGCGTTGACTGTTTGTTTTAAGCCCACTAGATAGTGGCAAAATCATGTTTTTCTAAGCCCACCTGAGGGTGGCAAAATCTGCATTTTAGCCTACCTGCGGGTAGCAAACCATTTTCAAACAAACAAACATGAAATGTTTTGTTCCAATTCAGCGACCCAGTCTATACTTGTTTGCTGCGAGCATCACATAGTAACCTAGGCTAATAACCGGAATAAGAACATACAATGTTTTCAAAAACAGATATCATGGTTAGTAGAGGCCGGTCTTTGACCGGGCGAGCGGGGGTGCTCACGAAGTGACCTTCCCCAATCGTACCCAAGTTCCCGAGCCGAGGCAACTTTGGTGATGACGGACACGTGGCCTTTGGCAACGAGTCAGGGTTTCCTAAATTTCCCAAAAATAAAATATTTAGGTGGCGACTCTGTATCTGGCAAAGCAGTCCATGTTTGGCACTTCTTTCAAAAAATCTGTTTTCCAAAACGATTTGCCGGATTTGGACTCTTTGGTTCAAGATTAAGAACCGTGACACAAATCGAGTCCGAGCTGTAACGAGGTCCCCCGCGGGCTTGTTACAGTTTCTGGCGACTCTGCTGGGGATTTAGAGAACTTGACTCGAACTCATGATATCTGGTTTTGACTACACTTGTGTGTTTCTTTGCATTGCATTTGCATTGGTGCGCCTAGGACACCGTGTTTGCCATCTGCTATTCCTGAGCGGTTTGCCGGAGGCTTGTCTTGTCAAGGCATGTCCATAAGGCTGACCGGTTATGGGCTCTGCCAGTATGGGAACACAAACCCCGGTTTTACCGGGGCACCCTTTTTGACCATTCGACCTAGTGCATATTCGGATCCATAGTGACCATTCCAAACTAGGACAGGTTGCTTACCCGTTTATAGGTTGTTTGAAACCGCTGCGTGCGTAGTGAAACCCTAGCTCCTGACAAAATAGGACAGGGAAACCCTACCCCAACATAGGGGTGTTTTGGCTCTCACTTATCTGTTATGTGCTTGTTAGAGTGTGCTCTACAGGGAATGCATGTATCAGTTTATGAGTTTGGGCATCAGGCCTGCGGGCATCAGTATTTGGTGGAATCAGTTTTACCTGAGGGTATCAGCTTACAGGCGGAATTTTGGGGCAGAATTCAGTAGAGAGCACACTCATTCGGTTTTGTTCGTATCTGTTTGGTGAAATTGGGCTGAGATGTTGTCCGTTTTCTCTTTTGCTAGGTAGTCCTGGAACCATAGCTTCAGAAGGCTCCACTATCCCCCGGGTACATTGGACTAGTGCTGATAGACTTTGTTAGGTCAGAAATTCAATTCAAGGGCAACCAGTGTTCTTTCGCTGAGGCAAGGCAAAGAAAGGCCAGTCAGGGCTCACCGGTTCATCTGATCCGTCAGTCACCAGTCACATCACCCTTGTTCAGAATCAGCAGCCCGTGATGGCACAGGGTTCAGAAGAATTTGTAGCCGTGATAGCAGCGTTGAATCAGGGAACTGCCATGCAAGCTGAGACCAGTATTGAAACGCATAGCCCATCTGGGGCATCTGCCTTACATCCAGCTTTGGGACCCCAGCCGAACTTTGATCCACTTCCGCCAGTTGAAGATTTGCAGTGTCCGAATCCTCGAGAAGGGTTGGCTCAAGCCCAAGTTTTCAGACCCCTGGTGCAGCCTAATGAGAGGCTTTATCCCCTTGATGCTAATGACCTCGATCTGACCGCAGTGAAAATTGCGAACCTTGAGAAGCAATTCAAAAAGGCACAGGGCCTTAACTCCATTCCCGACATTGAGGATGGGCACACTGAGTCTGCCGTCCGGCTCCCAGACAGATTCAAAATGCCACATATTGACCGTTTCGACGGGTCTGGGGATCCAATGGTACATATCCGACTTTTCTTGGATGTCCTAAAGCCGATGGGTCTGACTAAGCCACAGAAACTCTCTCTGTATGGAAGAACCCTGTCGGGTGTAGCAGCCACTTGGTACGCTAAGTTGGAGGATAAAGTGAAGCAAAACTGGGAAGAATTGGCTGAGGCCTTTGTCGATCAGTATTCCTACAATACCCAAGTTGAAATGACCATCCAAGAGCTTGAAGCAACCCGCCAGAACCCAACAGAGCCTTTTGTGAAGTTTGTTGCGAGGTGGAGGGCAAAGGCAGCACAGATGATAGATCGCCGCCCTTCTGAGAGGGATCAAGTGCAGATGATGGTGCGGAACCTCGAGCATGATATGTTGCAGAAATTGATAGTCGCTCCACTATTCACTTTCAAGAGTTTGCATGAACTGGGGGTCCAGGTCGAGAATGCGTTCAACAGTGGGATCATTCCCAGAACAAGTGAACGACAAGGAGGGTGATTTCAAGGAGTACCAATGCCGGAAGTAGCACTATTCCCGAACCCACTGAAATCAATACAGTCGCCACAGCCAACCCTTTTGCCAAACCAAGCCTACAAACAGCCGACCCAGCCCGAGCTCAGGGCAGAACTTTCACCCCTCTCTATATGAGCCTGACTAGCGCACTAAAACTCCTGATGGAAAAAGGGCATCTCAAACCCCTCGATCCTCAACCTCTTCCCGACCCACTCCCAGCCAGACATAACCCTGCCAATACTGTATGTACCATCAGCAGCGCGGTCATGGCACCGACCGTTGCTACCGCCTTCGTCATGAGGTCCAAAATCTCATCGACAACTGGACGATAGCTCCACCTTCAGACCCCAATGACCAAACATCTCCTGCCTACCTCAATCTCATCCATACACTGCCATCCACCTATGACCCCAGCATATACATCACCCCGGCCCATCTACCCAAGCCTGAGGTGTTTATCCCAGAAAGCATGGACTTATGCATGATGGGTGCACCTGAACCCAATCATCTCAAACCCGAGAACCCACTACTTCTGAGTTGATGGGAATGATAAAAGATCTTCAAAGAACTGTGACTGATCTGGCCTCCGGGACATTGGCTCCATCATCGACCACACCACATACTGGGAATTTCATGTCAAAAGGCTCCCCAGTCTTGGGGCGGGCTACATCTGAGGAAGGCCAATCCCTTGGCAAAGTGGAAGCGAGTGGAAAGAACAAGGTAGGGGAGGCATGGATCCCCATGAGCATCTTCTGTTGGCTGTTGAGGCTTTGAAAGCCGAGGGACTGAACAAAGAGCAAGTGCTCGCAGTTGTTGCAAAAACTGTGGACGACATTTTCGCCACTCAAGTTGGGGGCAGTTTGAATCAAGGGGCAAGCCGGGAGAAGGGCCGTTATACCAGAGGCAGTCCTGTTAGCTCTAATCCTCCACTCAGAAGAGATCAGCAAACCAGGCCAGCACCTGCCAATCCCTTTGCGGTGCACCCAGCAAAAATCCACAAACCTTGAAGTACCAACCCCGAGGTCAGAGGGTCTTCCATGCCCTCCACATGCCTTTGTCCAAAGCTCTCCAAATCCTTGTTGGACAAGGCCATCTCAAACCCCTTGAGCCTCGGCCTCTCCCGAACCCTCTTCCGGCTACACATGATGCTACCCAGTACTGCGCATACCATCAGCAAACTGGCCATACTACCAACAACTGCTCCGTCTTCGCCATGAAGTACAGGATCTATTTGACAACGGGGTCATCCTCCCGCCGAGCTCAGCAAAGTCTATCGGCACTGGGTCAGTGAACTTGGGGGATAATGTTATGTGATCGAGGGATGAACCACCTGCGGATGAACCACCTGCGGATGGCGCTCAGATTACTCCAGCTGTGGTGAATGGCATGCACTGTTTTGAGCAATGTACAAGTGCTGTTAATTTTGCATTCTGACTTGGGTATTGGGTCAGTTTTGTTACTTTGTTTTGAGTCAGTCTCTTTTGTTTTGGGTCTGTCTTGTTGTATCGAGTCAGTCCTGTTGTATAGGAGTCGGGTGATTCCGGGGGTGTTACCTCGGGCGTCACCATTTTGTTTCGCGTTTGTCTTTTTGTTTTGTTTTGAGTCTGTTTCTGCCAGGGAGCCAGTTATGCCAACAGATTTTGAATGAAACAGCAGTGATTTTCACGCTCTCACATTTGCTTCTGCCGTGTGCTAGTTGTGCCGGGATTTGAATGAAATGGCAGTGCATTCCACCTGCTCTTTTGTGCCTTGAAGTCATTGTATTGACCTAAGTTTTTCAAAACCTTTTGAACACTGCGGTGAAAACAAAGAGGGAGGAATTCCTCGGGATTTGCAAAACTTTGATCAAATGAGAGAAAGAGAGGCGTGCTAAGCCCTTAATGAATGAAATCATGCTTGTTAGTGTGAGTACTGAGAAGGACCCTGGCTTTGATCCAGATTGATCCTACACTGTCTTCAGCGCGAGCGATTTGTCGCTTTCTTAAAAACTTTCAAAAAAATGTTTTGCGCGGTCCTGCGAAGACATGTGTGGAATCGCTCTTGAGATTGTGCAGCTTAGGATCGCTCTCAGCCTCGAGACTCGCCCCCCCCTTTTGCTTTCAAACCTTGAACGTGCATTCAGAATGTTCAACGGTCGACCACAATGAGGCCTGTGGGGCCAGATTTGAAGCAGCCCTCGAACAAGAGGCACCAAAGTCAGATCAAGAGGATCAGATGTCGTCAAAAGAAGCTTGCAAAGCTAGATCAGGAGCACCCCTCGAACTAGGGGCAAAAAATATCCGATGTGCTCGAAGAGCCAAAGGTGGATCTTTCTGCAAATCAATACAACAGCCACTCTCCTGATACAGAGGGCTTCAATCTCAAAACCATTTGGCATGGACTTGTTACACTTTTACCCTTTGAGAGGCTCGCTGGGCCGAAAACCCGGAAGGGGACCCAGGCAAAAGTTAGAGCAAGAAAAAAAGAAAAAAAAAAAAAAGAAAGAAAAATGCAAAGATAAAAAAAAGAAAAGAGAAAGAAAGAAAAATGCAAAAAAAAAAAAAAAAAAGAAAGAAAAAGGAATGAAAAGAATAGAAAAAAAAGAAAAGAAAGAAAACAAAGCTCGCAAGGTCGAAAACCTGCAACAGGCGCCTTGGCAAAAGTTAGAGCATAAAAAGGAGAGGTTAAATACCCGAGTGTACCTTAACCCCGAACTACGTAAGGCTTGATTCCCATCTTTGGGATACGTAGGCAACTTCATTCTGAAGTCCAGCCGTAAAACAATTCAAATTCAATTGTGTCCATGTAATGGTTTTGACATCCTTGCCTTCTCTGTATCCGAGAGTACGGTTGTTGCAATCATCGCTTGAGGACTGACTACAATGTGCTGCGGCGCCATTCAAACAAGGGGCAACTCTTCGTTGCCATTCAGTGTGCTGCGGCGCCATTCAAACAAGGGGCAACTTTCCGTTGCCATTCAATGCGCCGCGGTGCCGTTCAAACAAGGGGCAACTTTCCGTTGCCATGCAGCTCTCTTCAAGCACGGGGCAGTTTTCCCTTGGATCCGAGGTTGTGCATCTCAAGAGTAGGTTTCATGCTCGTTGAGCAATGGCCGTTTGCAAAAATAGTTTTTGAGAATTTTTACTGAGGTTGACTAATTCTCTCGAAAATTATCCCTTTTTCTAAAACTGGACCATTTCTTGGACCCAAAAAAGGAAAATTTTCAGTGCTCATAGCCTGACTTGCATGATTTGAAATCAAAAATCGAACAAGCATGTTAATCTAACTCTCATGTTGGTCAAAATTGTTTTAGTAGAAAGCAAAAACAAAAAATGGTCAAAATGATGAACTAGGGGTACAGTTGAGTCAGGTTTCTGTCTTTTCCCTTTATCAACGCGCTTGCAAGAAGGGCACTCTACCTGCCAAAAAGGGCACCACTGAAGCTAACCGCAAAAGGGCTGAAAGCTCTCTCATCCTCCAAGCAAAAAACTGTCGAGCCAAGTGCGAAGCACGAACTGGAATGAGGGCAAGATATTCCACTCCTCATCTGGACAGATCTTATCACGTCCAAACCCCAGCAAAGCATCATCAACCGATGCTAGCTGCAGATTTGCTACACACCCAGTTGTAGCGCAACCCCTCTGTGGGAGGAATTCACTAGCTGCGTGCAGAAGAAGAAGAATCTAGCAGAATGCTAGGGGCACGAGCCCACAACTTGCTGTTTATCCATCAACCACCCAGGGGAGGGATGAAAAATGAGAGATTGAAGAATAGAGAGATGTGCGATGTGAGAAAAAGTGAGCAAAAGGGTTTTGAGAGAAAAACGAGATTGAGTGCCCGAGCGATGAGAGACACAAAATAAGAAAGGGTGGGAAACACTACCCGGTGAAACAGGCTCCCTGTGCACGTCTGAGTGTCGTGTCTTTTTGTTTTATCTCGATTTTGTTTGGGTCGTTTCGAGTGTTACTCGATGTGTCTAGGTTGTGTGCCTTTTATTCCTTGTTGAGTCGTTTTTGCTGTGTTCAGTCGTAGGCTCAATACCCGGTCGAAAACTCATCTCTCAATTTCAAAAATAAAATCGTTTTGTGCTCCGAGTGCGTGCCGTTCTCCACATTTGTGCAAAACAGAGATTGGTTCTTTCAAAAAGTCGCGGGGTCACCCCCGATAAGTGTGAACAGTAGAACAAGGGCCTATCTGAAGCTTTTTAGGTTCCGGACTGCAAAGCAAAAGAAAAGAAGGAAAATGAAGCATCTTAGTGAGTTTCACCTTCAGCAAATCCGAGATTGCATTCCGGTGCACCTTCTCAGGCCTTGTTAATCTCCGAGTGTGAGTGCGCCTCTACCTCCCAAGTGTAAGCCTGCTTCAAGTCAGAATGGCAGTCCAAGCAACACCCGAGGGTTTACATGCAGATGTTATCTCTCGCCAATTTGAACAGGGTGTGCCCTTTTGAACTGAGTGTGTTGCAAAGTCCTCTAAGAAGCAAATCAAGGCACCAGAGTACATATTTGATGCTCCTCTATTACATAGAATGTGAACTTTCATATACACTGTTGTTGCATGCGTGCCGCGCATCGTTATGATTCATGCATAGAATATGCTTGCTTTAAATTGCATAAATTGTGCTTCCATACTTGCATAGAAAATGCTTGTATCTATTGCATAGAAGATGCCCCCATACTTGCATAGAAGATGCATTTTATCGCACTTTCTTGTGCATTTTATCTCGCTCGCACTGTCTTGTGCACTTACACTTTGTATCTCACTTGCACTGTCTTGTGCATCTTGTGTTTGTATCTCACTCGCACTATCTTGTGCATTGCATATCAATCGCGCTGTTTAGCGTATCGCACTGTCTTGTGCATTTCAAATCACTCGCGCTGTTTAGCGTATCGCGCTGTTTAGCGTATCGCACTATCTTGTGCATTTCAAATCATCGCACTGTTTTGTGCAGTTTACATTCGCGCTATTTTGCGCACCTCATTCGCACTGTTTTGTGCAGTTTACATTCGCGCTATTTTGCGCACCTCATTCGCACTGTTTTGTGCAGTTTATCATTCGCGCTATTTTGCGCACCTCATTCGCACTGTTTGTGCAGTTTACATTCGCGCTATTTTGCGCACCTCATTCGCACTGTTTTGTGCAGTTTTACTCGCGCTATTTTGCGCACCTCATTCGCACTGTTTTGTGCAGTTTATCATTCGCGCTATTTCTGTATCGCACTGTTTGTGCAGTTCATTCGCGCTATTTTGCGCACCTCAATCGCACTGTCCTGTGCTTTGCATATCACATCGCACTATCTTGTGCATTTCAAATCACTCACGCTGTTTAACTTATCGCACTATTTTGTGCATTGTATCATTTGCGCTATCTTGCGCGTCTCACCTGTACTTGTTAGTGCATTACATTTCACTCGCGCTATTTTGCGCATCGCACTATTTTGTGCACATTACTTGCGTTGTGCATGCATTTTATCGTGCTATCTTGCGCATCTCACCTGCACTTGTTAGTGCGTTGCATCGCGCTATCTTGCGCACTTACCTGTATCACACTGCTTTATGCATTCACTCGCCGACACCGCGTGTGTCAAACTTTCGGAACCACAGGAATCACATTGAATATATGTTGTTAGCATATTGTTCTTGTTGAATTTCTCTCTTTTGCAGGCACGATATTGTATGTATGGTTCATTCGAGGCTGGTGCGACCAGACGAATCGCGCAGGTATCGTATCTTCTCCGTGTGAGACGCGACGAGAATTGAATAATTCTCCGTATTCCTAACTGCATGAAATGTAGTTGTTGCTTTGCATTCTTGCTTAAATCTGTTGCATCTATTTGCGAATACTTGCTTCATTACAGCTTACTGCACTTGCATGATCATTGAATTACATCTGATTCTGTGCATATCATTGCATTTTGTTTGCCCCCTTTGCCTGCGGGCACATCTCTGTTTATCTTGTATGATTGTCTAAGTCTTCGGCCTTGTCAAAAATGGGTCGTCTCTGGGCTTTGACATTCACTCCCGTCACTTGTGACTTCCGAGTTCTGTCAAAGAGGGGCAACTGTAGACACCCCATTTTTGACCGACCTTAAGACTCAGACGTCACCGATTGAGCGCTCGGTGATGTTGCATATTGTGCTCGTTCAGAAGTCTCAGAGTCTCGGCCGTGAGCCTGCCTCCGGACTTCCGAACCCTTTTCTGTACTTTGCCTCGGTTCGCGAACCAGGCTCGATTTTCTCTGTTTTTGTTCCTGAGGGGAGGGAGAGGTCCCGTAGACCATCTCTCAGTGGCCGTGGGCTACTTTTCGTGGCCGTAGGCCATTTTGCCCATTTCGGAGCCCGGTTCCCGGTTTTCGGAGCCGTCAGGCCGTGTGCCTCGGTTCGGGACCGCCTAACCATCTCCGATTGCTCTGATTTTTGGCATGCATCTTATTTGCTCCCTTTTGAGGGACACTGGGGTCCGAGGGACCGACTTCGTGGTCGAACACCACTCCGGTGCCCAACAGCCTATTTTCGGGACCCCGAACTGCGGTTTTGGCCCCCGAGCCTTCATTTCGCATCGGTTTGGGCTCATTTTTGGTGGAGGCCTTATTTTCATATTAGGAAGCTTGTAGGAGGGTGGGAGGCCAGCAATTGTTTTGACAACCAACTTTTTGTTTCGTCAAAAGTGGTTCAGCATGAATCCGGGAAGGAGAAAAGTCTGCGCGGCTTCACCGAAACGGGCGTAACTCTTTGCACAAGAGGAATTAAAATATGAGGCCACCACCATTGGAAAGCTTACTTTCGGGGGCTTCATTTTGCACTCAAGAATCTCCTAAGTCCAAATCCGGGGGGAGGAGATATGGTCGGTTGAAGTCCGGTTGGACCGAATCTGCGCGGCTTTACGGAAACTGGCATAACTTTTTCTACAGAAGGAATTTTAATGCAAGGTTTACGGCATTGGAAAGCTAACTTCTGGGGCTTCATCCTAGGGGGTGGCCGGCCACTTTTCTCCTATTTGACCTGGCCGGCCGGCCACCTTTTCTGGCCGGCCGGCCACTCACCAAAAAAAATGTTTTTTTTTTGCCATTTTGACCTAGCGGCCATTTTCCTCTCCCTCAGTGTATTCCAGCTGTGCCAGCTGGTTGCCAATTGGACCATCCTCCATACACGTGTATGGAGGATTAGAGAGGTCCCTTAGATATTTTCATGCCTCTCCTCTATAAAGGAGAGGCTTGGCTTCTTGGCTCAAGGTTGGACATTTGTTAGACATATTTTATACCTTCCACCTCCCATTTCTCTCCATTTCCAAGCTCCAAAGTCATTTTCTTGTACCATTTCTACATCAACCCCAAGCACAAGACCCCCACACACTCCATTCCAACACTTGGAGCTGGTTTTTAGAGGCAAAGAGCATCCAAACTTGGTCCAAAAAGGCTGTCAAGACTTGTCTACAAGGGTAAGTTGCCATCTCCCTCTTTGTAGCATTTTCTTGCCTCATTTCTTAAGCCTATTTGCTCACTGTTTTAGGCTCCGACCCAAACTGATAGGGTCACTCTTTTGAGCTATTCTTCATGTTTGTTGAAGGGTTCAACCCTATTTGAGATCACCATCTTGTACTTGCTTCAATATCATCTTGTATGTCACATTTTGCATGAAATTTCTAGCCTATGATTGATCTGTTTTCGAGCATAAATAAACTGTAAGTGGGCCTATTTTGAGCCCCTCTTCAACATTTAAGAAGGGCTCAACCCTGTTTGGGCCCCTATCTTGCACTTGCTTCATAATCTCTCCTATTTACCGTAAATTTGCATGATTTGTTTGGCCTATATTTAAATTGTTTTGGAGCATGTCATGAACTGTGAGTAAGCTTTTTTGTGTCCCTCTACAACATTGTAGAAGGGATCAACCTTGTTGGGGGCCTCCATGTCATACTTGTCATTATACCCCTCTTTGACCCCCATTTTTGCATGCTTTTTAAGCTTATCTAGCTTCTGTTTTCGGCCATCATCAGAACTGGAAAGAGTCATATTTTGATCTTCTTGACATAGTTCATTAAGGGTCTTTGCTGGTTTGATGAATGTTTGGGGTACCTCATGTTATAGCCTTATGTATCCTAGTTCTTGCATGACATTTTTAGCATGTTTTCATACTGAGTTGGGGGATGTCATCTACTGTAAATGTTCATATTTTTAGTCCCTCATCAGTGTTGTAGAAGGGTACTTTTCCATTTGGGCATCGCATGTATCACTTGCTTCAATACCCCTCTTGCGGGGCCATTTTTGCATTCTTGCTTAACTATGTGTGTGTTGCTGTTTACCCTTTTTATGACTGAAAAATGCTTCTTGGGGCTGTCTTGCTACTGTATTTTCATTCCATGTCTATATTGTGCATGTTTGGTATAGCTATAGGCCATTTCGGGTGCCCTAAATTCATGTTTCGGGGCCATTTCATGCATCGGGTGTACTTTCGCCTCATTTCGGGGCTGTTTTCCCCACATTTCAGTGTCAGAATTCCATTGGCATGTTTGCATATCATTTTCTATGTCATTTCATGCTTTAATGCCCATTGCCTCGGTTTGCGTGCCCGTGTGCACGCATTTCGAGGCATCTCTTTTTCGTCCACGGCCTCTTATGTGAGTGTGGCTGAGGCTCACTCATGTTAGTGTAAGTCCATTTTGCATTCTGTATGTCATTTTAGTCTCATCGCATTGCGTATGCCATTTTCTCGGTTTGCGTGCCCGTGTGCACGCATTTCGAGGCATCTCATTTTCATCGACGGCCTCCTATGTGAGTGTGGCTGAGGCTCTCTCATGTTAGTGTAAGCCCATTATTGCATTGCGTATGCCGTTTCATCCATAGCATTGTGTATGCCCGGTTGTGTATTACCTCGTGTAGCGTGTATGCCATTCCATAACATTGTGTATGTTAGGATTGCATATTAGCTGCATTTCATGCATGTCATGCATATTGCATCGTGTTCGGGATAGGAGTTAGCCTGGGCACGGGAAACGAGGCACGTTTCGTACTCCGAGCGACGGAACGGGTCTCAATTCCCAAGTCACCGACGCTCCGGATTACCCATGATGGAGTTAGGTTTTGTTGTAGCATTCATACGCATTCATCCTATATTGAGTTGTGCAAATCGGCTCCTCGACCATCATGCATCGAGATGCGTGATTGGTGGCACGAGGATCGAGGCATGCATATATTTGTGAAATACATTGCTATGCCCCTTTCCTGCTCTCTGTTGCAGCAAAATGAAGAATCAGCAACTTTTCGGAGTCTGGCACGCATTTCGAGAAACATTACAAACAGAGGCTAATTGGAGCATCCCAGTGGATTTCCGCGCAAAGCAGCCCAAACATGCATCATTCCATCATCCGGAGCAGAATCAAGGCAGTCCCTGGCTTGCATGCCAGTTTACAGTTTTTCTTAATTAATTTGTTAATTAATTAGGAATTTGTATATTATTCGGACTGTATATTTCGGACTGTACTATTCTTTCATTCAGGACTGTATATTTATTCGGACCCTCTGCGCGAGGGCATAATTGTAATAAGTGTGGGTGAGTGTGATGTATGTCTTCCAACCCCACATCTTTCTTCCATTTTATTTACCCGCTTATGATGGTTAGATTAGGGCATATTTTAATTAGCATACAGTATGACAGCATGTTTGCATCATTCATCTGTTTTGCGCGCACCGGGCTCGGCGCATCATACAAACTGCATTTGTATATCAATTCCAAATTGAATACGTGTTAGTTGTAGCATTCCACATGCCATGTTTAGAAAAGCCGAGCCTGCTATAGTTGCATTTTTGCATGTGTTGCATTAGGCATTATTGTATAACTAGGATCATGCATGATTTCTAATCGGTTTTCTGTTTTTTGGCTCGGAGTACTCGGTGAGTTTTATGCTTTAGCATCCTTGCATGCGTGTGAGTGACTGCCATGATAGCATGCTTGCCATGAGGCTATGTGCTTATGTGATATAACTGCCTTGAATGCCTGTGGGTGGAGGTTGAGTTACTTGGAGTGGAACAATGCATTGACTGTTTGTTTTAAGCCCACTAGATAGTGGCAAAATCATGTTTTTTTAAGCCCACCTGAGGGTGGCAAAATCTGCATTTTAAGCCTACCTGCGGGTAGCAAACCATTTTCAAACAAACAAACATGAAATGTTTTGTTCCAGTTCAAGCGACCCAGTCTATACTTGTTTGCTGCGAGCATCACATAGTAACCTAGGCTAATAACCAGAATAAGAACATACAATGTTTTCAAAAACAGATATCATGGTTAGTAGAGGCCGGTCTTTGACCGGGCGAGCGGGGGTGCTCACGAAGTGACCTTCCCCAATCGTACCCAAGTTCCCGAGCCGAGGCAACTTTGGTGATGACGGACACGTGGCCTTTGGCAACGAGTCAGGGTTTCCTAAATTTTCCAAAAATAAAATATTTAGGTGGCGACTCTGTATCTGGCAAAGCAGTCCATGTTTTGGCACTTCTTTCAAAAAATCTGTTTTCCAAAACGATTTGCCGGATTTGGACTCTTTGGTTCAAGATTAAGAACCGTGACACAAATCGAGTCCGAGCTGTATGTAGCGAGGTCCCCCGCGGGCTTGTTACACCTATTAGCAAAAAGTCACATCAAGTGAAGTAATGCAATCAAGTGAACAGGTTAAGCATGAATTATAAGCCAAATAGAAATGCACAAAAAAAAAAAAAAAATATAACCCTCATCCCCCAACTTGAATATGGTATTGTCCTCAATGGAAAAGTAAAGAGAAATGAGAGAATATTACCAGAATTGTAGGTGCACATCCAGGTAGGCAGAGAGTAACAAATACACACTTCACATTTTTTTTTTTTTGAAGAAAAGAAAGAATTAAATAAATGAATAAAAATGACATTAAATTAAATTAACTAAATTATAAAATAAACTAAACTAAACTAAACTAAACTATAAAATAACTAAATTACAAAAGAGACTAAAGTATAGAATAAAATAATCTAAACTAAACATTTTTTTTTAATTAATAGAAGAGAAGAAAATAAAAATAAAATAAATAAAATAAAAACTAAACTACTTAATAATGAAATGAACAATTACATCATAGAATAGAAAAAAAAAATAAATAAATAAAAATAACATCACTAACTAAACAAATAAAATTAAAAATAAAAATTAAATAATCCACAAACTAATGAGAATCAGTAACGAAATAATTTAAACTAAACAAATATAGCAAATTAAAAAAAAAAACTAAATTAGGATTATTGTTAGCGCCATGTTTTTTTTTTTTTTTACGAAAATAGAAAATAGAAAAATAAAAATAAAAATAAAATAAAAATAAATAAATAATAAAACGAATTTTTTTTTTAAAATATATATATAATTATAAATAAAATAATTGTATATTTATTTATTTATTTTTAAAATTTATTTATGTATTTATTTAAAATTTATTTACTTAAATAAATTAAAAATGGAATAAAAGAAAAAATAAAAATAAAAATAAAACAAAACCAGATTCACAAGCAGGGTGCAAACCAACAAATGCACAGTTTCCCGCACGTGCGGGGCCCAGGCCGCACATGCGGCGATTTGCACCCCTTGCGCAAATTTTTTTTTTTATCATCATCGTCGTCCCGCACGTGCGGGGCCCAAGCCGCACGTGCGGCTTGGTTGATGCACCAACGCCCGCACCTGCTTTTAAAGTAGGGGGCAACTTTGATTTTGTGTGTGTGTGTTGTGTTTTTTTTTTTTTTTTATATCTTATATTTGTATTTGTTTATAATTGAACATATATAACAACAAATTTTTATTTTTTTTTTAAATAAAGAAAACAAACATGAAAACATGTTCTCTTTTTTTTTTTTTTTAATTCTTACAACAAGTACAACACAAATTTTTTTTAAATTTATTTATATATATATATATTTTAAAATTTGAACAAGTATAACACATTTTTTTTTTTAAACACAGAAAATAAACATGAAAGCATGCTTTTAAACATAGAAAATAAACATTTCTACCTCCAATTGACATCCGAAATAAATATAGCACAAAAGAAGAACATACGAAATGCCCACTAAAGTATAATCTCACGCGAAAACCACGGGTACTACTTTTCTCCCTAACTGTGTTTGTAACTTTCCCTATTCTCCAACAGGGTGACAGACTAGGTTGATTCAGTATCCAGAATCGAGGCGCATAAAGCTACCTCAACCTATGGGCTGACATACAGAGTTCAAGCCGAGGTAGTTTTGAAGCAATCTCCACACCCCTGGGTATTTAAACCAGACTCTAGTCTCTATAGCGATCCCGGTTTTCCCTTTCGTTGTTTAACTGTAATCCGGACTCGGTTCCGTAGATTTGTTGTTGTCTTATCCTCATTTCTATCCCTTACTCTTTGTTTTAGAGTTTTGGGTTGTGTTGGGCAAGTTGGGAATAAGTTGGTTGTGTTTTAAAACTTAGAATTTTGCCCACGTTTTGGTCTATCCGCTCGAGCGGCGCTTTTGACGCTCGAGCGGGCATTTGTTGTTGCCTCTCCGCTCGAGCGGCAGTTTGGATGCTTGAGCGTGAATTTCCTTCTCTCAGCATTTTGGTCGTCTGCAGAAAATTCTGGGAGGGTGCATCCGGCGCTGGAGCGGCTCTTTGGACGCTCGAGCGTGAACCTGTGTCTGACGCTCGAGCGGGGTGTTGTACGCTCGAGCGGACCTGTTTTATATCAGTCCGTGATATCACTTTTGAAATCACTTTTCACTTTTCTTTTCTCTCTCTTACTTCCCAAAACCGATTTTTGAGAGCTCCTCACTCTAAAACCTAACTTCTCTCTAGGGTTTGATCTAGTAGGAGTGTTTTCCTCACCTTGGGCCTTTGTAAAAAGTGTGTTGATCGTCGAGGGCTTCGTTTTGATCCAAGAAATTTAGGATTTGGAGCACTTCCGAGTTTTGCTCTTCTTCTCCTTGGGTTCTACATTTGAGGTAGGGATTTCCTTGTTCTTTTTCAATGCTTCATCTATAGATAGACATGTGGTAGTTTTGTATTGCATGAAAATCATATCCACGTTGGATTTGTTTGAAATCATGAGAAGGAACCTAGGGTTGGTTGTTTGAAAATGGTTATTTTATCATTGATGGTTGTATTGGGCTAATTGGAGTGTAAATTAGCATGTTATAGTTGAAAGAAGAAAAAACCCTAAATTATATTTTGATTTGGTAAATTAAAATGGAGGGTAGTTAACCTATGTTGTAAATCTTTATTGTTAATGTGAGTTGGGTGAAGGAGTTAATGCCTAAGGGGTTAACTTTGGCTTTGGAATGGTTTTGAAATGAATGTAGTGGACTAATGTGAGTTATGGCTTTATTATCAACGGAATTGGTTTTGTAAAACAAAGGGAATGAAATTGGTTTTGTAAAACAAAAGGGATGGAGTTGGTTTTTGTGAAAACAAAAGGAAATGGAATTTGTTTTGTGAAATGAGAAAAGTATCTTTGATATAAGTATGAAAATTGGATTGTTGTTTCTTGAGTGTTGAACACACACACATGTGGGGGTTGTATCTTTAACTACCATGTTAATGTTGTTGTTGGGTTTGTGATCTCATGATAATTGGGGTCTTTTAATAGATGTACTAAATACTTGCATCTAGAGGTTTTGTCCTTGGTCATCGGTGGAGGATGACATGGTTGTGTTGGGTTGTCGTGTATGCATTACACCACTGTTGATTGAGCATTGTATGTGATGAAATGCTGAGATACATTATATATGTATACCCGCTCGGGGGAAATTAATTATGTGTTCATATACTTTAACACATTGCTTGTATCTTGATGGTTTATGTATATGTGTTATACATGTTAGTTATGCCCTGTTGTATTTTGGTTGGTGGTGTTATACCTTGCGCTCAAAATCAGAGGTACCGTGACCTTCCAGCTAGCGCCTGGAGAACTGACTGCGCTGAGAATCGAAGGCACCATACCCTTCCAGCTAGCGCCTGGTAAACTGGCAGGTCGTTGTGAGAGGTGTATCTTTGGCTTACTACGCACATAGCTGGTAGAGCAAAGCTTTGTTGTTGTTGTTTCACTGTATCTGAGAATATCATGGACTTGATTAGTTACAGTTCGGAGGGCTGAGTTACTTCATTGGTTGATTGTACACATGTTGGCGGGTTGCTATTTCCCTTTTCTATAAAGGTATGCATGTATAGTTATGATAGTATTGGGAGCGAGCCAAAATGTCATTTTGTCTTTTGGAAAGTGTGAAGGAGAACGGGTATTTTAAAGAAAAATATGTTTTAAAAAGGCACATCTGTTGTATGTATGGAAAATGGAAGAGAGTAAAGGGCTTAGTGAGATTATTTCCTAAGAAATTGTTAATGCTATGAAAGATTGGGAACGGGGATTAAGGAAAGGAAAAAGGAAAGATGAATCGCCTATGGCGTTGATTGAAATGGTTGTTTTCGAGAAAAGTTCATACTTATGTATATTTGTGTAAACTGTCACATTACTATCCTAGTATGAGATTGAGCATTCATGAACATAGCTATCTGTAAGTTGTTATTGTTGAGGGCCATGTTGAGATCCCTATTGGACTATATGTTCATCCCACGTTGTTGAATCTTTTTCAGGTGTTGAGCTGAATGTGCTGCAAGATTTGGATCTTCTTATTTGTTGGCCACGGGGCCTCTCTTGTATTGGCGGAATGCCATATGTGTAAAAGGGTTGCACCCTTCTTCTTGATTCGTTAATGATGTAAGCCCAAGGGCAATTTATTTATTATACTCATGTTGTATTTACTTGCATACGAATGAGAGCAATGTTATTCACTTATACGAGTTGAATATACGAGTTTATTTCCGTATGTTATCTCTGAAATGGAATTAAGTAAATGAAATTGGTAATACTTCGAGTAATAAAAAGTGGGTCACATGGAACTAAGCTTTGCCATTCGAACTCTAGTTTCCACCGTCTTAGTTGGTCTCCTAGGAACTTACTACAAACACGGTTAGGTGGCTATACCAGACCGTCAGATGCCGTTCGGGCACGGCTAACACCAAAGGAATTACACCTTTAGAGGATTTAAAGTCTCCTAGACGCAAATAAAGCATAACGAGAACAAAGAAAAACAGAATAGCATAGAAAGGAAAGAAAAGAGAATAAGGAATCAATCTATCAATCATAGTAAAATGGGTCCATCAAACCCCTGGGTAAAGTAAAATGATCCTTCCTAGTCAGGAATAGTCTCCTATAATCAATGCACACTCGCCACCCAGTAGTGGTTCGTGTGGGGACTAACTCTCCTCCCTCATTCTCAACAACGGTGATGCCCGATTTCTTGGGCACCATTTGTGTGGGACTCACCCACTTGCTCTCTGAGATGGGGTATATAATACCCGCATCCAACAATTTTAATACCTCTTTTTTCACCACCTCTTTCATGTTAGATTCAGTCTCCATTGCATTTCGCGAGAAGGTTTGGTGTCCTCCTCTAGGTGTATATAATGCATGCACACGGAGGGATCTATCCCTTTCAAATCAGCCACTGACCACCCTATAGCACTCCAATGTGCCACGAGAACACTCATTAACTGACTTTCCTGCTCTACAGTCAAGTTAGATGCAATGATGACCGGTAAAGTATCTTGGGGCCCTAAAAATGCATACTTGAGTGTGGCCGGGAGTGGCTTCAACTCAAGTGTAGGTGGTGTGACCAAAGATGGTATGGCAGGCTCTCTCGACAGAGGAAGAAGTGACTCAAACCGGGCTTTCCATGGAGGAAAATCCGTGTAGAAGAAGAATTAAGCAAGACATTCACTTCCTCAACTGACCCATCAATATCAAAATTTCAAACCCAAAATGAGCTAGACAAGCCTCTAAAGGGTCCTCTACAAGAATGGAGGGCAAAGCCTCCTCCACAATCTCATCCACAACATCCACTAATAAGCACTCCTCTCTCTCATGAGGTTGTTGGGATGCTTGGAAAACATTAAGTTTCACTTGCATGTTGCCAAATGAAACTTCCATAACCCCGGTCCGACAATTGATGCATGCATTGGCTGTAGCCAAGAAAGGTCGACCTAAGATCACCGGGATTTGTTTCTTAGAACTGGCTACCGGTTCCATATCTAACACCAAAAAGTCAACAGGGAAGTAGAACCTATCAACCTTAACTAGCACATCCTCAATCATGCCACGTGGCACTCTGAGGGACCGGTCAGCCAATTGAAGAGTGACAGTAGTGGGTTTCAACTCGCCAAGCCAAATTCCTCGTACACAGAGTACGGCAATAAATTGACACTAGCCCCTAAATCTAATAAGGCCCTATCAATGAAATGGTCCCCTATAATGCATGCAATGGTTGGGGCACCTGGGTCCTTAAGCTTAGGAGGTGTGTCATTCAACAAGATGGAGCTTACTTGCTCCGTGAGTAGGACCTTTTGGGACACATGTGTCCTAGATTTACGCTTTTGCGTACAAAGGTCCTTCAGAAATTTGGCATATGATGGTACTTGCTTAATCGCCTCCAACAGGGGGAGGTTGATTTTTTACTGTTTAAAGACATCCATCATTGCCTCCATAGATGCGCCTTCTTATTAAAAGGGGACGGTGTATCAAGGCATTGGGGAAAGGGTGCCTTAGGCACATATGGAGTGCTAGGGACTAAGTCATCCCTCTTAAGTGTTTCCCCCTCACCCTTGCTCACATTAGGTGTACCCCCGTGGTCACCCTTCTTAACTCTAATTGCATCTGGCGCAACTGACTGAGGCTCTAACTCCCTACCACTTCTCAAAGCAACCACCGCCTGCACTTGCTCATGTTGCTTACCATTCCCACCCGAACTCTCTGCCCTGTATTGTCCCTTAGGGTTAGCCACAGTTTGACTTGGTAATTTTCCCTCATCTCTCCGATTCATGTTGTTAGCCATTTGATCCAAGTGGGTCTCTATCTTGGCAATAGAGTGAGTGTGGGAGTGAACTATCGGTGCTAACCCCTTAAGTTCTGAGAGAACTTCCAATACCTGAGTCTCAAAGGCAGAGTTGCCCTGAGGAACAGGCGGGGGTTGTGGTTGTCGATACGGTTGTGGGGGTCGATAAGGTTGCGGTGGTCGGTAGGATGATTGGTTGGCAAAATTATTGAAATTCTGCCTTGGTGGTGGAGGATTGTAAGAAGTGCCTTGTGAAGGGGGTCTCCATGAGAAATTAGGGTGATTTCTCCATCCCGGATTATATGTGTTGGAGTATGGGTCATTATCCGGGTTGGAGAATCCTTGAGCCACATTCACATGCTCTTGGACTAACTCCGGAAATTGTGATGCCGAAGGGCACTCACTCAAGTCATGAGCAGGGCTCGCACATATAACACATGCCTCACGGAATTGAGGCTGATCTTGCTGGTAGGGGCATGTCCCGTAGCTAATAAGTGGTCTATCTTGCGGATAGTGCCTCTACTTGTTGGGCTAACTCTAAGTTTTGCCCGACCTCATAAATGCCCCTTCTTCTCGGGGCTCCAACTACTGGTTGCCGGACTTGCCGGGCTGCAGAGGCATGGTGAAGGGAATTATCACTTAAGTTCTCAAACAATTGCCATGTCTCGACATCATTTTTAGACATAAATGTCCCACCACAGGACGAATCTACCATTTGGCGATGCGGCTCAGCTAAGCCATAATAGAATGTTTGAACAAGTTGCCAATCAGGAACTTGGTGGTGGGGACACTGTTGGAGAAGGTCTCTAAGTCTTTTCCATGTCTCATGGAATTGCTCGCCATCCATTTGAGCAAAGTTTGTGATGGCTCGCCTAAGTTGGTTGGTTTTACCGATGGGAAAGTACTTCTCTAAAAACAGTTGCTGTAATTGGTCCCAAGTTGTGATTGAATTAGCAGGTAAAGAATTTAGCCAATGTTTGGCTTTATCGTTTAACGAGAATGGAAACAATCGCAACATTAAGGCCTCATTTGTGAAATTCTGGATTCTCACTGTCGAGCAAATTTTCAGAAATTCATTCAAATGCTTATAAGGGTCATCATGAGTTAGTCCATGGAATGATGGGAGCATTTGTATGGTGCTGGACTTAATTTCATAATGAGCAGCAGTGGTATTGGGCAATTGGATGCATGATGGTGATGTATATGCAATGGGTGTAAAATAATCCTTAAGGGTCCGGTTAGGCACATTCAGGACATTAGGATCTGCCATCTCTAATGGCTCAATGTATGAATATGAATACTCAAGCCTAGGAACACGGGCAGAAGCCCTAAGTCTCCTAAGGGTCCTTTCTAGTTCAAGGTCCAAACTCCACAATTCAGGGCGACAAGAACGACGCCCGTGCATACACTACCCACACACACACAATAAGTTCGACTCGGTGCACTAAGTTACGAAAGCAGAATGCTAAAAGAGAAATACTCACAGCGGTTTAACGAAAACGCTTTACTCGTCTTGCGGGTGCTTGGCGTGTAGACGTTGTCTCCAACCCCCAATTGAGCTTTGACTTTCGTTTTAGCACTTTGGTGCTTTGCTTGTGAGTGTTTGCTTCTGTTTACTCACTTTAGTGTTGCGGTTTTTTAAAGCTCGGCTGCGCTCCGCTTGCACTTCAATGATATCTCCAATTTCAAACGCTCTGCACACTTAGCAACACCAAAAGCATAAAATCCTAAACTAAAAATTAAAATAAGAATGTAACTTTAAATTAACTAATTTCGCCAGAAGTCCCCGGCAACGGCGCCAAAATTTGATGGGTCGTTGAACACACCAAAAATAATCACTAAACTATACCAAATTCTTTTAGAATAATGGCAAGTCCAGGTATCGATCCACATGGACTATTGTGAAATTAAACTAATTTAATTGTTAGATTCCTAAATTAATTTTGATAAAAAGATTGAATGATCATAACCTAATTTAATAACGAATAAATTAAACTAAGGAATTAAATTATCAAGAATAATTGAAATTGGGTTTACTGAATTAGAAAAAAATCCTAGGGTAAAGAATTCACCACTAACCACATGAATGAGACTTAACATCAACCACCAATCGCAATTCGGTTTGAACATCCCAATATTTCACAACTACAAGTTTGAAATATTGATCAAGAAGGTTGTTGCATTCAATGTACAGACACGAATCATCCCGAGTAGTACGAGTCGTTTGCTCTAAACTAAGTTAGCAAAACGACCCGCCTCTCATAGTATGACTCGTCTCATACTTTGAATACAAACACAAAGAATACTAATGTATGGAAAGCATTAAACAATCATAGAGAGTAAAATGCTTGAAGAAAAGAACGAAACAATTATTTATAAACTTCTAAAACATCCATACATTTATTCAAACCAATTTACAATTAAAGCTCATGAAAAATTCCATTACATGGCTAGGGTTTCATCAAAACCCTAGAAAAGACAACTAGCCACTCATGGAGGAGTGGAAAGAGGAAGAAGATGAGGAAGAAACCTCCATGGAAGTGTCCTTCAAGCTTTGGTAGACTCTCCTTCTCCAAACCCTAGCCTCTCTCTTTAGGTCAAAACAATTTCAGAACCCTAGAAAAACCTTTTCCTTTTCTTTTTATACTTCTACTCACTTCCAAATAGGTTTAAAACATCGGTTTGACTTTTCCAGAAAAAGTCAACTCTGTCCAAATTTTGTCTTTTTGCCCATTTTATGCTCCGACGATGTACAACCTGATTGACATTCAACACACATAAAGTATACAGTTTGACCAGCAAGTGAAGTTAAGAGATTCTAATTAACGGCCTCAATGATGTACAATTCGGCCTTAATCAACTATGCACGGGACTTTATCAATTAAAAAAAATATTATAATTATCTTGAAATAATTTAATATTTATTTTGTGATATACATAAAATTTACAAGTTAACTTTTATATTTATAACTTTTTAAATTATTAGTTTAAAAAAATTAAAAATATATATATATATATTTAGTGAAATTTTAATAATTTATATTAAAGAAAAGTTAAGCCTGATTAAATGAGATTAAATGAGTTATGACATATCTCTTCTTATTATGAAAATATACAAATTTAGAAATCTATACTATATATTAAGTAAAAGGGGATTTTTAACCCCAAATCTTGTGGGAGCTCCAATCTCCCAATCTAAATTTCTTGATTTTTTGATTTAAAAAAAAAACTTAGCATTTATTAACTTCTCCTAACTTCTAAGTATTACCATCATAATAACACTTTAATACATTAAGAACAAGCATAAAAAAAATTCTTTGAAATCCAACACATATGAATTTCTTGAAAAGTCCCAACACATATGATTATTATCCCTCATAATAACACTTGAATGCATTAAAAACAGGCATAAAAAAAATTTCTTGAAAAATTCAACACATATGATTATTATCAAAATATTAAACTTTAATATAATATAATAAAAAAAAAGACATTTAATTCCTTGAAAAGTCTAACACATATGATTATTATCAAAATATTAAACTTTAATATAATATAAAAAAGAAAAAAAAAGAAGACATTTAAAAAGGGGGTTTTTAACCCCCAAGGCTTGTGGGAGCTTCAATATCCCAATCTGAATTTTCTAAATTTTTTATTTAAAAAAAAAACAAAGCATTTATTGATTTGGTCAAAATTCTTTGATCAGCATTTATTAACTTTTTTCAATCCACATGTCTTTTCACATGCCTGCATTTATTGATTTTGTCAAAATTCCCTGATCAGCATTTAAAATCCCCTCAAACAAATAATTATAGATACAATCCGTGTATAGTTACTGCTAGGGCTGCAAACGAACCGAGCTGTTCATGAACAAGCTCGAGTTCGGCTCGTTAAGGCTCGTTCAAACTCGGCTCGATTAATAAATGAGCCGAGCTCGAGCTTAAATTTCAAGCTCGATTAATAAACGAGCCGAGCTCGAGCTTACTATTGCTCGACTCGAATAGGCTCGCAAGCTCAAAATATAAATATTAATTTATATTTTATATTTTAAATATATATTATATATTATATATTATAATAAAATATTTATATATTATATTATATTTATTAAATTAAAATACTTTAACAGTTAAAATATTTTAACTGGTCCATCATCATTATTGATGCTTATTATTTTAATATAAAAAATATTCAAATGTTTGCCATTGCTTTTCTTTACTTTCGTTGACTGCCAACAACTCATGACTTTGTAAGCATTTGGACAGAAGAGTTTTTCCTTTCCCAGTGATGTGGGACTCAAAGAATGGACGGAAATATTGTGCCAAACGACGTCGTTTGGTGTTTTTGTTTGGAGTCCCACATCGATTGCAAAATACATTTTAAGTTGGACAAAATTTTATATAAGTGCAAGTGCAGAGGGTTAGCTTGTGGCTTCCATGGATCTCTTTTGGCTTAACGAGCCATTACGAGCCGAGCTCGAGTTATATAAATTTTAGACGAGCCGAGCTCGAGCTGAGATATTGTAGCTCGTTTCGAGCTGGAGCCGAGCTCGAACACCTTATAAATAAGTCGAGCCAAGCTCGAATATTGTAGAACTCGACTCGGCTCGGCTCGATTGTAGCCCTAGTTACTACAGTACCCTTTTCAACTTCTCCCATACATTATGATTAGTGATGAGATTGTTAAATTATTTTTATAAAAAATCTTAAAAAACATAATTTATATATTAAAAAAAATCTAAAACAAATATAAATATCAATAATTATCCTGTGCATAGCACGGGTGATAGGCTATCTATATTTATACTATATATTAAGCAAAAGGGGGTTTTTAACCCCAAGTCTTGTGGGAGCTCCAATCTCCCAATCTAAATTTCCTGATTTTTTTATTTAAAAAAAGAAAAGAAAAAACTTAGCATTTATTAACTTCTCTCAACCTTCAAGTCTTACCCTCATAATAACACTTTAATGCATTAAGAACAAGCATGAAAAAAATTCTTTGAAATCCAACACATGAATTCCTTGAAAAGTCCCAACACATATGATTATTATCCCTCATAATAACACTTTAATGTATTAAGAACAAGTATAAAAAAAATTTATTGAAAAGTCCAACACATATGATTATTATCAAAATATTAAACTTTAATATAATATAATAATAATAAAAAAGACATTTAATTCCTTGAAAAGTCTAACACATATGATTATTATCAAAATATTAAACTTTAATATAATATAAAAAAGGAAAAAAAGAAGACATTTAAAAAAAAAAAAGGACATTTAAAAATCGCAATTCACATATATAGATAATTGTAAACACAATCCGTGCATAACACGGGTGATATGCTAGTATCTATACTATATATTAAGCAAAATGGGGTTTTTAACCCCTAAGGCCTGTGAGAACTTCAATATGCCAATCCTAATTTTCTAATTTAAAAAAAATAAAATAAATTTAAACTCAGCATTTATTAACTTCTCTCAACGCGCAAGACTTTTTGATTTCTCTCATAATTACTGCAGTATCTTTTCCAAAACAAATAATTTGTATATTAAATTTTTTTTAAAACAAATATAAATATCTATATCTATATCTATCTATTTATTTATATCTATCTCTAACCCACAAGTTTTGTGGGAGTTTCAATATCTGAACCTTAATTTCTTAATTTTTTTGATTTTTTTTGAAAAAAAAAAATTTAGCACTTATTAAATTATTCCAAGTCTTTTTAACTTCTCCAATACACACATTTTTTTAAACTTTTCACATACCTATTGCAAACAGTGAGTCTCCTTTTTGTTTTCTCCTTCTTAACTTCTCATTTCTACACTTTCAACTTCAGTGACCACGTATGCAAACAGTAAGTCTTCTTTTTGTTTTCTCCTTCTTGACTTTTCCTTTTGTTTATTGTTTTAATATTGTAGTTAGATAGCGCATAAAAATATTTGTGATTTGTCTAGCAAATAAAAAATTAAAATTTGATTTTTTTAATATGATTGAAGTTAGATAAAAAAAAATTTGTTTTCTCCTTCTTAACTTCTCACTTCTACACTTTCAACTTCAGTAACCACGTATGCAAATAGTAAGTCTTATTTTTGTTTTCTTCTTCTTAACTTTTCCTTTTGTTTACTGTTTTAATATTGTAGTTAGATAGCGCATAAAAATATTTGTGATTTGTCTAGCAAATAAAAAATTATAATTTTATTCTTTAATATGATTGAAGTTAGATAAACATAAACCCTCACAAAGAGAAAAATGTGATTATAATTAGTTGAGTGATTCTTTTTTTTTTTAATGTGATTGTAGTTAGTTTAATAGTTCTTTTTTTTCATTTATTTATTTTATTATGTGAAAAATGTGATGTGATTGTAATTTGTTCAATGGTTTTTTTTTTAATATGATTGTTGTAGTTAGTTCAATGGTTTTTTTTTAATGTTATTTAATCTTTTTATTTACTATTTTAATTTTATTTTTGATTTTTTAATATGATTGAAGTTAGATAAATATAAACCCTCACAAAGAGAAAAATGTGATTATAATTAGTTGAATGATTCTTTTTTTTTTTTTAATGTGATTGTAGTTAGTTTAATAGTTTTTTTTTTCATTTATTTATTTTATTATGGAAAAAATGTGATGTGATTGTAGTTTATTCAATGGCTCTTTTTTTTTTAAATATGATTGTTGTAGTTAGTTCAATGGTTTTTTTTTTTTTTTTAATGTTAATTGTAGTTAGATAGCGCATAAAAATATTTGTGATTTGTCTAGCGAATAAAAAATTATAATTTGATTTTTTAATATGATTGAAGTTAAATAAATATAAACCCTCACAAAAAGAAAAAATGTGATTATAATTAGTTGAATGATTTTTTTTTTTAATGTGATTGTAGTAAGTTTAATAGTTCTTTTTTTTCATTTATTTATTAATTTTATTATGGGAAAAATGTGATGTGATTGTAGTTTGTTCAATGGCTCTTTTTTTTGACATGATTGTTGTAGTTAGTTCAATGATTTTTTTTTAATGTTATTTAATCTTTTTATTTACTATTTTAATTTTATTTTTGATTTTTTAATATGATTGAAGTGAGATAAATATAAACCCTCACAAAGAGAAAAATGTGATTATAATTAGTTGAATGATTATTTTTTTTTAATGTGATTGTAGTTAGTTTAATAGTTCTTTTTTTTCATTTATTTATTTTATTATGGGAAAAATGTGATGTGATTGTAGTTTATTCAATGGCTCTTTTTTTTAATATGATTGTTGTAGTTAGTTCAATGGTTTTTTTTTTTAATGTTATTTAATCTTTTTATTTACGATTTTAATTTTATTTTTAATATGATTGAAATTAGATAAACATAAACACTCACAAAGAAAAAAATGTGATTGTAGTTAGTTCAATGGTTATTTTTTTTTAATGTGATTGTAGTTGGTCAATGATTCTTTTTTCATTTATTTATTTTTTTTTATTATGGGAAAATCTATACTACTATATATATATATTAAGCAAAAGGAGATTTTTAACCCCCAAGGCTTGCGGGAGCTTCAATATGCAAATCCTAATTTTCTAATTTTTTGTTTTTAAAAAAAAACAAAGAGAGAAATGTGATTATAATTAGTTGAATGATTCTTTTTTTTTAATGTGATTGTAGTTAGTTCAATAGTTCTTTTTTTTCATTTATTTATTTTATTATGGGAAAAATGTGATGCGATTGTAGTTTGTTCAATAGCTCTTTTTTTTAATATGATTGTTGTAGTTAGTTCAATAGTTTTTTTTTTTAATGTTATTTAATCTTTTTATTTACTATTTTAATTTTATTTTTAATATGATTGAAGTTAGATAAACAAAAACACTCACAAAGAAAAAAACGTGATTGTAGTTAGTTCAATGGTTTTTTTTTTTAATGTGATTGTAGTTAGTCAATGGTTTTTTTTTCATTTATTTATTTTTTTTATTATGGGAAAAATGTGATGTGATTGTAGTTTGTTCAATGGTTCTTTTGTTTAATGTGATTTAATCTTTTATTTACTGTTTTAATGGTTTTTCTTTACAATTATTTATGAAAAAATATGATTGTAGTTAGATAGCATAAAAATATTTGTAATTTGATTTGATTTTTTTTTTTCTGATTTGATTTTTAAAGTACCAATTATTGATAATGATTAGATTGTATTTTAAAAAAAAAATTGTAATTGATTTTTTTAACTCACTGTGTTTTTTGAAAAAAAATTATTGTGTTTTTTTAACTATCAATTCACTTAATTTGTGATCTGATTTTTAACTCACTGTGTTTTTTGAAAAACAAAATGGATTGTATTCATTAAAGTCACATAATGTACCAAATATTGATGATGATTAGATTATATTTTGACCCAAAAAAAAAATTATAATTGATCTTTTTAACTCACTATGTTTTTTGAAAATAAATTATAATCTATATCTATATCTATCTATACTATATAATAAGCAAAAGGGGGTTTTTAACCCCAAGCCTTGTGGGAGCTCCAATCTCTCAATCTAAATTTCTTGATTTTTTGATTTAAAAAAAAAAAAAAACCTTAGCATTTATTAATTTCTCCCAACCCCCAAGTCTTATCCTCATAATAACACTTTAAGGTATTAAGAACAAGCAGAAAAAAAATTCTTTAAAATCTAACTCATATGAATTCCTTGAAAAGTCTCAACACATATAATTATTATCCTTCATAATAACACTTTAATACATTAAGAACAAGCATAAAAAAAATTTCTTGAAAAGTCCAACACATATGATTATTATCAAAATATTAAACTTTAATGTAATATAATAAAAAAAAAAAGAAGACATTTAATTCTTTGAAAAATCCAACACATATGATTATTGTCAAAATATTAAATTTTAATATAATATATGATTATTATCAAAATATCTATACTATATATTAAGCAAAAGGAGGTTTTTAACCCCAAGGCCTGTGGGAGCTTCAATATCCCAATCTGAATTTTCTAAATTTCTTATTAAAAAAAAAAATAGCATTTATTGATTTGGTCAAAATCCCTTGATCATCATTTATTAACTTTTTTCAATCCACATGTCTTTCCACATGCCTACATTTATTGATTTGGTCAAAATCCCCTAATCAGCATTTAAAATCCTTTCGTACAAATAATTATAGATACAATCTGTGTATAGTTACTGCAGTACCCTTTTCAACTTCTCTTATACACTATGATTAGTGATAAGATTGTTAAATTATTTTTATAAAAAATCTAAAACAAATATAAATATCTATAGTTATCCCGTGCATAGCACGGGTGATAGGCTAGTTATAATTAAGACAAATATACAATTTTATTATTAAATATGAAGTGAAGTGATATTTAACTATAACTAATATGATGTTTCTATTATTAATCCAATAATTTAAGTTACATTTCTTTTTATTTCAAGATTCATATTGCTGATCAGATCTCTAATCCAGAAATGAAATTAAAATTCTTAGAATTATGTTTACAGCAACAGAAACAGCAAGAAATTCTTCCTCCTCAGTATTATAGTATGAAAGAAGTTTTTCAACGGCTTCAACACGTTACTAATGAAAAACCTCTGACTATTCAGGAGTTAAAAATGGAAGTCAATGCTTTAAAAGTTGAAATTAAACATTTACAAACTTCCAATATTGCTATTAATTCTGAAATAAAAAAGATTAATAGTCAATTACAAAATAAAGAAAAAGGGATCATTATCAATGAATCCACCTCAAAATCTACTCCAGACTCAAAAGAGCTTGATTATCTTATGCTCATGAATTCAGTAACCTTTCAGAAATGGTATATCAGAATTACCTTTATGATAAAACCCGATTTTATCATTAAAGATGCCATTGCTCTTGTAGATAGTGGTGCTGATATGAATTGTATTCAGGAAGGATTAATCCCTACTAAATATTTTCATAAGACAACTCAATCACTTACAAGTGCAAGTGGTAATTCTTTATACATCCAGTATAAACTTCCAGAAGTTCTCATTTGTAATCAAGGATTATGCCTTCCTACTTCTTTCGTTTTAATTAAGAACATGTCTTAGGCCATAATCCTAGGAACTCCATTCCTATGTTTACTTATGCCAATTTCTAAAATTGATTCCATTGGCATACATACAACCTTAAATAATCAACCGATTATTTTTGAGTTTATTACAGAACCGTATACAAAAGAATTAGATCAAATTAAAGATCTAGTTAATTTTAAAGAAAAACAAATTAATTTTCTTCAAAAGGAAATTAGTTTTTTAACTACAGAACAAAGACTCCAATAGTCTTTTTTCCAGCAAAAAATTAAACCTAAAAAAGATAATACAGAATTTATGGATACTCTTTTAAATAAGATTAAAGATCTTCATATAGGAGAATCCTCACAAGTTCTTCTTTTTTACTTGTTGGATTGAATTGTTTAAGTATGCCACCATAACCAAGATTAGAGGCATTAGTTTCAACGATTTTCTTCCAGTCTGGATTTGGGATGGACATCTTAATTTCTGTAATAGTTCTCTACTACGATCTTCAATACCTGTAACAGTACCGATAAAGTGGAGAACCTGCAGTGATATTCCAAATGCTTTTTGGAATAGGAAGAAACACATTGTCTCTCTTCCCTATGAACCAGGTTATGATGAGTGGAAAATTCCAACTCGCGCTCGACCAAGTCAAATGAAAAAAGAGTATTTAGAGTTATGTAAAACTGAAATTAATACTCTTCTCCAGAAAAAAAACTCATTCGCTCCAGTAGGTCTCCCTGGAGTTGTACTGCCTTTTATGTTAATAAAAATGCAGAGATAGAAAGAGGTGTGCCAAGATTAGTCATAAATTATAAACCTCTTAATGAAGCCTTACAATGGATAAGGTATCCCGTTCCAAATAAAAAAAATCTTTTAGATCGTCTCCAGGATGCAGTCATATTTTCTAAATTTGACAAGAAATCAGGATATTGGCAAGTCCAAATTGCTGAACAAGATCGATATAAAACTGCTTTTACAGTACCTTTTGGGCATTTTGATTGAAAAATGCACCATCTAAATTCCAACATATTATGAATGATATTTTCAATCCTTATACAGAATTCTCCATTTGTTATATTGATGATGTTTTAATTTTCTCCTCATCAATTGACCAGCATATGAAACATCTTAATATTTTTAAGCATGTTATCATTAGAAATGGCTTAGTTGTTTCTGCATCAAAAATGCAACTTTTTCAGACAACAATTAGATTTTTGGGCCATAATATTCATAATGGCACCATTATTCCAATAAATCGAAGCATGGAATTTGCATCTAAATTTCCCGACGAAATTAAAGATAAAACTCAATTGCAGAGATTTTTGGGTAGCTTAAATTATATTCATGATTATTATCCTAATCTTGCTACCGATGCAGCCATTTTATATTCCCGACTTCGAAAAAATCCTCCACTATGGGGGCCAGAACAATGAATCCCCCCCGGAACCATTCTTGGTTTATCCGTGTCATTCCCGAACTTTTGCAAAACGATCTCCCAAACTGGTTTCTCGTTTGGTGGGATAAGTTTGGCATTCAAATTGATGCTTTTCTAGAAGATGTTCGTAATGCTTTCAAAGAATGGCAGATTGCATACAGCCACTGTAGACACCCCATTTTTGACCGTCCTCAAGACTTGGACGTCACCGTTGGAACACTCGGTGATCATCCATGTTTGTGTTCGTTTGGAGTTCCCGGAGTTCTCGGCTCGCGCGCCTTGCCTCAGGACCTCCGAACTCGATCGTTTTGTGTCTGGTTTTGCACCAAACACTTGTGTTTTGCCTTGGGAGGGCAGGGAATGCTTTATGAGGCATCCCCACACACCATCGGCTGTGGCTAGAGGCCACCGGCTGGCTGATTTTTCCATCGGCACTATATTGTGCCCGTCGGCACTATTTTGTGCCCGTCGGCACTATTTTTGGCGAAATGACCATTTTGCCCTGCCGACTACTGTGCACTTGCTTTCTGGGATATTTTCAGACAGCTTTGTAGCTTTTGCTCCCCTCCATACACGTGTATGGAGGGGATACACTCCTTCCAAGCTTGTTTGACAAGCTTTACAATGCCTATAAGAGGAGAGTTCCTCCTCTTGGCTAAGGGTTAGCATTTTGGAGGCAAAAACCAGAGCTTAGATACATATATCTCTGTCATATATCTATATCATCATCTCCCTCCCCTTGTGTGTGTGATCTAAGGTCAAAAGGTGTGATTTTGTCTTAGTTTTGCTCCTTTACACACACCATTACACCTTAGCTTGAGATTCAGAGACTTGGGAGGTTGATTGCTGTGGTTTTGAGCTGGTTTTGATCACTAGAGAGTGGCTGGAACCTTTGTGCTTCAAGGGATCTTCAAGGGTAAACACTTTACTTTTTATTCCCCATTCTTGCAACCCTTTTCTACCCTCTTTACTTCGTGTTTTTGAGTTTGTGTTTAAGATAAAAAAGTCTTGTTTTTACTTGTTCTTGAACCTTCTTTAAGGTCATTTTATGGTTTGAGTTAAGCCTCATCACTTTAGGCCTTGTATGGCCATTTTTGGAGCCTTTGCTTAAGACCTTGTTTGTTTGGTATTCTTGGCCTTCTCACCACTGAAAACCAGTGGGTTTTCAGTGGTGAGGGAGTTATTTTCGAGCCTCATTTAAGGGAGAGACACCCCTCTCCCCTTGGTCCTTTGCATGCCTTTGTCTTAGGCTCATAGCATAACATGTATGCATGCTTGTTTTAGCTTCATTTCAGAGCTTTATTATGTGTTTTAGGTCATGTTTGATCTCTGTTTTTAGTTGATTTCGTGGCCTCTTGCATGCCTCTCATGTTTGTTTTGAAGTGCTCTCTATGCTTAGAAGTATGTCATGCCTTTGAGCCATGTTTCTTTGCATGTTCTAGCTTGATCTCATGAAGATATTAGCATCTATTTGTCATAAAAAAGGGCTGTGAGCCACTGTTCTTGACACTTTTGGTATGCTTAGTGTGTGTATTTTGCATGTTAGGCTTGTAAGCCTTGCTTGTATGGAGCTCTAGCATGTTTAGCTTGTTTTGATCTATTGATTTGGCATCATATTAGACCCTATTTCAGTCCATTAGTCATGTCTATATGTTGGTATATGTGGCTTAGTTCATGCTTTAAAGGTATGCTCTTGTATGCTTAGGAATTGGCCTTGTGCATGCTCACATACTTAGTGTATTTTGGACTATCATATGATGGGATTTGGGTGTACTTTGCATGCTTAAAATCTTTTTTTTTTGGTTGTTCAACATGTGCCATGAGTGGTCATGTTAGTGGTGATGGGAAGCCTCTTGTTTATGCCTTTGTTTTGGGCCATTATGTTTGCATGTTTGCATACCATCTTGTCCATGATTTCAATCCATTTCGCCACTGTTTTCGGGGAGTTTTGAGGGCTGCCTCATTGTGCTTAGTCCACCTTTGCATGTTTACATTATAGTTGTTGCATGCTTGATTAATGAGGCTTTGAATGCATGTTAGTCCTATGCTTAATTGGTCCCTCTTTGCATGACCTTTATGTCTTGTGTATTCTAGCATTTTGCATGCTTATTGTATTAGTCATATAGCATTTGGCATGCTTTGCATCTTCATGCCATATTACATTATTGATGCATGCTTGCATGAGTTGCATTCCATGGCTTGGTTTGGGGTTGTCAAACCAAGCATGAAGATTGAGAGGAGTTCACACTTTAAGTGGTGAAAACTTGTCTCAATCCTCATGTCACTAAGGCCCTTGACCTCCACATGATAGGGACTTAGTCTTCATTTGTTTGTGTTGCATGCATTTTACACCAAAATAGCAATCTTGGTCCCTTAGGCTATCATGCATCAAATGCATAATTGGTAGCCCTAGAATCAAGAGCCATGCCTCCTTGAGTCCCTAAATATGATAGGAGGTATTGGACATGCTGACATATGCCCAAAAGACCATGCCTTGCATTGCTGTCTGCTGCTGCTGTCAAAATCTGTCCTCTGCAGGAATTTTCTGCCGGCCGGCAGTAAATAGTGCCGACCGGCACTATTTTTGTGCCGATAAACATCAGAAGCAGCCGGTGGTCAAATGGATCAGCCGATGATCACTCTATCCAGCCGGTGGGGTATTTCAGACTATTTGGAAGATGTTCCAGAATGTTGAGAATTTTTGGAGAGGCAGAGCAGTAAAAACAGAGGCAGCAGTGTTAGGGTGCGGCTTTCCCGGGCAAGGCGGACATCGAGCATGCATCATTCGCACATCCCGAGGCGAGGGGCTGTGGCCCCTTTTATTTCACATTTATTTATTCAGTAATTAGAATTTGTAATGTTTATTCATTTATTTTTGGACTGTATTATTGTTTTGGTCCCTCCGAGTGAGGGCGCAAAAATGTAATAAGTGTGGGTGAGTGGGTGTATGTCTTCCAATCCCCATTTCTTTCTTCCCTTTTATTTACCTGCTTTTGATGGTAGATTAGGGCACATTTAAATTAGCATACCTTATGCAATGCATGCGTGCATCCATGCATTTGTTGACATGCACCGGGCTCGGCATATCATACAAACTGCATCGTACTTTCAATTCCAAATTGAATACGTACTATTTGCACATTTCATATGCCATGTTTAGGGTTAGCCGAGCCTACTCTAAATTGCATCTATGCCTGTGTTGCATTAGCCACTTAACATGAACTAGGTCATGCATGTTTGCTAACCGGGTTATTGTTTTTGGCACGGAGTACGATGTAAGTTTTTTGCTTTAGCATGTCGCATGCGTGTGAATGTTAACATGACAGTATGCCTGCCATGTGGCTAAGTGCTTATGTGATAAACTGCTTGAATGCCTGTGGGTGGAGGTTGGATTACTTGAGTTGGGAATACTCATTGAAATCCGTGTTTTAGCCTACTCGTGAGTAGCAAAAAAACCAACACGTTTTTCGAGACAAAACGGATAGGCAATATTTATTCCCAAATTAGGCGATCTAGTCTATACTTTTGTGTTGTGCACATCACCTAGTAATTCTAGGTTAATAACTGGAACAAGAACATGTAATGTTTTCAAAATCGGATATCACGGTTAGTAGAGGCCGGTCTTCGGACCGGGCGAAAGGGGGTGCTCATAGCTGACCTTCCCCGATCGTACCCAAGCTCCCGAGCCAAGACATTTGGTGATGACGGACACGTGACCTTCGGCACCGAGTCAGGGTTTCCTAAATTCCCCATTTTAAAATATTTAGGTGGCGACTCTGTAATCTGGCAAAGCAGTCCATGTTTGGCACTACTTTTTCAAAAATCTGTTTTTCTTCAAAACGATTTGCCAGAGTTGGACTCTTTGGTTCAGATTTAGAACCGCGACACAAAAGGGAGTCCGAACTGTAGAGAGAAGCCCACGGGCGCGTCTACAGCCACCTTCCAGGATATAAGGACATATCTATGTCCAAATCTACAGTTCATTTTGTAATTCGCTTTGGAATTCCATGGATTTGGAAGTGGGATTTTCAATGCGATTTCCAAAACAAAATTCCCCGTTTAAAAAGAGTTTTCTTTTATAAGTGGTGGAATAAGATGGATGATCCAAAACCCCATCAAGAATTGCTCCAGAAAATTAAAGGTCATACTCAGGCTTGCTGGGATGCTACTCCTAAGTTAATCCCAGCTGCACCAGTCCAGAATCCTTTTGTCCAAATTCAAAATGAATGAAGGCAAAAATATCCAGCACTTTCCGATCAAGAATTAGTCATCAAAAGTATGGACTATATGAAAGAACAATTTCTCCAGTCATTTTCCAAAGATGATACCAGCATGAAATCTGGTACCAGTCATGGCGATCCAGATGATGAAGCTCATACTGATCCATATGAGGACGAAAATGAATTCACTGTTTTAGCCGGTGAATCACAAGATCCAGCCGAAGCTGAAGCCGATCCCAATTTTGGTGACTTTTGGGACTCTCTCACAAGCATGATTGCCGACAAGATGAGTCAAGAAAAAGACAAGAAAGGAAAAGGAAAAGAGGAATAATTTGCCTCCCATTTTTTCAGTATCACTTTCCAGTACAATGCTACGACAAAATAACTTTCGGTAGCAATTTTACAGCTTAACAAAATGCCAAAAGAGCTTTCGGCCAAAAGCAGATTCCTTCATCTGCCTTATTCTCTAACTGTCCATCTACCGACACTAGTCTAGATAAGGGAATCCAAGGAGATAAGATGCTCGACTCCACCACCATTCAGGACACGCCACTTGTCTCACTTAATCTTATCCCTTTATTTTTTTTCTTCTATTTAAGGGATGCCACACCCTTGTTGTAGGCACGCATTAATATTTTTAGTTTCTCAATTTTATATTCTGCTCTCTCTCTCTCTCTCTCTTTCAGTGTACTCTTCTCCTACTCTGTGAAGTATTATAATAAAAGTTTGCCGTATTGAAGTAAGTATTGGTTGTAAGTATTTGTTTCTTTTAATGCATGTCTGTATATTCTCTGTCTATATTAAATGAGCTTTTAGATTTTTATTTAACAAGAAAAAATAATATTAAATATTATTTATCTATTTGGCCTAATGATGCTTGGGCTCTCCAAGAATTAGAAACCTGTAATCAAAAGATTATACAAGTCCAGACTCAACTGAACGAACAGATTTGCCTGTTGGCTACGGCCATTCGGTCTCCCCTTCCAGCACAGTAGATCATGAGACCATATATGGCATAATTAAGATAAAATAAAATAAAACTATAATTAATATTATTCCTGGGTTTGTGCTTAATGATGGTTAGAATAGTGTTAGGGTTAGTGGGACGTCATCCAAGTCGCGTAGAGTCAGACCGTTAGCAGTGATTGCGGTTAGGTCATTCTCGTAAGTCGTTGACAGGCGTGCTAGCTTTAACCTGTGTCAAGCACCAACAATGGTATCAGAGCCAAGTTTAATGTTCATTATAGTTTGTTTTATTTAATTTTAATTATACATATATGGTCATCATAAAACCAGATGAGTACTGTTTCTACAGAAGATATTGCATCTACAGTAGCCAACACAGTGGCCAATACAGTAGCTTCTACATCAGAAGCAAGAGAGCTTGTTGCTTATCAAGATGTCAAGGAGGCACTTGATAAGTGGACAATTCCGAAAGTCAAACCAAATACCATCTACAAGATAGGTAAGCTAGACTTTTCCAGTCGAAAGATCATTAAAACCTTTGAGCATGCAGCCTCAATCCAGAATAATGACGAACTTATGTATTTAATACATATCCAGGATCTTTTACCTTTTCTACAGAACTATAAATATGTCCACATAGGACTTGTTCAGGTTGCTTTTAAGCCATTGACCCTTTTAGGACAAAATACCAGTATCCAGTGTACACTACGAGATGGTAGATGTACCAATTGGAGAGCTTCGCTAATGGGAGCCATAGAAACCAGCCTAGCTCATGGTCTAGTATATTTTGATATATATCCAAACTTGAGCGTAGCCCTTTCAGATCAAAATCTTTCTAAGGTTTTGGAATTGCGAGTTTTGTCTCATGGTTATGAGTATCTTCCAGGATCACCACCCTTTACGGTCATTTCCAGAATTTATTTAAAAATTTTATCAACTTTAAATCCTTACATTAGAAAGCAAAGTGATCAATGTCACACAGTACTTATCGACACAAACTTATACAGTAGCCAAGTTGCAATGCCAAAAATAATTGAATGGCAGAAGATAACTTTTCCAGAAAGATGGCAGATTACAAATGATGTTCCCCCAAGACCAATTGTCCAGCAAAATCTAGATGATGTTATCCAGACTGAAGGAGGAAATGTCTTTCTTCGTTTTCAGAGACCACAAAGACAATTATCCAGAAGCATATCTACCACTAGTATTAGATCTACTCCTTCTTTTAGAGAAGCCTATAGAGTAGATTTCCCTGAGTCATCCAGACATTCTACAGCTGAGCCTTTAGAATCAGTTATACAAGGGATGCCTTCTTGGCCAACCAGTAATCCTGACCACATAGACCCTATGGATCCAGTAGTCCAAGGATTACAGTTTTCAACAAATAGAATCCCACATGGTGTTTATGAACCAAGGGAATCCAGTAGCAAGGGACCCTATAGTCCTACAGCCAGTGACATGAATTTTGAAGTTTAATGGATTTTAATCCAGGAAGTGAAAACCGGAAAATCCTAAATCAGGATTTTTACCAGGATAAATATGCAAAATTCAGAGAATGGTATTTTGCAAACCATACTCCAGACCAATTAAAAGAAACCAAAATCCAGTATTATAAGTACTTGGAAGAAAACCAAAAACTTCTATCATTTCCATTATGGTTTATGGAAAATGGTAACATCCAGAATTATCAAATAAATGTTTTAGAAAACGTCCAGAAAAACTGGGTTACAAAGGATGGTAACATTCTTAACTCCATACATCCTCCACCCAAATCTTTAGAATTACTTCCTAGTGATTCTGCTTCCAGTCAGCCTTTAGTTATTACTGCTTTTGTGGAACCTCCAGCAAAAAGCAATAATGCTCTGACAGTAAAGGAAATTATTCCTGTTTTTAAACAAAATAATTATACTAACCTCTTCTGTCAAACTATGGGCAAACAATTAACCAGAATTGAAGAAACAGTGGTTCATATTCAGAACACTTGTCATCTTCAGTGAGTTTTTGGCTGAAGATGACAAGTGTTCTGAATATGAACAACTGTTTCTTCAATTCTGGTTAGTTGTTTGCCCATAGTTTGACAGAAGAGGTTAGTATAATTATTCTGTTTAAGAACAGGAATAATTTCCTTTACTGTCAAAGTATTATTGCTTTTTGCTGGAGGTTCCACAAAGGCGGTAATAACTAAAGGCTGACTGGAAGTAGAATCACTAGGAAGTAATTCTAAAGATTTGGGTGGAGGATGTATAGATGTAATAATATTACCATCCGTTGCAACCCAATTTTTCTGAACATTTTCTAAAACATTTATTTGATAATTCTGGATGTTACCATTTTCCATAAACCATAATGGAAATGATAGAAGTTTTTGGTTTTCTTCCAAGTACTTATAATACTGGATTTTGGTTTCTTTTAATTGGTCTGGAGTATGGTTTGCAAAATACCATTCTCTGAATTTTGCATATTTATCCTGGTAAAAATCCTGATTTAGGATTTTTCTGTTTTCACTTCCTGGATTAAAATCCATTAGACTTTAAAATTCATGTCACTGGCTGTAGGACTATAAGGTCCTTTGTTACTGGATTCCCTTGGTTCATAAACACCATGTGGGATTCGATTTGTTGAAAACTGTAATCCTTGAACTACTGGATCCATAGGATCTATGTGGTCAGGATTACTGGTTGGCCTAGAAGGCATCCCTTGTATAACTGATTCTAAAGGCTCAGCTGTAGAATGTCTGGATGACTCAGGGAAATCTACTCTATAGGCTTCTCTAAAAGAAGGAGTATATCTAATACTAGTGGTAGACATGCTTCTGGATAATTGTCTTTGTGGTCTCTGAAAACGAAGAAAGACATTTCCTCCTTCAGTCTGGATAACATCATCTAGATTTTGCTGGACAATTGGTCTTGGGGGAACATCATTTGTAATTTGCCATCTTTCTGGAAAAGTTATCTTCTGCCATTCAATTATTTTTGGCATTGCAACTTGGCTACTGTATAAGTTTGTGTCGATAAGCACTGAGTGACATTGATCACTTTGCTTTCTAATGTAAGGATTTAAAGTTGATAAAACTTTTAAATAAATTTTGGAAATGACCGTAAAGGGTGGTGATCCTGGAAGATACTCATAACCATGAGACAAAACTCGCAGTTCCAAAACCTTAGAAAGATTTTGATCTGAAAGGGCTACGCTCAAGTTTGGATATATATCAAAATATACTAGACCATGAGCTAGGCTGGTTTCTATGGCTCCCATTAGCGAAGCTCTCCAATTGGTACATCTACCATCTCGTAGTGTACACTGGATACTGGTATTTTGTCCTAAAAGGGTCAATGGCTTAAAAGCAACCTGAACAAGTCCTATGTGGACATATTTATAGTTCTGTAGAAAAGGTAAAAGATCCTGGATATGTATTAAATACATAAGTTCGTCATTATTCTGGATTGAGGCTGCATGCTCAAAGGTTTTAATGATCTTTCGACTGGAAAAGTCTAGCTTACCTATCTTGTAGATGGTATTTGGTTTGACTTTCGGAATTGTCCACTTATCAAGTGCCTCCTTGACATCTTGATAAGCAACAAGCTCTCTTGCTTCTGATGTAGAAGCTACTGTATTGGCCACTGTGTTGGCTATTATAGATGCAATATCTTCTGTAGAAACAGTACTCATCTGGTTTTATGATGACCATATATGTATAATTAAAATTAAATAAAACAAACTATAATGAACATTAAACTTGACTCTGATACCATTGTTGGTGCTTGACACAGGTTAAAGCTAGCACGCCTGTCAACGACTTATGAGAATGACCTAACCGCAATCACTGCTAACGGTCTGACTCTACGCGACTTGGATGACGTCCCACTAACCCTAACACTATTCTAACCATCATTAAGCACAAACCCAGGAATAATATTAATTATAGTTTTATTTTATTTTATCTTAATTATGCCATATATGGTCTCATGATCTACTGTGCTGGAGGGGGAGGCCGAATGGCCGTAGCCAACAGGCAAATCTGTTCGTTCAGTTGAGTCTGGACTTGTATAATCTTTTGATTACAGGTTTCTAATTCTTGGAGAGCCCAAGCATCATTAGGCCAAATAGATAAATAATATTTAATATTATTTTTTCTTGTTAAATAAAAATCTAAAAGCTCATTTAATATAGACAGAGAATATACAGACATGCATTAAAAGAAAGAAATACTTACAACCAATACTTACTTCAATACGGCAAACTTTTATTATAATACTTCACAGAGTAGGAGAAGAGTACACTGAAAGAGAGAGAGAGAGAGCAGAATATAAAACTGAGAAACTAAAAATATTAATGTGTGCCTACAACAAGGGTGTGGCATCCCTTAAATAGAAGAAAAAAAATAAAGGGATAAGATTAAGTGAGACAAGTGGCGTGTCCTGAATGGTGGTGGAGTCGAGCATCTTATCTCCTTGGATTCGCTTATCTAGACTAGTGTCGGTAGATGGACAGTTAGAGGATAAGGCAGATGAAGGAATCTGCTTTTGGCCGAAAGCTCTTTTGGCATTTTGTTAAGCTGTAAAATTGCTACCGAAAGTTATTTTGTCGTAGCATTGTACTGGAAAGTGATGCTGAAAAAATGGGAGGCAAATTATTCCTCTTTTCCCTTTCCTTTCTTGTCATTTTCTTGACTCATCTTGTCGGCAATCATGCTTGTGAGAGAGTCCCAGAAGTCACCAAAATTGGGATCGGCTTCAGCTTCGGCTGGATCTTGTGATTCACCGGCTAAAACAGTGAATTCATTTTCGTCCTCACATGGATCAGTATGAGCTTCATCATTTGGATCGCCATGACTGGTACTAGATTTCATGCTGGTATCATCTTTGGAAAATGACTGGAGAATTGTTCTTTCATATAGTCTATACTTTTGATGACTAATTCTTGATCGGAAAGTGCTGGATATTTTTGCCTTAATTCATTCTGAATTTGGACAAAAGGATTCTGGACTGGTGCAGCTGGGATTAACTTAGGAGTAGCATCCCAGTAGGCCTGAGTATGACCTTTAATTTTCTGGAGCAATTCTTAATGAGGTTTTGGATCATCTATCTTATTCCACCACTTATAAAAGAAAACTCTTTTTAAACGGGGAATTTTGTTTTGGAAATCGCATTGAAAATCCCACTTCCAAATCCATGGAATTCCAAAGCGAATTACAAAATGAATTGTAGATTTGGACATAGATATATGGTCTCATGATCTACTGTGCTGGAGGGGGAGGCCGAATGGCCGTAGCCAACCGGCAAATCTGTTCGTTCAGTTGAGTCTGGGCCACTTTGCAGGGCCAACTTTCCGTATTTGATTTTGATATTGAATATATCAAAGGAGAAATGAATTCTCTTCCAGACTTTCTAACCCGCGAATATTTACAGGGTCCAAATAATGCAGAATAGAGGCCAAGGCCCGGGCAGATGGGGCCGTGGCAGGGGCTCCAACCCTTACAATCTTAAAAGTTCTTCTTTTTTACTTGTTGGATTGAATTGTTTAAGTATGCCACCATAACCAAGATTAGAGGCATCAGTTTCAACGAGTTTCTTCCAGTTTGGATTTGGTAAAGAAAGCAACTTCTCTCATACACTATGATTAGTGATAAGATTATTAAATTATTTTTATAAAAAATCTAAAACAAATATAAATATCTATAGTTATCTCATGCATAGCACGGGTGATAGGCTAGTTATAATTAAGACAAATATACAATTTTATTATTAAATATGAAGTGAAGTGATATTTAACAATAACTAATATGATGTTTCTATTATTAATCCAATAATTTAAGTTACATTTCTTTTTATTTCAATTTCATAACTAAAAATACAATATGAATATAATACGCATACGGATTTCTAGCCTTTATGAATAAAAAGGTTTCAAAATATTTTTAAACTTTCATCATTAAGCATAAAAAAAATTTCTTGAAAAGTCTAACACATATGATTATTATCAAAATATTAAACTTTAATATAATATAATAAAAAAAAGAAGACATTTAATTCTTTGAAAAGTCCAACACATATGATTTATAGCGATCCCGGGTTTTACTCCTTGTTGTACAGTGATCCGGACTTGTTTCCGTAAGATGATTAGTAGTTGTTTATATCTTGTTTGCATCTTTTCGTACTTTGTATTTGAGTTATAGGATATGTTGGGCAGGTTTGTTACAGGTGGGTTGAGCTTAGAAACCAAAAGTAGTTGCCCAGATTTTTGCCTTCATGCTCGAGCGGAGCTTTTGACGCTCGAGCGGGCCCTTCGTTGTTGCTTCTCCGCTCGAGCGGGTGTTTTGACGCTCGAGCGTGATTTTCCATCTCCCAGTATTTCCTCTGCAGTGTTGGACGCTCGAGAGGGCGTTTTGACGCTCGAGCGTGAGTTTGTGTGTGACGCTCGAGCTGGGAGTTTTACGCTCGAGTGGGGATCTGGTTCAACAAAAGTTTTGGGAGTGTGTATTCACCGCTCGAGTGGGAGTTTTGACGCTTGAGCGGGAGTCTGTGAGTGACGCTCGAGCGGGGTTTTCCACGCTCGAGCGGGGCGATTTTTATATCAACTTCGGGATTCCATTTTTGAATCACTTTTCAACATCCTTTCTCTCTCTTACTTTTCCGAAAAAGCCATTTGAGAGCTTCTCTCACTAAAACTCAACTTCTCTCTAAGTATTGATCTAGTAGGAGTGATTTCCTCACCTTGGGCCTTTACAAAAGTTGTGTTGATCGTCGAGGGCTACATTTTGATCCGAACATATTGAGTTTTGGAGCACTTTGAGTTTCGTCATCTTCTTCCTTTGAGCTCCGAATTTGAGGTAGGGATATCCTACTCCTTCTCATGAGCTTTGTCTTTGAATTTTAGCATTTTGATGAGTTGGGGATTGTTGGGTAATTTTGAGAAAGTTTGGGCCTTTGTGTAATTTTACAAAAGTTGGGGTTTTGTTTATATAAACCTATTTGCATGTTTGGCATAGAAAAATGAGATAAATGTTGGGTTATTGATGAAATTGGAACCTTAGGGTTGTGATGTTAATTGTGGGAAATGCCCTAATTACATTGATAAATTAATTGGTATAATTAATTTGAAGAAAAAAGGAATTGAATTGAGAATGTTGGAAATTTGAGGTGTGTGGGATTAAAGGGTGTAGTTAGATTCATTCATCGCTCACCTAGTTGAAATGTCGATTATATATCCATTTGGTGCATTTATTTTCTGTTTAAAAATAACTGCTTTGGGCTATCGGTGGAGGATAGTCTTGATTGTTGTAGACAATGCATGATGATTAGGCAAACTAAAACTAATCGATTGAGTATGCTATCGAATATAGCGACTGGAATAATACATTAACTTTATGTATTGATTGATTGTATATGATCTATGTTTATATACATGTGTTGTGTGGGAGGAGATAGGGGATGTACTCCACGGTTTAGGGGAAGATAGGGGATGGACCTCTAAACCGGATTTTGTGTGACATTGATACAGCACTACAATGTGTATCAAGTGTTGATTATGGAAGTGTTCGAATTGATTTGATATAGCACTAAAATGTATATCGTTATCAATTGTGAAGTATAGAAGTGATTCTATGTTATGTTGATACAGCACCGAAATGTGTATCTTTCGTAAAGTGTGGAAATGGTTTATGTGTTATCGATACAGCATTAAAATGTGTATCCATCATGAATTTCGAAAGTGTTTTAAAGATGAGTCTTAATCTCATTAAGTTATTTGGCTAGGTGTTGAGCCTTGTTTTCAAACTCAAAGTTGAAAAAGAAATGGGAAATGAAATGTAACATGGACTTAATGTCATGAAACCGAAATGTGATATATGTGGATGTATCTGTGTTGACCATCTATCAACTGCTAATCTTTTAGTCATTGTTCATAGCTGGTTTAGTGTATTTCTACTGGGCTGTGGCTCACCCTTTATGGGACATCATTTTCAGGTACAGGTAGCATGCCTCCTCCAAGGACATAGCTTGGAAGGCTAGAGGCAGACAAACTTTTGTCGTTTTGTTATATTTTTGGATGTATTACATGTAAATTCAAGCCAAGGGCTTAATGTGTATCTGAGTTAGTACTTCTTTTTTTGTAACCAAGTGTTAACTTGGAAAGCTGCAAGCCCATAGGGCATTTGCTTTTGTTGTTAACATGTAATACTCATTGTAATGAACTACTCTGATGAATGGAAGAATATTTATCTTTTATATCAATGCATGTCTAAATTGATGGGTTTTAATGTTATATTTTTTAGGGCGTTACAACTTGGTATCAGAGCGTACCGGGTTTGAATACTTTGGGTACGTGGGAAGTGATTAGTATCACAATGGGTTTGTCTCGCTTGTTAGAGACTTAAGTGTAGTGTAATGTGTTTGTGTGATAACATGTTTATGTGACTATTTGGGTATGGGATTTAGTTTCTAGGATGTTGATTGGATCCTTGGGTTTCTGTGAGTCTTGTTGGAAAAGCACTTGATCAATGCTGTTTCTAACCGGAACTCTAGCAACGCCTCGGGACTATCATTATCCGGAAATGAAATTCGTAAGTGCTTATGTGTTTATGTGCTTACGTGGAGTGAATTACAGTTGTCCATGCATTAGGACGCGAGTGTTATAGCTTCGGCACATTTGTGAATGTGCTAACGTTCTCTGTTACCTTTATTAGGATGTCAGGACGAGGACGAGGTGGTAGGCGAGGTAGGCCTAGGAGGCAGGAGATGCCTTTACCGGATGATATTCCGGCACAGCAGGAGGGGGTTGGCCAGGCCAATGTGGCCGAGCCAGCAGGTCAGGAGGCTATGGGCGCTTTAGCCCGAGGGATAGCCGATGCTTTGAGGGAGTCTATGGGTATTCTCAGAGCTGAGAATCCAGTTCAGGCTCCAGTGCAGGCCCAGGTTGCTGAGGCAGGGCCTTCCTTCTTGAAGAGGGAGTTCTTCCGGTCTAATCCGGACGAGTTTGTTGGGGATCCGAAAGAGCCACTTAAGGCGGACGAGTGGTTGGAGCAGATGAGTAAGACGTTCGAGATGCTTGGCATCGAGGACGGAGCATTGAAAGTGACCTTGGCATCTTTCCAGCTGAAGGGGGATGCGGGTCAGTGGTGGAAATTCGTGAAGGGTCGTTTGGATGGCACTTGGGAGGCTTTTGTGAGTGCTTTCCAGGAGAAATTCTTATCTCCAGCAGTCAGAGAGAAGCTGAGAGATCAGTTCTGCCAGCTTTTGCAGTTGAGTTCTTCAGTGGCCGAGTATGAGGCTGCTTTTACTAGCTTGTCCAGGTTCGCACCTGAACTTGTGGCGTCCGAGGAACGCCGCTGTATCGAGTTTGAGAAGAGGTTGAGGCGCGGCCTCAAGATGAGAGTTGGTGGTTCTATGATCCGAGACTATGGGCGCTTGGTTGATGCTGCAGCCCATATGGAGATCATGATGCAGGAGGAGGAGGGGCAGAGAGGCTCCAAGAGGAGCCAGGATGGTCAGGGTGATGGCAGGAGACAGAGGGGTGCTAACCCTCAGCAGTCTCAGGGTGGTGTTGCTAGATCGACCTTTCCAGTGCCGAGTGCAGGCTCGGGGAGAGGCAATCAGGGGGACTTCACATGTTACAAGTGTGGTCAGCTGGGCCACAAGGCTTCGGTTTGCCCACAGAGGGGAGGAGGTCAGAGAGCTGCTTCATCTTCAGCTAGACCGCAGAGCCAGAGTCAGGGCAGGGGCCAGCCTTGTCTTGTTATCAGTGTGGTCAGGCGGGGCACCTGAAGAGGTTTTGCCCGCAGTTGAGTGGCACATCTGGTGCATCTGGGCAGAGGCAGAGTTTCAGCCAGCTCAGTCAGTGCAGGCCTCGAGGGCCAATCAGGGGGCTTCATCGTCCCAGTCTGTGCAGCAGTCGTATGCTCCGAGGGGTGAGCAGGTGGATCAGGGGCCTACAGGGCGCGTGTATGCTGTTACCGCGCAGGACCTGGTACCGGTTCCGTCAGTTGTGAGAGGTACCTTTCTGTTTTGCAACTCGGTTGCTAGTGTATTGATTGATACGGGTGCGTCTCATTCTTTTGTATCTGCTGCATTTGCATCTGTTTTGGAATTGGAGTTGGCACAATTAGCATCTCCTATATGTGTTGTATCACCTCGTGGGGGTGAATTGATTTTGAAACACAGATGTAGAGGTTGTGATATAGAGGTTGCCGACCATCGGCTTCCATTCCCTTTTGTAGTTATGCCCATGAAGGGTTTTGATATTATTTTGGGTATGGACTGGCTATCGTCATACCGGGCTGTTATTGATTGCTACCGTCAAAGGGTCACAGTATGTACCTTGAGCGGGGAGTGTTTTCATTTCTTGGGGGATTGGGTTGGTAGTGTGTTGCCACCGGTGTATGATCCGCGAGGGCGGAGTGAGCTTAGTGGTCTACTTGCTAGCTTTTGAGTGGTGAGTGTGATGAGACCCAGATTGTATTACCGAGAGTGGTCTGTGAGTATTCGGATGTTTTTCCCGAGTATCTTGTCGGTTTGCCACCTCACCGTGAGATAGAGTTCTCCATTGATTTAGTGCCTGGCACGGCACTGATTTCTATGGCACCTTACCGTTTTGCCCCAGCCGAGTTGAGTGAGTTGAAGATTCAGCTCCAGGAGTTGCTGGATAAGGGCTTTGTTCGCCCTAGTGTTTCGCCGTGGGGAGCACCAGCCCTCTTTGCTAAAAAGAAAGATGGTGCCTTGAGACTTTGTATCGACTACCGGAAGTTGAATCGGGCTACGGTCAAGAATAAGTACCCTATGCCCCGTATAGATGATTTGTTTGACCAGTTGAAGGGTTCCCGTTGTTTCTCTAAGATAGACTTGAGATCGGGTTACCACCAGTTGAGGGTCAGGGAGGAGGATATTCCGAAGACGGCATTCCGTACGCGGTATGGCCATTATGAGTTTCTGGTGATGCCATTTGGGCTCACCAATGCACCGGCAGTCTTTATGGATTTGATGAACCGGATCTTCCGGGAATTCTTAGATCGCTTTGTGGTCGTTTTTGTGGACGACATTCTCATCTATTCACCTTCAGAGGAGGAGCACGAGGAACACTTGAGAGTGGTGCTCGAGTTACTTAGAACCCATAGGCTATATGCCAAGTTTGGGAAGTGTGAGTTCTGGCTAGGAGAAGTCAAGTTCTTAGGCCATGTGGTTTCTGGGGAAGGGGTGTCTGTTGATACATCCAAGATAGAGGCAGTGCAAGATTGGGCACAGCCTAAGAGTGTGTTTGAGATCCGCAGTTTTCTGGGATTAGCTGGGTATTACCGCCGGTTTGTGAAGGATTTCTCCAGGTTAGCTTCACCGTTGACTAGACTGACTCGGAAGGGAGTCAAATTCGTATGGAGTGAGACTTGTGAAAAGTCGTTTCAAGAGCTGAAAGTTAGATTGACCACCGCTCCGGTCTTGATTATTCCGGAGAGAGGGTTGGGTTATGCGGTTTATTGTGATGCCTCACGAGAGGGTTTGGGTTGTGTGTTGATGCAAGAGGGGAAAGTGGTTGCCTATGGCTCACGTCAGTTGAAAATACACGAGAAGAATTACCCTACACATGACCTAGAGTTAGCAGCAGTGATCTTTGCCTTGAAAATCTGGAGGCATACCTTTATGGTGAGAGATTCGAGGTGTTCTCGGATCATAAGAGTTTGAAGTATCTGTTTACACAGAAGACTTGAACTTGAGGCAGAGGAGGTGGATGGAGTTTATTGAGGATTACGACTTCGAGTTGCACTATCATCCGGGAAAGGCCAATGTTGTGGCCGATGCCCTTAGCAGGAAATCCATAGTGATGTAGCTTGTATAGCCATCCGGGAGTGGGAGATGTTGGGTGCACTTGGTGAGTTTGATTTGCTTCTGGGCGAATCCGTTGAGGCTGCGGCCTTGTTTTCTGTTGTTGCGCAGCCTACACTTGTGACTAGAGTGTTAGAGGCACAGAGAGGTGACCTTGAGGTAGAATCCCTCGAGAGAAGATCTCCAGCGGGAAGGTTGAGAAGGGTTTGTCTGAGTATCCCGACCAGAGTGTGAGATACCGAGACCGATTGTTTGTGCCGGAGTCCTGCCGAGAGGAGGTACTCCGAGAGTTTCACCATTCACGCCTTGCGGTGCATCCGGGAGGCACCAAGATGTATCGTGATTTGGGGCGCCAGTTTTGGTGGAGGGGTATGAAGAGAGATGTGGCAGTTTTCGTGTCGAAGTGCCTTACTTGTCAGCAAGTGAAGGCCGAGCATCAGAGGCCAGCGGGTTTGTTGCAACCCTTGCCTATTGCCGAGTGGAAGTGGGAGCATGTCACTATGGACTTCGTTGTAGGTCTTCCGAGGACTCAGCGGGGTAGTGATGCTATTTGGGTGGTTGTAGACCGGTTGACTAAGTCGGCGCACTTCATCCCTATGCGCGTGAGAGATTCGGTAGATCATCTTGCCGACTTGTATATTCGGGACATAGTGAGATTGCACGGGGTCCCAGTGACGATTGTCTCAGATAGAGATCCTCGTTTTACTGCCAGGTTGTGGCAGAGTTTGCAGAGTGCCTTGGGTACTAAGTTGACCTTTAGTACGGCTTATCATCCTCAGACTGACGGGCAGTCCGAGCGTACTATTCAGATCCTTGAGGATATGCTTCGGGGTTGTGTCCTTGACTTTAGTGGGACGTGGGAGAGGCACTTGCCCTTGGTGGAGTTTGCCTACAACAACAGTTTCCAGTCTAGTATCGGTATGGCACCGTTTGAGGCCTTGTATGGCCGACCGTGTAGGTCTCCAGTTTGTTGGGCCGAGGTGGGTGATGCACCTTTGTTGGGTCCGGAGTTGGTGAGGGAAACGACGGAGAAAGTTGAGCTTATCCGTAGGAGGCTTGTTACAGCCCAGAGTCGTCAGAAATCTTATGCCGACCGTAGGAGGACCTTTGGTATTCGAGGTGGGTGATCATGTCTTTCTAAATATCACCTAGGCGGGGATTGATGAGGTTTGGGAAGAGTGGGAAGTTATCCCCTCGGTTTATTGGCCCTTTTGAGATCCTTGAGAGGATTGGCGAGGTTGCCTATCGTTTGGCTTTGCCGCCGCAGTTGTCCGGAGTTCATGACGTGTTTCATGTGAGTATGCTTCGGAAGTATGAGCCGGATCCATCACATGTATTGGATTGGACCGACTTAGAGGTTGATGAGGATGCCTCGTATGAGGAGAGACCGGTTCGGGTCTTGGATAGCCGGGAGCAAGTCTTGCGAGGCAAGACCATTCCCCTAGTGAAGGTTTTGTGGAAACATCACGGAGTGGAGGAAGCCACTTGGGAACGTGAGTTGGAGGTCCGAGAGAAATATCCGGATCTATTTGTGGATGTTTGAGCATGTATTGTATATTTTGTTGTATTATTGAACCTTAAGAGTATTGAATATATCTTAGGTTGTAAAACATGGTTTATGTTTTGGTTTAATGGAAGTGTTTTGGAACTTGCCTCAAAATGGAAGTTTGATATAACATTGCATATGTTGAGTATTGTAGAATTGGAAATGTATCATGAACATTAGTTATGATATGAAATTGTTGAAATTGGAAAGAAAATGCATGTTGAAATGTATGTGTTGTGAAATGCCTCTTGACAAGAGATGGAATGACCGGTAATGGGTCAAGTTGTTTAATGTTGAAATGTAACATTGTTTAAAAGGAGAAAAACTTGTTTTTGAAAACTTGTGCTTAATTTCGGGGACGAAATTCTTTAAGGGGGAGGTTATAGCGATCCCGGGTTTTATCCCTTGTTGTACAGTGATCCGGACTTGTTTCCGTAGATGTTAGTAGTTGTTTATATCTTGTTTGCATCTTTTCGTACTTTGTATTTGAGTTATAGGATGTGTTGGGCAGGTTTGTTACAGGTGGTTGAACTTAGAAACCAAAAGTAGTTGCCCAGATTTTTGCCTTCACGCTCGAGCGGAGCTTTTGACGCTCGAGCGGGCCCTTCGTTGTTGCTTCTCGCTCGAGCGGGTGTTTTGACGCTCGAGCGTGATTTTCCATCTCCCAGTATTTCCTCTGCAGTGTTGGACGCTCGAGCGGGCGTTTTGACGCTCGAGCGTGAGTTGTGTGTGACGCTCGAGCGGGAGTTTTACGCTCGAGCGGGGCCTGGTTCAGCAAAAGTTTGGGAGTGTGTATTAGCCGCTCGAGCGGGAGTTTTGACGCTCGAGCGGGAGTCTGTGAGTGACGCTCGAGCGGGGCGATTTATATCAACTTCGGGATTCCATTTTTGAATCACTTTTCAACATCCTTTCTCTCTCTTACTTTTCCAAAAAGCCATTTGAGAGCTTCTCTCTCTAAAACTCAACTTCTCTCTAAGTATTGATCTAGTAGGAGTGATTTCCTCACCTTGGGCCTTTACAAAAGTTGTGTTGATCGTCGAGGGCTACATTTTGATCCGAACATATTGAGTTTTGGAGCACTTTGAGTTTCGTCATCTTCTTCCTTTGAGCTCCGAATTTGAGGTAGGGATATCCTACTCCTTCTCATGAGCTTTGTCTTTGAATTTTAGCATTTTGATGAGTTGGGATTGTTGGGTAATTTTGAGAAAGTTTGGGCCTTTGTGTAATTTTACAAAAGTTGGGGTTTTGTTTATATAAACCTATATGCATGTTTGGCATAGAAAAATGAGATAAATGTTGGGTTATTGATGAAAATGGAACCTTAGGGTTGTGATGTTAATTATGGGAAATGCCCTAATTACATTGATAAATTAATTGGTATAATTAATTTGAAGAAAAAGGAATTGAATTGAGAATGTTGGAAATTGAGGTGTGTGGGATTAAAGGGTGTAGTTAGATTCATTCATCGCTCACCTAGTTGAAATGTTGATTATATATCCATTTGGTGCATTTATTTTCTGTTTAGAAATAACTGCTTTGGGCTATCGGTGGAGGATAGTCTTGATTGTTGTAGACAATGCATGATGATTAGGCAAACTAAAACTAATCGATTGAGTATGCTATCGAATATAGCAACTGGAATAATACATTAACTTTATGTATTGATTGATTGTATATGATCTATGTTTATATACATGTGTTGTGTGGAAGGAGATAGGGGATGTACTCCACGGTTTAGGGAAAGATAGGGGATGGACCTCTAAACCGGATTTTGTGTGACATTGATACAGCACCACAATGTGTATCAAGTGTTGATTATGGAAGTGTTCGAATTGATTTGATATAGCACTAAAATGTATATCGTTATCAATTGTGAAGTATAGAAGTGATTCTATGTTAAGTTGATACAGCACTGAAATGTGTATCTTTCGTAAAGTGTGGAAATGGTTTACGTGTTATCGATACAGCATTAAAATGTGTATCCATCATGAATTTCGAAAGTGTTTTAAGGATGAGTCTCAATCTCATTAAGTTATTTGGCTAGGTGTTGAGCCTTATTTTCAAACTCAAAGTTGAAAAAAAATGGGAAATGAAATGTAACATGGACTTAATGTCATGAAACCGGAATGTGTTATATGTGGATGTATCTGTGTTGACCATCTATCAACTACTAATTTCTTAGTCATTGTTCATAGCTGGTTTAGTGTATTTCTACTGGGCTGTGGCTCAACCTTTATGGGACATCATTTTCAGGTACAGGTAGCATGCCACCTCCAAGGACATAGCTTGGGAGGCTAGAGGCAGGCGGACTTTTGTTGTTTTGTTCTCTTTTTGATGTATTACATGTAAATTCCAAGCCAAGGGCTTAATGTGTATTGAGTTAGTACTCTCTTTTTTTTGTAACCAAGTGTTAACTTGGAAAGCTGTAAGCCCGTAGGGCATTTGCTTTTGTTGTTAACATGTAATACTCATTGTAATGAACTACTCTGATGAATGGAAGAATATTTATCTTTTATATCAATGCATGTCTAAATTGATGGGTTTTAATGTTATATTTTGAGGGCGTTACATGATTATTGTCAAAATATTTAATTTTAATATAATATATGATTATTATCAAAATATCTATATTATTATATATTAAGCAAAAGGGGGTTTTTAACCCCAAGACCTTTGGAGCTTCAATATCCCAATCTGAATTTTCTAAATTTCTTATTAAAAAAAAAAAAAAAAAACTTAGCATTTATTGATTTGGTCAAAATCCTTTGATCATCATTTATTAACTTTTTTCAGTCCACATGTCTTTCCACATGCCTATATTTATTGATTTGGTCAAAAACCCTAATCAGCATTTAAAATCCTCTCGTACAAATAATTATAGATACAATCTGTGTATAGTTACTGCAGTACCCTTTTCAACTTCTCTCATACACTATGATTAGTGATAAGATTGTTAAATTATTTTTATAAAAAATCTAAAACAAATATAAATATCTATAATTATCCCGTGATAGGCTAGTTATAATTTAAGACAAATATACAATTTTATTATTAAATATGAAGTGAAGTGATATTTAACAATAACTAATATGATGTTTCTATTATTAATCCAATAATTTAAGTTACATTTCTTTTTATTTCAATTTCATAACTAAAAATATAATATGATATGAATAAAAAGGTTTCAAAATATTTTTAAACTTTCATCATTTTCTTTTAATTTTTTTTTATCTAATTTGATTTTAAATTTGAATAAAAATTTTGATTTGATTTGAATTACTCTAACTTTTTTATTAAATTTTTTAAAATTTTTTCATTCTTATCCCAATTTTTTTTTTCTTTTCACGAATTTTGTTGGAAAAAATAATAATTTTCAACGTTTCACGTTTTTAAATTTTTATCAAATTATAATTTGACAAAAAAATATATTAAGGGTTGAAGATTCTCTTAATTGGAATTATAGTGAAATAACATCTTCAAATAGTCAAAGTTTGAGTATGTGGTTGGTTAAAATGTATAATTTATTAATTCTCTTCTCATATTTCTATAAAAATTGACACTTATAATTATATCATTATAAGTCAGATTATGGAAAAAAAAATTGAGGAGTCAAATATTTTTCATTTGTAAATATCCTACATATTAAAAAAAAAAAAAATGTGTAGTTTTTGGATATGTGTTTATTAGTTTTGTTTTATGGACATAAACAATTGACGTTTCAATTTTAAAAATTAAAAGTAAAAAAAAAAAAATATAGATCGGGTTTTTTAGAGATAAAAGAAGCCATCTAACCCTTCTATATACTATTTAAGACGAACTACTTAATCACATAAGAAAAATATAAATTATATTTAGATAATATCCTTATGTATTATACTATTATAAAAAATTATAGCTGTAACAAATTAACTATAACATATATGAAAAATTATATTAAGCTTTTATTTTCAATTAATTGAATTATAATCAACAAACTAACAAATAACAGAAATGGTATAATGGGATAGAAAGAGGATAAAAATAAATAACACAATGATATTTAAAAGTTTTAAATTTACCTAGTTATACAAAAATCTAATATTATAGTAAAATATTGGGTTGCGTTTGGAAGAGTTTTCTAAATATGATTTGAGAATAGAGTTGTATTTTGAGTTTGTGAGTTTTGAAATTATGATTTGATTATGGAAAATTTGTTTGGTGAAGGAGTTTTAAATTGAGTGGGAAATTTTTGATGTGACATATGATATTTGATATAAAAATAACCAAATATACAATTCAAAATTCTATTTAAAGCTCATAATTTTTTTTAAAAATTCTAAATTTTTTTATTTCAAATATAAAAAATAACATGTGCTAATTGTTAAAAACAAAAATATGCATTGTTCTAGTCGACCGGCCAGATGTCCGGGAGGATGACCGACCGGCCGTTCAATTAGCCTAAATTTTCCCGCCTTGGACAGAGTTTTCAAAAGTGAGTTTGGAATTAATTTTTGAAAACTCTAAACAAATAACACACTCAAAACATAGGGTAGAAATATGTTTGGAGAATACAACCAAACACAGCTTTGAATTCTCAATAAATTTTCACATTTTCTATAAAATAAAATGTCAGTAAAAAAATAAAAAAAATTGATACCAATTTTTTTACTTCAATTTTATGGTCTTTATTGAAGAAAACAAAATCTAATCAAAATCATTGGTACAGAACAGACATAGATACTTCGATTGCAACTATAATCACCGATAATTTTTCTCCACCAAATAAACTTATAAACAAACACATAAACCTCACTAAAACCAAAGCCAAAACTATGCCAACAGTAGGGGAAGAGAATCACATAGGGAAAAAAACAAAATAAAAAACAAAAAATTTATAGAGTGTGAGAATGTTACTTCCAATTACTTATACCTCACCTAACTCAATCGGTTAGCTCCTCCGCCAGTGCCCGCGAAGTCTAAGAGTTGGGATAACTATTCAGATTATTCTTTAAATAAGAATTGAAAATTGATTAATTTGTCCCATTAAGTGATTTAAAATTATGATAGATATACATAAAAAAAGTAGATAATTATATTATTAAATTATAATTCAAATTTAGATATTGTAATATTTTTTTGAGATCCATATCTAACTTCTTATATATATTTTTATTTTTATTTTTATGTGATTTCTATTTTTTTTTTTGGCAATTTATTTAGGTGGAGTTGTGGGTTTCTATTTTTTTTAAATTTAATTTATTTGTTGTTTCTATTTATTTTTAATTATTATTATTTAGGTAAGTTATGATGTGAGTTAGATATGTGATAGACATGTGAATTTTATTGATTTAAAGTATGATGATGAGAGATATTTTCAAATTAGATTTATTTAGATAAACTTAAAAGATTTTTAAAATTTAAAATTGGATATTGAGGTGCAAAAGAAAGATTTTAACTGAATAAATAAAAATCAAATTTATTAATTTTATCTATTTTTATATTTGATTTTTAGTTTTTTTTTATGTTATAATATAATATATAAGATATAGATAGATATCCACAACTTTCATGAAAAATATTATCTAATTTTTTGGGAAAGAGAGAAGGAATGCAACTTTTAATATTTTTTTTGTGGAAATAAGTGAGAGAAAGATGGAGAGGTTATGAAATATTTTTATTATCTTTCTGTTTGAAATCCATAAATTAAGGGATAATTATTATTTCTAGAATAATTAAATAAATAAATCAGTCAATAGTCTTTTTTAAAGTCTATTTTATAAATTAAAAAATCAATAATTTTAGAAATTTTATTAATTTATCCCATTCAGTGATTTAAAATTTGATAGATATACATCCAAAAAAAAAAAATTTATATTACTAAATCATAATTCAAATTTAGATATTGTTATATCTTTTTGAGATTCATATCTAAATTATTATCTTCTTTATTTTTGTGTGGTTTCTATTTATTTATTTTTTTCAATTTATTTTAGATGGAGTTGTGGGTTTCTATTTTTTTTAAATTTTTTTATTTATATGTGGTTTCTATTTGTTTTTAATTATTATTATTTAGGTAAGTTATAATGCAAGTTAAATATATGACAAATATGTGAGTTCTATTGATTTAAAGTATGATAGTAGGAGATATTTTCAAATCAGATTTGTTTAGATAGACTTTATACATTTTTAAAATTTGAAATTGGATATTGAGAGCAAAATAAATATTTTAATTGAATAAATAAAAATCAATTTTATTAATTTTATATGTTTTTATATTTGATTTTTTTTTTGTTATGTTATAATATAATATATAAGATATAGATAGATACTAACAATTTTCATGAAAAATATAAAGGAATACAAGTTTTAATATTGTTTTTTGAAAATTGGTGGGAGAAATTATGATAGAGAGATTATAAAATATTTTTGTTATCTTCCCATTTGAAATCCATAAATTAATGAATAATTATTATTTCTAAAATAATTAAATAAATAAATCAGCCAATAGATTTTTATAATCTATTTTATAAATTAAAAATCAATAATTTTAGAATGAAAGTTTGGAGCTCTTAAGAGGCTTCTCATTAGAAACCTCATTTTCGTTATATAATATATTAGCATATCACCTGTGCTATGCACGGATTGTGTTTACAATTATCTATATATGTGAATTGTGATTTTTAAATGTCTTTTTTTTTTCATTTTTTATATTATATTAAAGTTTAATATTTTGATAATAATCATATGTGTTGTACTTTTCAGGGAATTAAATGTCTTTTTTTTTATTATATTATATTAAAGTTTAATATTTTGATAATAATCATATGTGTTGGACTTTTCAAGAAATTTTTTTTATGCTTGTTCTTAACAATTAAAATGTTATTATGAGGGATAATAATCATATGTGTTGGGACTTTTCAAGGAATTCGTATGTGTTGGATTTCAAAGAATTTTTTTTATGTTTGTTCTTAATGCATTAAAGTGTTATTATGAGGGTAAGACTTGGGAGTTGGGAGAAGTTAATAAATGCTAAGATTTTATTTTTTTTTAAAATCAAGAAATTTAGATTGGGAGATTGGAGCTGTGAATTGTGATTTTTAATTTTTTTTAAATGTCTTCTTTTTTTCATTTTTTATATTATATTAAAATTTAATATTTTGATAATAATCATAATTTTTTTATGCTTGTTCTTAATACATTAAAGTGTTATTATGAGGGATAATAATCATATGTGTTGAGACTTTTCAAGGAATTCATATGCGTTGGATTTCAAAGAATTTTTTTTATGCTTGTTCTTAATGCATTAAAGTGTTATTATGAGGGTAAGACTTTGGAGTTGGGAGAAATTAATAAATGCTAAATTTTTTTTTAAAAAAAATCAAAAAATCAAGAAATTTAGATTGGGAGATTGGAGCTCCCACAAGGCTTGGGGTTAAAAACCCCATTTTGCTTAATATATAGATAGATAATATATAGATAGATAGATAGATAGATATAGACATTTATATTTGTTTTAGATTTTTTTAATATACAAATTATTTTTTATAAAAATAATTTAACAATCTCATTACTAACTGTAGTATATGGAAAAAGTTGAAAAGAGTGTTGCAATAACTATGAGAGTAGTCAAAAATGTTTGTTTGTTGGGAGAAGTCAATAAATACTGAGGTTTTTTTTATAAAAAAAAATCAAAAAATTAGAAAATTAAGATTTGGATATTGAAGCTCCCACAAAGCTTATGGGTTAGAAACCCCATTTTCCTTATATAATACTAGCATATCACACGTGCTATGCACGGATTGTGTTTACAATTATTTATATACGTGAATTGTGATTTTTAAATGTTTTCTCTCTTTCTTTTTTTTAAATGTCTTCTTTTTTTCCTTTTTTATATTATATTAAAGTTTAATATTTTGATAATAATCATATGTGTTGGACTTTTCAATAAATTAAATGTCTATCACCCGTGCTATGCACGGGATAATTATAGATATTTATATTTGTTTTAATTTTTTTTAATATATAAATTATGTTTTTTAAGTTTTTTTATAAAAATAATTTAACAATCTTATCACCAACCATAGTGTATAGGAGAAATTATAGCGATCCCAGTATTCCCTTTATTGTTCAGTTGTATTCCGGACTCGGTTCCGTGGGGTTGGTAGTTGTGTCTACCTTGTTGTCGTCCTTTAATTCCGTTTGATTGAGTTTTAGGATGTGTTGGGCATGTTTCGAGCAGGTGGGTTGAGCCTTGGTCTAATTTCTTGTTGCCCAGTTTTTGGTCGTTCCGCTTGAGCGGGTCTTCCTGCACTCGAGCGGGGTTTACACCCTTCCAGCATTTTGTGTCCCTGCAAAACTTCTGCAGGTGTGATTTCTACGCTCGAACGGGTTTCCTACGCTCGAGCGGGTCGCGCTCGAGCGGGATTGTTGGCGCTCGAGCGGGTAGTACACTTTTGGTGAAAGTTCTAGGATGGGATAATCCACGCTCGAGCGGACTGGTTTTTCGCGTTCGAGCGGATGTGTTTCACTCTTGTGTCTTGTAGCTCGAGCGGGCCTTATTGCGCTCGAGCGGACCCTGCTTCTTGTTCTTGACGCTCGAGCGTTGTGTTTTTCGCTCGAGTGGACCTGTCGTATAATAGAGGGCAGCTGGGCATATTTGAATCACTTTTTACGATTCCTCTCTCTCTCTCTCTCTCTTACTTTTCAAAAAGCCATTTTTGAGAGCTTCTCTCTCTAGAAACTCCCTTCTCTCTAGGGTTTGATCTAGTTAGAGTGCTTCCCTTTCCGTCGGCCTTTGTAAAAGTTATGTTGATCGTCGAGGGCGTCGTTTTGATCCGAAAAGTTTAGAATTTGGAGCACATTGAGTTTGGCCTTCTTCTTCCCTTGGGCTCCGAATTTGAGGTAGGGATATCCTACTCCTCTTTATGAGTTTTGTCTTTGAATTTTAGTATTTTGATATGTCGGAGGTTGTTGTGTAATTATGAGAAAGTTTGGGTCTTTTGTGTAATTTTACAAAAGTTGGGGTTTTTTTTATATGAACCTATATGCATGTTTAGCATAGAGAAATGAGATCAATATTGGATTATTAGTGAAAATGGAACCTTAGGGTTGTGATGTTAATTGTGGGAAATGCCCTAATTACATTGATAAATTAATTGGTATAATTAATTTGAAGAAAAGAGGAATTGAATTGAGAATGTTGGGATTAAAGGATGTAGTTAGATTCATTCATCGCTCACCTAGTTGAAATATTGATTATATATCCATTTGGTGCATTTATTTTCGGTATAGAAATAACTGTTTTGGGCTATCGGTGGAGGATAGTCTTGATTGTTGTAGACAATGCATGATGATTAGGCAAACTAAAACTAATCGATTGAGTATGCTATCGAATATAGCGACTGGAATAATACATTAACTTTATGTATTGATTGATTGTATATGATCTATGTTTATATGTATGTGTTGTGTGGGAGGAGATAGGGGATGCACTCCACGGTTTAGGAGAAGATAGGGGATGGACCTCTAAATCAGATTTTGTGTGACATTGATACACACTACAATGTGTATCAAGTATTGATTATGGAAGTGTTCGAATTGATTTGATATAGCACTAAAATGTATATCGTTATCAATTGTGAAGTATAGAAGTGATTCTATGTTATGTTGATACAACACCGAAATGTGTATCTTTCATAAAGTATGGAAATGGTTTATGTGTTATCGATACAGCATTAAAATGTGTATCCATCATGAATTTCGAAAGTGTTTTAAAGATGAGTCTTAATCTCATTAAGTTATTTGGCTAGGTGTTGAGCCTTGTTTTCAAACTCAAAGTTGAAAAGGAAATAGGAAATGAAATGTGACATGGACTTAATGTCATGAAACCAGAATGTGATATATGAGGATGTATCTGTGTTGGCCATCTATCAACTGCTAATCTTTTAGTCATTGTTCATAGCTGGTTTAGTATATTTCTACTGGGCCGTGGCTCACCCTTTATGGGACATCATTTCAGGTACAGGTAGCATGCCACCCCCAAGGACATAGCTTGGGAGGCAAGAGGCAGACAGACTTTTGTCGTTTTGTTATCTTTTGGATGTATTACATGTAAATTCAAGCCAAGGGCTTAATATGTATTTGAGTTAGTACTCTCCTTTTTGTAACCAAGTGTTAACTTGGAAAGCTGTAAGCCTGTAGGGCATTTGATTTTGTTGTTAACATGTAATACTCATTGTAATGAACTACTCTGATGAATAGAAGAATATTTATCTTTTATATCAATGCATGTCTAAATTGATGGGTTTTAATGTTATTATTTTGAGGGCGTTACAACTTGGTATCAGAGCGTACCGGGTTCGAATACTTTGGGTACATGGGAGGTGATTAGTATCACAATGGGTTTGTCTCACTTGTTAGAGACTTAAGTGTAATGTAATGTGTTTATGTGATAACATGTTTATGTGACTATTTGGGTATGGGATTTAGTTTCTAGGATGTTGATCGGATCCTTGGGTTTCTGTGAGTCTTGTTGGAAAAGCACTTGATCAATGTTGTTTCTAACCGGAACTCTGTAACACCTCGGGACTATAATTATCCGAAAATGAAATTCGTAAGTGCTTATGTGTTTATGTGCTTACGTGGAGTGAATTACAGTTGTCCATGCATTAGGACGTGAGTGTTATAGCTTCGGCACATTTGTGAATGTGCTAACGTTCTCTGTTACCTTTATTAGGATGTCAGGACGAGGACGAGGTGGTAGGCGAGGTAGGCCTAGGAGGCAGGAGATGCCTTTACCGGATGATATTCCGGCACAATAGGAGGGGGTTGGCCAGGCCAATGTGGCCGAGCCAGCAGGTTAGGAGGCTATGGGCGCTTTAGCCCGAGGGATAGCTGATGCTTTGAGGGAGTCTATGGGTATTCTCAGAGCTGAGAATCCAGTTCAGGCTCCAGTGCAGGCCCAGGTTGCTGAGGCAGGGCCTTCCTTCTTGAAGAGGGAGTTCTTCCGGTCTAATCCGGACGAGTTTGTTGGGGATCCGAAAGAGCCACTTAAGGTGGACGAGTGGTTGGAGCAGATGAGTAAGACGTTCGAGATGCTTGGCATCGAGGACGGAGCATTGAAAGTGACCTTGGCATCTTTCCAGCTGAAGGGGGATGCGGGTCAGTGGTGGAAATTCGTGAAGGGTCGTTTGGATGGCACTTGGGAGGCTTTTGTGGGTGCTTTCCAGGAGAAGTTCTTATCTCCAGCAGTTAGAGAGAAGCTGAGAGACCAGTTCTGCCAGCTTTTGCAGTTGAGTTCTTTAGTGGCCGAGTATGAGGCTACTTTTACTAGCTTGTCCAGGTTCGCACCTGAACTTGTGGCGTTCGAGGAACGCCGCTGTATCGAGTTTGAGAAGAGGTTGAGGCGCGACCTCAAGATGAGAGTTGGTGGGTCTATGATCTGAGACTATGGGCACTTGGTTGATGCTGCAGCCCGTATGGAGATCACGATGCAGGAGGAGGAGGGGCAGAGAGGCTCTAAGAGGAGCCAGGATGGTCAGGGTGATGGCAGGAGACAGAGGGGTGCTAACCCTCAGCAGCCTTAGGGTGGTGTTGCTAGATCGACCTTTCCAGTGCCGAGTGCAGGCTCGGGGAGAGGCAATCAGGGGGATTTCACATGTTACAAGTGTGGTCAGCTGGGCCACAAGGCTTCGGTTTGCCCACAAAGGGGAGGAGGTCAGCGAGCTGTTTCTTCTTCGGCTAGACCGCAGAGCCGGAGTCAGGGCAGGGGTCAGCTACTGTCTTGTTATCAATGTGGTCAGGCGGGGCACCTGAAGAGGTTTTGCCCGCAGTTGAGTGGCACATCTGGTGCATCTGGGCAGATGCAGAGTCTCCAGCTCAGTCAGTGCAGGCCTCGAGGGCCAATCAGAGGGCTTCATCGTTCCAGTCTGTGCAGCAGTCGTATGCTTCGAGGGGTGAGCAGGTAGATCAGGGGCCTTCAGGGCGCGTGTATGCTGTTACCGCGCAAGACCTGGTACTGGTTCCATCAGGTTTGAGAGGTACCTTTCTGTTTTGCAACTCGGTTGCTAGTGTATTGATTGATACGGGTGCGTCTCATTCCTTTGTATCTGCTGCATTTGCATCTGTTTTGGAATTGGAGTTGGCACAATTAGCATCTCCTATATGTGTTGTATCACCTGTTGGGGGTGAATTGATTTTGAAGCACAGATGTAGAGGTTGTGATATAGAGGTCGCCGATCATCGGCTTCCGTTCCCTTTTGTAGTTATGCCCATGAAGGGTTTTGATGTTATTTTGGGTATGGACTGGCTATCGTCATACCGGGCTGTTATCGATTGCTACCGCCAGAGGGTCACAGTATGTACCTTGAGCGGGGAGTGTTTTAATTTCTTGGGGGATCGGGTTGGTAGTGTGTTGCCATCGGTGTATGATCCGCGAGGGCGGAGTGAGCTTAGTAGTCTTCTTGCTAGCCTTTTGAGTAATGAGTGTGATGAGACCCAGATTGTGTTACCGAGAGTGGTTTGTGAGTATTCGGATGTTTTTCCCGAGGATCTCATTGGTTTGCCACCTCACCGTGAGATTGAGTTCTCCATTAATTTAGTGCCCGGCACGGCGCTGATTTCTATGGCACCTTACCGTTTTGCCCCAGCCGAGTTGAGTGAGTTGAAGATTCAGCTCCAGGAGTTGCTGGATAAGGGCTTTGTTCGCCCTAGTGTTTCGCCGTGGGGAGCTGTAGACACCCCATTTTTGACCGTCCTCAAGACTTGGACGTCACCGCTTGAACACCCGGTGATTATCCATGTTTGTGTTTGTTTGGAGTTCCCGGAGTTCTCGGCTACGCGCCTTGCCTCAGGATCTCCGAACTCGACTCTTTCGTGTCTGGTTTTGCACCAAACACTTATGCTTTGCCTTGGAGGGGCAGGGAATGCCTTTTGAGGCATCCCCACACACCACCGGCAGTGGCTAGAGGCCACCGGCTGGTTGGTGTTGCCACCGGCACTATATTGTGCCGGCCGGCTCTGTTTTGTGCCGGTCGGCAGTCAATTTTGTCAAAATGACAATTTTGCCCTGCCGACTACTGTGCAGCTGCTTTTTGAGATATTTTTAAGCAGCTGTCTACCACTTTCTTCCCCTCCATACACGTGTATGGAGGGATGAGCCTCTTGTTTGCTTAGTTGCTAAGCTTACAAGATTGCCTCCTCTATAAGAGGAGGCCTTGTCTTCTTGGCTAGGGGTTGGCCATTTTGAAGAGATAAAAAACCAGAGCTTATACATTCTCTCTCCATATATCTCACTCTCTCTCATCCTTGTGTGAGTGTTTTGTGGCCAAATAGTGCACTTTTACCTTACTTTTGCACCATTACACACACTATTACACCTTATTTCGAGATTGAGGAACTTGGAGGTTTGTTTGTTGTGATTTTGGATTGATTTTGACCACTAGAGAGTGGCTGGACCACCTGTTCTTCAAGGGATCTTCAAGGGTAAACTCTTTACTTTAGTTTCCCCATTCTTGCAACTAGTTTCTACCCCTCTTGCTTTGTGTTTTAAGCTTTGTGTATAACATAAAAAAATCTTGTTTTTACTTGCTTAAGAACTTTCATTAAGGTCACCTTTTGATTTGAGTAAGAACTCACCCTCTTAGGCCTTGTTTTGGCCCTTTTTGTGCCTTTTCTTTAGGCTTTGTTTGCTTGGTGTTTTTGGCCTTCTCACCACTGAAAACCAGTGGGTTTTCAGTGGTGAGGAAGATGGTTTCAAGTCTCATATAGGGGAGAGACACCCCTCTCCCCTTTGTCCCTTGTTTGCCTTGTTGTTTTGACCTAAAAAGTAGCATGTGTGCATGGTCGGTTTTAGCTTCATTTCAGAGTTTTTTTTGAATGTTTTGGAGCATGTTTAACCTCTGTTTTTGGTCGGATTTATGCCCCTTAGCATGTCTCTCGTACTTGCTTTGAAATGCTCTCTTATGCTTAAAAGTATGCCATGCATCTAAGCCATGTTCTTTGCATGTTTTAGCATAGTTCCATGAGGGCATTAGCATCATATTGCTACATATAAGGGCTGTTAGTCACTGTTTTGCCATGTTTGGCATGTTTGGTATTGTTGTCTTGCTTGTTGGCTTGCAAGCTTTGGGTGTGTGAGTCCCTAACATGTTTAGCCTACCTTGATCTCATGATTTGGCATCATTTTAGATCACATTTCAGTCCTTGTATCATGCCTATAAGTTCCCATTTATCATCTCATTCATGCTTTGAAATGTTGTATTGTTATGCCTAGAAATGGGCCATTTGCATGCTTCCATGTTTCAAGGCATTTTGGGATTGCCATATAAGGGGATTTAGGTGTATTTTTGCATGCTAAGAAACTGTTTTTGGTTGTCCAACATGTGCCATGAGTGGTCATATTGATGGTAGCTAGATGCTCTCTTTGGTGCCCTTGGTTTTGGGCCTAGTTACTTGCATGTTTGTGTAGCATTCTGCTCATGTCTTGGAGCACCTTTTGCCACTGTTTTGTGGAGATTTGAGGGCTGCCCCATTGTAGTTAAATCCACCATTGTATGCTTGCGTCATGTTTGTTGCATATTTGTTTCATTAAGTGTTATGGCATGATGAGCCTATGCTTGATTTGTCCATGCTTACATTGCATTGGCACCTTGCATGTTGCATTACATTTAGCATGTTGGCATTTTAGCATTGGATTGTGTTATGGAATCATGTTTTCATAACATGCATTGCATTACTTGGTTTGGGGTTGTCAAACCAAGCATAAGGGTTGAGGGAAGTTCACACTACAAGTGGTGCAACTTGTCTCAACCCTTGGTCACCAAGACCTTTGATCTATGCATGATAAGGTTTTGGTCTCATTTGTGTGTTGCATGCATTCCCATTAAAAATGCAACCTTGGTTCCTTAGGTCATCATGCATCAAGATGCATAATTGATGGCCCAAGGACCAAGGGCCATGCTTCCTTGATCCCCAAAACATGATAGGAGGCAATGGCCGTGCATACATATGCCCAAAAACCCAAGCCATGCATTGCTGGTCTACTGCTGTTGTCAAACTGTCCCCTGCAGGAACTTTCTGCCGACCGGCAGTATAATGTGCCGACCGGCACTATATTTTCAGCCGATAGCCTCCAGAGCAGCCGATGGTCATTATAAACAGCCGGTGGGAATTTCATCCAGCCGGTGGTGTACTTCAGTGTGTATGGAAGGTGTTCTTGGACTTTGGAAATTTTCAGAAAGGCAGGGCAGTGAAAACAGAGGCAGCAGTGGTGCGGTATGGGCTTTCCGGGCGAGTCGGATTCGAACATGCATCATTCACACATCTCGAGGCAGGGCTGAGGCCCTTTTCTATTATGTTAACATTTAATTTGATAATTAGAAATTTCTGTAATAATTAATTTATTCTGTATTTGGACTGTATTATTTTTGGACTGTATATTCTTTTGGGTCCCTCCGTGTGAGGGCATAATTGTAATAAGTGTGGGTGAGTGTGTGTATGTCTTCCAACCCTCACTTCTTTCTTCCCTTTTATTTACTTGCTTATGACGGTAGATTAGGGCACGTTTATTTTTAGCATACCTTATGCAATGCACGCGTGCATCCATGCATTTGTTAACATGCACCGGGCTCGGTACATCATACAAACTGCATTGTCTTTCAAATTCCAAATTGAATACGTGATAGTTGTAGCATTCCACATGCCATTTTAGGGTTAGCCGAGCCTACTCTAAATTACATCCTTGCCTGTGTTGCATTAGCCACTCTAACATGAACTAGGACACGCATATTTGCTAACTAGTTCCTTGTTTTGGCACGGAGTACGATGTAAGTATTTTACGCTTTAGCATACCACATGCGTGTGAATGTTGCCATGACAGTATGCTTACTATGCGGCTAAATGCTTATATGATATAACTGCTTGACTGCCTGTGGGTGGAGGTTGGATTGTCTGAGTTGGGAAAACTCATTGAAATCCGTGCTTTAGCCTACTTGTGGGTAGCGAATTTCAAAACGCTTTTCAAAACAAACGGATATGCAATGCTTGTTTCCAAATTAGACAACCTAGTCTATATTTGTTTGCTGCGCGCATAACGTAGTAAAACTAGGCTAATAACCGGTATAAGAGCATGTAATGTTTTCAAAAACGGATATCACGGTTAGTAGAGGCCGGTCTTCGGACCGGGCGAAAGGGGGTGCTCATAGCTGACCTTCCCCGATCGTACCCAAGCTCCCGAGCCAAGACATTTGGTGATGACGGACACGTGGCCTTCGGCACCGAGTCAAGGTTTCCTAAATTCCCCATTTTAAAATATTTAGGTGGCGACTCTGTAATCTGGCAAAGCAGTCCATGTTTGGCACTACTTTTCAAAAAATCTGTTTTTCTTCAAAACGATTTGCCAGAGTTGGACTCTTTGGTTCAGATTACGAACCGCAACAAACAAAAAGGGAGTCCGAACTGTAGCATCGAGGTCCCCCGCGGGCTTGTTACAGGAGCACCGGCCCTCTTTGCTAAAAAGAAAGATGGTGCCTTGAGACTTTGTATCGACTACCGGAAGTTGAATCGGGCTACGGTCAAGAATAAGTACCCTATGCCCCGTATAGATGATCTGTTTGACCAGTTGAAGGGTTCCCGTTGTTTCTCTAAGATAGACTTGAGATCGGGTTACCACCAGTTGAGGGTCAAGGAGGAGGATATTCCGAAAACGGCATTCCGTACGCGGTATGGCCACTATGAGTTTCTGGTGATGCCATTTGGGCTCACCAACGCACCGGCAGTCTTTATGGATTTGATGAACCAGATATTTTGGGAATTCTTAGACCGTTTTGTAGTCGTTTTCGTGGACGACATTCTGATTTATGCACCTTCTGAGGAGGAGCACGAGGCACACTTGAGAGTGGTGCTAGAGTTGCTTAGAGCCCATAGGCTGTATGCCAAGTTTGGGAAGTGTGAGTTCTGGCTAGGAGAAGTCAAGTTCTTAGGCCATGTGGTTTCTGGGGAAGGGGTGTCTGTTGATACATCCAAGATTGAGGCAGTGCAAGATTGGGCACATCCTAAGAGTGTTTTTGAGATCCGCAGTTTTCTGGGATTAGCTGGGTATTACCGCCGGTTTGTGAAAGATTTCTCCAGGCTAGCTTCGCCGTTGACTAGGCTGACGTGGAAAGGGGTCAAGTTTGTATGGAATGAGACTTGTGAAAAGTCGTTCCAAGAGTTGAAAGTTAGATTGGCCACTGCTCCGGTCTTGATTATTCCGGAGAGAGGGTTGGGTTATGCGGTTTATTGTGATGCCTCACGAGAGGGTTTGGGTTGTGTGCTGATGCAAGAGGGGAAAGTGGTTGCCTATGGCTCACGTTAGTTGAAAATTCACGAGAAGAATTACCCTACACATGACCTAGAGCTAGCAGCAGTGATTTTTGCCTTGAAAATCTAGAGGCATTACCTATATGGTGAGAAGTTCGAGGTGTTCTCGGACCATAAGAGTTTGAAGTATCTATTTACACAGAGAGACTTAAATCTGAGGCAAAGAAGGTGGATGGAGTTCATTGAGGACTACGATTTTGAGTTGCACTATCACCCGGGAAAGGCCAATATTGTGGCCGATGCCCTTAGTAGGAAATCCATTAGTGATGTAGCTTGTATAGCCATTCGGGAATGGGAGATGTTGGGGGCACTTGGCGAGTTCGATTTGCTTTTGGGCGAATCTGTTGAGGCTGCGGCCTTGTTTTCTGTTGTTGCGTAGCCTACACTTGTGACTCGAGTGTTAGAGGCACAGGGAGGTGACCTTGAGGTAGAAGCCCTCCGGGAGAAGATCTCCGGTGGGAAGGTTGAGAAGGGTTTGACGGTGTATCCCGACCTGAGTGTGAGATACCGAGACCGTTTGTTTGTGCCGGAGTCTTACCGAGAGGAAGTACTCCGAGAGTTTCATCATTCACGCCTTGTGGTGCATCCGGGAGGCACTAAGATGTATCGGGATTTGGGTCGCCAGTTCTGGTGGTGGGGAATGAAGAGAGACATGGCGGTTTTCGTTTCTAAGTGCCTTACTTGTCAGCAAGTGAAGGCCGAGCATCAGAGGCCAGCGGGTTTGTTGCAACCCTTGCCTATTGCTGAGTGGAAGTGGGAGCATGTCACTATGGACTTCATTGTAGGTCTTCCGAGGACTCAGCAGAGTAGTGTAGACACCCCATTTTTGACCGTCCTCAAGACTTGGACGTCACCATTTGAACACTTGGTGATTATCCATGTTCGTGTTCGTCTTGAGTTCTCGGAGGTTTCGGCCGCGTGCCTTGCCTCAAGACCTCTCGACTTCTGTTTTTGCTTCTGGGGACAGGGAATGGCTTGATTGGACATCCCCACACCTCACCGGCCATGGCTTGAGGCCACCGGCCATTGGTGATGGCCGGTCGGCACTATTGGTGGTCGGTCGGCACCTTTTGCGGCCGGTCGGCACTATTGATGGCCGGTCGGCACATTTTGTAGTCGGTCGGCCAACTTTGTTGGCCGATTATCCACTTTTTCTGGCCGAGACCTTTTCTTGAGGGGGTTTGAACCTTTTAAACCCCCTGTTTTAGCTTCTTGAGGAAGCTTGAACTTTTTGAACCCCTTGGTTTAGCTTCTCCAAGAAGCTTGAACCTTTTGAACCCTTAGTTCTAGCTTGAACCTTTTGAACCTTTGCTCTAGCTTCTCCAAGAAGCTTGACCCTTTTTAGCTTCTCCAAGAAGCTTGAACCTTTTTAACTTCTCCAAGAAGCTTGACCTTTTTAGCTTCTTAGAGAAGCTTGCACCCTTTGCTCAAGCTTCTAAGAGAAGCTTGGCCCCTTTGCTTAGCTTCCCTTAGAAGCTTGCACCCTTTGACCCTTTTTATCTTAGCTTCTCTTAGAAGCTTGGCACCTTGCCTTTGCCTATATAAGGAGAGCTTCTCCTTCCTTTTCAAGGGTTGAAAAAATCTGATATATAAGATATATATATCACTCTCTCTCTCTATATCTCCCTCTCTCTCTACATTTGGGTGTGTTAGAGGGTTCAAAAGGGGCTAGTTCTTGGCCATTTGAACTACACCTCCGAGCACAACACCTCCATCATCAACTTAAGGAGCTTGGAGGCCATTTTCAAAGGCTAAGGGACTGTTTTTTTGAACCAAGAGGCTGCTGTCCCCTTTTGGCTACAAAGGTAACTCCTTTTCCCTCTTTATTCCCCGTTTTTGCACACACTTTTAGCCTATCTTTCTTGCTGTTTTGAGCTTTGTGTATAACATAAAAAAGTTCTGTTTTTTTGTGTTTAAGATACTTCATTAAGGTCACTTTTGTGTTTGGGGTCGTGTACCCCCTCTTAGGCCTTGTTTGGCCTCATTTTTGTGTGTTTTTGGTGAGCTCCGGGACCACGTTGTTTGGACCTCCTCATCACTGAAATCTTGAGGGATTTCAGTGGTGAGGATGGTGGTTTGAGGTCCTAAGAAGGAGAGGGTCATCCCCTCTCCTTGTTGTCTTCAAAAAGTGCCATTTTAGCCTCATATGTGAGCACCATTTTTAAGCGCATGTTGGCCATGTCTTAAGTGTTATTTGTGCTTATTTGTCATGATATAGCACTGTTTTAAGTTGATTTAGACACACCATGCATGCTTAGCATACTTGTCTTGTAATGCCATGAAATTGCCTTAACATGTATCTAGCATTTGGACCACCATGCTTGCATATTTTGGCTTAGCTTTGTGAAGTTTTTGGTCATGTTTTAACATGCTTAAGGTCTGTCTTGGGTCTTTGGAGTCATGCTTTCCATGTTTTGTATAGCTTCTTTGCATTCTAGCTTACTAGCCTTGGGTATGTGGATCACTAGCATGCTTTACTTGGCCTATTCTCATGATTTGGCATCATTGGAAACCATATTTCAGTCCATGTTCCATGCTTGCATACTTGCATTTTCCATCCCTTTCATGTTTTGAAGAGTTGATGGCTTATGCTCCATGTTTAGGCCCTTGTGCATGCATGCTTGTGTGTGTGTGTTTTCATGCCTTTGTTGCATCGTTTTGGCCGTTGTTTTGGACCTAGTAGAGAGCTGTCCAAATTAGTTTAAGACCATCCCTTTGGCATGTTGTTGCATGCTATACATGTTTGTATGTTTAGGTACTTAGCCTATTAACATGTTGCATGTTTAAGTGTCATCGCATTTGGCATGTTTCTTGTGTTAAGTTGCTTTGCATATTTACATGTGTTATGCCTTTCATGTTATTGCATGTGTGTCATTAACATTGATGTTATATGCCTTGCATGCTTACTTGTTTAGTTCATGTGCCTATTGCACATGGTTTTGTTGTTTGCATGATCATGTTGCACACTTAGCTCACATGCCTAGGTTGCATTACATTGGCATGCATGATTTGCCTCTTGAATTGAGTATGATAGAGGTTGAGCTCATTGTTTGTTTATGTGCATTTCATTCTACATTGAAAATGCATACTTGGTCTCTTGGGCCATCACGCATTGAAATGCGCGATTGGTGGTCCGAGAATCGAGCACCATACCCCTTTGAGTCATAAATATGATAAGGGATATGGTGGTGCATACATTTGCTTGAAATGCATTGACATGCCTTGTTTTGCCCTCTGCTGCTGTCAAAACAGGTTCTGCAGGAAGCTTTGGCCGGCCGGCCATCTATACTGCCGACCGGCCATCCATTGTTGGCCGATGGCTTTACAAATGGTCGATGACCATCCGGACATGGCCGGTGGTGTTCTGTCTTAGCCGGTGATGTTCCACAGTGTCCATAGAGTGCTCCCTGGGACTTGTGCAATTTTCAGAGGAGCAGAGCAGGGAAAACAGAGGCAAACTTGTGCATGGCGTTGGATTTCCGAGCAAACCCGAGCACGCGTGCATTGGACCCTCTTCCCGAGGCCTTTACTGCTTTCTTAGCTTAGTTAATTTGCTTAATTAATTAGGTGGTCTGTAATAATTAATTAGCTTGTAGGTTAATTAATTTGTATTATTCTTTTGGTCCCTCCGAGCGAGGGCGAATTTGTAATAAGTGTGGGTACGTGTGTGCATGTCTTCCAATCCCCACTTCTTTCTCCCTTTTACTTACCTGCTTTCGATGGTTAGTATTAGGGCATATTTAATTTAGCATACCTTATGCTATGCATGCGTGCATCCATACATTTGTCTTGCATGCACCGGGCTCGGCGCATCATACTAATTGCATTGTATTTCAATTCCAAGTTGAATACGTGTTAGTTGTAGCAACATCATATGCCATCTTAGAATAGCCGAGCCTATTGTAGTTGCATCTTGCATGTGTTGCATTAGCCATCTTGACATGAACTAGGATCATCCACATGATTACTAACTAGTTTCTGTTTTGGCTTGAAGTACTAGGTAAGCTTTTACGCTTTAGCATACTGCATGCGTGTGAGTGTTTTCCATGACTGCATGATCACCATGAGGCTAGCTGCTTATGTGATATAACTGCTTGAATGCCTGTGGATGAAGGTTGGGTTACTCAAATTGGAACAATGCATTGAATGCGAGTTTTAAGCCCACTTGAGAGTGGCAAAACCATATTTTCTAAGCCCACTTGAGGGTGGCAAAATTCATGTCTTAGCCTACTCGCGGGTAGCACCATCAAACCATTTTCAAACAAATAAACATGAAATGTTTTGTTCCAATTTAGGCGACTTAGTCTATACTTGTTTGCTGTGCGCATCACGTAGTAAATCTAGGCTAATAACCGGAATAAGAACGCATAATGTTTTCAAAACAAGATATCATGGTTAGTAGAGGCCGATCTTTGATTGGGCGAGCGGGAGTGCTCATAGCTGACCTTCCCCAATCGTACCCAAGTTCCCGAGCCGAGGCAACTTTGGTGATGACGGACACGTGGCCTTAGGCAACGAGTCAGGGTTTCCTAAATTTTCCAAAATAAAATATTTAGGTGGCGACTCTGTATCTGGCAAAGCAGTCCATGTTTGGCACTTCTTTCAAAAAATCTGTTTTCAAAAACGATTTGCCGGATTTCGACTCTTTGGTGATTTATCAATCTCACATTGCACATTGTGAGATCAGGTTAAGAACCGACACAAATTGAGTCCGAACTGTAGTGAGGCCCAAGGGCGCGTCTACAGGTAGTGATGCTATTTGGGTGGTTGTAGACCGGTTGACTAAGTCGGCGCACTTCATCCCTATGCGCGTGAGAGATTCAGTAGATCATCTTGCCGACTTGTATATTCGGGATATAGTGAGATTGCACGAGGTCCCAGTGACGATCATCTCAAATAGAGATCCTCGTTTTACTGCCAGGTTGTGGCAGAGTTTGCGGAGTGCCTTGGGTACTAAGTTGACCTTTAGTACAGCTTATCATCCTCAGACTGACGGGCAGTCCAAGCGTACTATTCAGATCCTTGAGAATATGCTTCGGGCTTGTGTCCGTGACTTTAGTGGGACGTGGGAGAGGCATTTGCCCTTGGTGGAATTTGCCTATAACAAAAGCTTTCAGTCTAGTATTGGTATGACACCGTTTGAGGCCTTGTATGGCCGACAATGTAGGTCTCCAGTTTGTTGGGCCGAGGTGGGGGATGTACCTTTGTTGGGTCCAGAGTTGGTTAGGGAGACGACGGAGAAAGTTGAGCTTATCCGTAGGAGGCTTGTTACAGCCCAGAGTCGTCAGAAATCTTATGCCGACCGTAGGAGGCGACCTTTGGTATTTGAGGTGGGTGATCATGTCTTTCTAAAGATATCACCTAGGCGGGGATTGATGAGGTTTGGGAAGAGTGGGAAGTTATCCCCTCGGTTTATTGGCCCTTTTGAGATCCTTGAGAGGATTGGCAAGGTTGCCTATCATTTAGCTTTGCCGCCGCAATTGTCCGGAGTTCATGATGTGTTTCATGTGAGTATGCTTCGGAAGTATGAGCCAGATCCATCGCATGTATTGGATTGGACTGACCTAGAGGTTGATGAGGATGCCTCGTATGAGGAGAGACCGGTTCGGGTCTTGGATAGGCGGGATCAAATCCTGTGTGGCAAGACCATTCCCTTGGTAAAAGTCTTGTGGAAACATCACGGGGTGGAGGAAGCCACTTGGGAACGTGAATTGGAAGTCCGTGAGAGATATCCGGACGTGTTTGTTGATGTGTAATCATGTATTGGAATTTTGTAATATTAATGAACTTTAAGAGCATTAAATATGTCTTAAGTTGTAAATCATTGTAAATGTTTTGGTTTATGGAAGTATGCTTTGGGACTTGCCTCAAAATGAAAGTTTGTTTTAACATTGTGTATGTTAAGTATATTGTGGAAATGCAAGCATGATATTAATGTTGCATATGTTAAGGAATTGTGGAAAATGTGACGAAATTGTTAGATTTCAAAGTAATGCATGTTGATAATGCAGGCTGTTTTATATATTGTGATTTGCCTCTTGAAAAGAGATGAGATTGACCGGTAATGGGTCGGGTTGTTTAACATTATGTTGTAATATTGTTGGGAATGGAGAAAACTTGTTTGAAAAACTTGTATTTAATTTCGGGGACGAAATTCTTTCAGGGGGGGAGGTTATAGCGATCCCAGTATTCCCTTTACTGTTTAGTTGTATTCCGGACTCGGTTCCGTGGGGTTGGTAGTTGTGTCTACCTTGTTGTCGTCCTTTAATTCCGTTTGATTGAGTTTTAGGATGTGTTGGGCATGTTTCGAGCAGGTGGGTTGAGCCTTGGTCTAATTTCTTGTTGCCCAGTTTTTGGTCATTCCGCTCGAGCGGGTCTTCCTGCGCTCGCGCGGGGTTTACACCCTTCCAGCATTTTGTGTCCCTGCAAAACTTCTGCAGGTGTGATTTCTACGCTCGAACAGGTTTCCTACGCTCGAGCGGGTCGCGCTCGAGCGGGATTGTTGGCGCTCGAGCGGGTAGTACATTTTTGGTGAAAGTTCTGGGATGGGATAATCCACGCTCGAGCGGACTGGTTTTTCGCGCTCGAGCGGATGTGTTTCACTCTTGTGTCTTGGAGCTCGAGCGGGCCTTATTGCGCTCGAGCGGACCCAGCTTCTTGTTCTTGACGCTCGAGCGTTGTGTTTTCCGCTCGAGCGGACCTGTCGTATAACAGAGGGCAGCTGGGCATCTTTGAATCACTTTTTACAATTCCTCTCTCTCTCTCTTACTTTTCAAAAAGCCATTTTTGAGAGCTCCTCTCTCTAGAAACTCCCTTCTCTCTAGGGTTTGATCTAGTTAGAGTGCTTCCCTTTCCGTCGGCCTTTGTAAAAGTTGTGTTGATTGTCGAGGGCGTCGTTTTGATCCGAAAAGTTTGGAATTTGGAGCACATTGAGTTTGGCCTTTTTCTTCCCTTGGGCTCCGAATTTGAGGTAGGGATATCCTACTCCTCTTTATGAGCTTTGTCTTTGAATTTTAGTATTTTGATATGTCGGAGGTTGTTGTGTAATTATGAGAAAGTTTGGGTCTTTTGTGTAATTTTACAAAAGTTGGGGTTTTGTTTATATGAACCTATATGCATGTTTAGCATAGAGAAATGAGATCAATATTGGATTATTAGTGAAAATGAAACCTTAGGGTTGTGATGTTAATTGTGGGAAATGCCCTAATTACATTGATAAATTAATTGGTATAATTAATTTGAAGAAAAGAGGAATTGAATTGAGAATGTTGGGATTAAAGGGTGTAGTTAGATTCATTCATCGCTCACCTAGTTGAAATGTTGATTATATATCTATTTGGTGCATTTATTTTCGGTATAGAAATAACTACTTTGGGCTATCGGTGGAGGATAGTGTAACACGCCCGCGAGGGACCCCGCGCTACACGCTACAGTTCGGACTCGATTTTGTTTGTGATTCTAAATCTGAACCAAAGAGTCCAAATCCGGCAAATCGTTTTGAGAAACAGATTTTTGAAAAGAAGTGCCAAACATGGACTGCTTTGCCAGATACAGAGTCGCCACCTAAATATTTTTTAATGGGAAAATTTAGGAAACCCTGACTCGGTGCCAAAGGCCACATGTCCGTCATCACCAAAGTTGCCTCGGCTGGGGAGCTTGGGTACAATTGGGGAAGGTCAGCTATGAGCACCCCCTCTCGCCTGGTCCGAAGACCGGCCTCTACTAACCGTGATATCTGATTTTGAAAACGTTATGTGTTCTTATTCCAGTTATTAGCCTAGAATTACTATGTTATGCGCACAGCAAACAAGTATAGACTAGATCGCCTAATTTGGAAATAAACATCGCATATCCGTTCGTTTTGAAAAATGTGTTGGGTTTTGCTACTCGCAAGTAGGCTAAAACACGGATTTCAATGAGTTGTTCCAACTCAAACAATCCAACCTTCACCCACAGGCATTCAAACAGTTTATAACACATAAGCAACTAGCCACATGGTAAACATGTTGTCATGATAGCATTCACACACATGCGGTATGCTAAAGCATGAAAATACTTACATCGTACTCCGTGCCAAAACAGTAAACTAGTTAGCAAACATGCATGGTCCTAGTTCATGTTAATTTGACTAATGCAACACATACAGGATGCAATTATGATAGACTCGGCTATCCTAGACATGGCATGTGAAATGCGACAAATAACACGTATTCAATTTGGAATTGAAGTACAAATGCAGTTAGCATGATGTACCGAGCCCGGTGCATGCAAGACAAATGTATGGATGCACGCATGCATAGCATAAGGTACGCTAATTTTAAAAATGCCCTAATCTACGATCAAAGCAGGTAAATAAAAGGGAAGAAAGAAGTGGGGATTGGAAGACATGCACACACACGCACCCACACTTATTACAGATTCGCCCTCGCCCGGAGGGACCAAAAGAATAATACAAATTAATTAACTACGAGCTAATTAATTATTACAAATTGCCTAAGTAGTTAACAAACTAACTAAGCTAGGAAAAACAGTAAACCGCCTCGGGAAGAGTGCCCAATGCAATGCATGCTCGGGTCCTGCTCGGAAGTGCACTGCCATGCATAGACTGCCTCTGTTTTCCCTGCTCTGCCTCTCTGAAGATTTCCAAAGTCTCAGGATTGCTTCCCTGGACATTGGCAGGTACCACCGGCTGAGTAGAATTGCCATCGGCAGTGGGATGTGGTCATCGGCAGAGAGTGAAGCTATCGGCCACCAATTGATTGCTGGTCGGCACTCTGTGCAGTCGATCGGCAATAAATTCTTGCAGAACTTGTTTGACAGCAGCAGAGGACAGAATCTTGCATGGCAATGCAATTCAAGCCATGTATGCACCAACCAAGCCTCTTATCATGCTTATGACTCAAAGGGACATGGTCCTTGGTTCTTGGACCACCAATCAAGCATTTCCATGCATGATGGCCCAAAGAACCAAGTTGTGCACATTGATTTCAAATGCAATGCAAATCAAACAAACAAAGGCCCACTCCCTATCACTTAATCAAGGGACAAGGCATGCATGCTAGACGGAATGCAACCTAGGCATGTTAACTAGTATGCAATCATGGCAATGCAAATGAGCATACAAGCTAACAAGCGTACAAGACATGAAACATCAATGTTAATCATCAAGCATGCAAGATGCGATGTGAATGTCCAAGCATGCAAACAAACATGTGACTTCATTCAATCATGTGAGTTCTAACATGCAACAACTTACCAATATGCTACAACACACGAGGAGCATGTGCAACTAACAAAGGGATGGGCTTAAACATGATTTAGGTAGCTCTAAATAGGCCTAAAACAGTGGCCAAAAGTTCAAGAGGTGAGACCAAACACACATACACACATGCACATGTCAAGGCCTAACACTTAAGCATAAACAAGCAACTCTCAAGCACACTTGAAAGGGGCTAAGTATGGACATATGGCATGCATTGTAAAGCTCTGAAATCATGTTATAGAAGGTACCAAACCAACTAAATAAACCAAATAAAGCATGCAACAATGCTCACATATCCAAGGCCAATCAAGCCAAAATGTAAGGTAGCTATACAAACCATGCCACGGTCGACCAAAGCAACCTAGGATAGACCTTAAACATGGCAAAATAAACATAAAACCTTCACAAGGCTAAGCCTAAAACATGCTAAAATAAGGGCTCACAACCTAAGGCATGTCAAGGCCTAAACATGGCATTACAAGGCATATATGCAAGGCATGCATGGTGTACCAAAACCAACACACAACAATGTTATATCATGGCATAATAAGCATGAAAAACAGTCATGGCATGATCAACAAGCACTCAAACATGATGCTCCCTCAAGAGGCCAAAAAGTGCCCTTTTCAAGGACAACAAGGAGAGGGGGTGGCCCTCTCCTTCTTGGGACTTCAAGGCATCATCCTTACCACTGAAATCCCTCAAGATTTCAGTGGTGAGGAGACCCAAACACCAAAGTCCCGAAGCTCACTTAAAATGGCACAAAATGGAGCCCCTCAAAGCTTAAGAGGGGTCAAACACCTCCAAACCACAAAACACTCTAAACAAACTATTTAGAGGGCCCAAAAACAGAACTTTTTTATATTATACACTAAGCACAAAAACAATTCTAAGATAGGCAAAAATAGAATGCGAAAATGGGGTAAAAAGGGGTAAGATTCTTACCCTTGTTGACCACCTTCACAAAGGGAGGACCAGCTGCCCCTTGAGCTCCAAACCAGCTTTAAAGCTCTAAAAACAAGCCTCAAGAACCTCAGTTCCAAGAGGATGGTGTGATGGTAGGTGTTTGTGCACAAAACTAAGCCTAAAACACACACAGTGGCAAGAGAGGAAGAGATATAGATATAGGTTAGATACACTAACTTAAACCCTAAAACCAGAGTCTTCTCACTCTCTTCTCCAACTTTTTTTCTAACCCTAATGCCAAGAGAGGAGCCCTCTTCTTATAGGCAATCCATCTTGTAAAGCTTACTCAAGAAGCTAACAAGGAAGCCATCCCTCCATACACGTGTATGGAGGGGAACAAAAGGCAAGACAGCTGTCTTAAAAAATCTGCAAAAGCAGATGAACAGTAGTCGGCTGCTCAAAATTTCCATTTTGACAAAATTGACTGCCGACCGGCAACAAAGAGTGCCGACCGGCAATATACATTGCCGATGGCAACAAAACACCAGCCGGTGGCCTCTAGCCATGGCCGGTGATGTGTGGGGATGCCTCACAAGGCATTCCCTGCCCTTCCAAGGCAAAACAAGTGTTTGGTGCAAAACCAGACACTAAACTGTCAAGTTCGGAGATCCTGAGGCAAGGCGCGTAGCCAAGACCTCCGGGAACTCCAAACGAACACAAACATGGATGATCACCGAGTGTTCAAACGGTGACGTCCAAGTCTTAAGGACGGTCAAAAATGGGGTGTCTACAGATAGTCTTGATTGTTGTAGACAATGCATAATGATTAGGCAAACTCAAACTAATCGATTGAGTATGCCATCGAATATAGCGACTGGAATAATACATTAACTTTATGTATTGATTGATTGTATATGATCTATGTTTATATACATGTGTTGTGTGGGAGGAGATAGGGGATGTACTCCATGGTTTAGAGGAAGATAGGGGATGGACCTCTAAACCGGATTTTGTGTGACATTGATACAGCACTACAATGTGTATCAAGTGTTGATTATGGAAGTGTTCGAATTGATTTGATATAGCACTAAAATGTATATCGTTATCAATTGTGAAGTATAGAAGTGATTCTATGTTATGTTGATACAGCACCGAAATGTGTATCTTTCGTAAAGTATGAAAATAGTTTATGTGTTATCGATACAGCATTAAAATGTGTATCCATCATGAATTTCGAAAGTGTTTTAAAGATGAGTCTTAATCTCATTAAGTTATTTGGCTAGGTGTTGAGCCTTGTTTTCAAACTCAAAGTTGAAAAGGAAATGGGAAATGAAATGTAACATGGACTTAATGTCATGAAACCGGAATGTGATATATAAGGATGTATCTGTGTTGGCCATCTATCAACTGCTAATCTTTTAGTCATTGTTCATAGCTGGTTTAGTGTATTTCTACTGGGCTGTGGCTCACCCTTTATGGGACATCATTTTCAGGTACAGGTAGCATGTCACCCCCAAGGACATAGCTTGGGAGGCAAGAAGCAGACAGACTTTTGTCGTTTTGTTATCTTTTGGATGTATTACATGTAAATTCAAGCCAAGGGCTTAATGTGTATTTGAGTTAGTACTCTCCTTTTTGTAACCAAGTGTTAACTTGGAAAGCTGTAAGCCCGTAGGGCATTTGCTTTTGTTGTTAACATGTAATACTCATTGTAATGAACTACTCTGATGAATAGAAGAATATTTATCTTTTATATCAATGCATGTCTAAATTGATGGGTTTTAATGTTATTATTTTGAGGGCGTTACAAAAATTAAAAAGGCTACTGCAGTAATTATGCATGAGCTGTATCTATAATTATTTGTTTGAGGGGATTTGAAATGCTAATCAGGGATTTTGACCAAATCAATAAATGTAGGCATGTGGATTGAAAAAAGCTAATAAATGCTGATCAGGGAATTTTGACCAAATAAATAAATGCTGAGATTTTTTTTTTTTTTAAATAAAAAATTTAGAAAATTAAGATCGAGAGATTGGAGCTCCCATAAGACTTGGGGTTTAGAAACCCCATTTTCCTTAATATATTTACAATTATCTATATATGTGAATTGCGATTTTTAAATGTCTTTTTTTAATTTTTTTTAAATTTTTAAATGTCTTCTTTTTTTCCTTTTTTATATTATATTAAAATTTAATATTTTGATAATAATCATATGTGTTGGACTTTTCAAGGAATTAAATGTCTTTTTTTTTATTATATTATATTAAAGTTTAATATTTTGATAATAATCATATGTGTTGGACTTTTCAAGGAATTAAATGTCTTCTTTTTTTTATTATATTATATTAAAGTTTAATATTTTGATAATAATCATATGTGTTGAACTTTTCAAGAAATTTTTTTTATGCTTGTTCTTAATGCATTAAAGTGTTATTATGAGGGTAAGACTTGGGGGTTGGGAGAAATTAATAAATATTAAGGTTTTTTTTTTTTTTTTAAATCAAAAAATCAATAAATTTTTAAATGTCTTCTTTTTTTTTCTTTTTTTGTATATTATATTAAAGTTTAATATTTTGATAATAATCATATGTATTAGACTTTTCAAGGAATTAAATGTCTCTTTTTTATTTATTATATTATATTAAAGTTTAATATTATGATAATAATCATATGTGTTGGAGTTTTCAATAAATTTTTTTATACTTGTTCTTAATGCATTAAAGTGTTATTATGAGGGATAATAATCATATGTGTTGGGACTTGTCAAGGAATTCATATGTGTTGAATTTTAAAGAATTTTTTTTATACTTGTTCTTAATACATTAAAGTGTTATTATGAGGGTAAGACTTGGGGGTTGGGAGAAGCTAATAAATGCTAAGCTTTTTTTTTTTTTAAATAAAAAAATCAAGAAATTTAGATTGGGAGATTGGAGTTTCCACAAGGCTTGGGATTAAAAACCCCCTTTTACTTAATATATAGTATAGATATAGATGCTAGAATTTTTCATTTGACAATGGGGGACTCAATTAATAAGTTTGGTGTGCATAAGCTTTAATTAAAGCATTCAATAATAGAGTTCACATTAGCCTATAGGCTTTTTTCCAATCAAGCATTGAAAAGGAAGTCAAAAAGATTTTGGAGAATTTAATAAATGCTGAGTTTTTTGTAAAAGAAAAAAAATCAAAAAAAATTAGAAAATGAGGATTGGGATATTGGAGCTCTCCCAAGGCCTGTGAGTTAAAAACCCCATTTTGTTTAATATATAGTATAGATGTCTTTTTTTTATTATATTATATTAAAGTTTAATATTTTGATAATAATCATATGTGTTAGACTTTTCAAGAAATTTTTTTTATGCTTGTTTTTAATGCATTAAAGTGTTATTATGAGGGATAATAATCATATGTGTTGGGACTTTTCAAGGAATTCATGTGTGTTGGATTTCAAAGAATTTTTTTTATGCTTATTTTTAATGCATTAAAGTATTATTATAATGGTAAGACTTGGGAGTTGGGAGAAGTTAATAAATGCTAAGATTTTTTTATTTTAAATCAAAAAATCAAGAAATTTAGATTGATTGGAGCTCCACAAGGCTTGGGGTTAAAAACCCCCTTTTGCTTAATATATAGTATAGACTAGCTTGTCACTTGTGCTATGCACGAGATAATTATAGTTATTTATATTTGTTTTAGATTTTTTTTTAATATATAAATTATGTTTTTTAAGATTTTTTATAAAAATAATTTAACAATCTTATTACTAACCATAGTGTATGAGAAAAGTTGAAAAAGGTACTGCAGTAACTATACACGGATTGTATCTATAATTATTTGTATGAGGGGATTTTAAATGTTGATTAGGGAATTTTGACCAAATCAATAAATGCAGGCACGTGGAAAGACAAGTAGATTGAAAAAAGTTAATAAATGCTGATCAGTGGATTTTGACCAAATCAATAAATGTTGAGTTTTTTTTTTTTATAATAAAAAATTTAGAAAATTCAGATTGAGATATTGAAGCTCCCACAGGCCTTGGGGGTTAAAAACCCCCTTTTACTTAATATATAGTAAGTATAGATAGATAGATAGATAGATAGATATAGATATTTATATTTGTTTTAGAAATTTTTTTAGATATTTATATTTGTCAAAAATAAAAAAAAAAAAAGCTAAAAAGGATGTGTATATAAGAGAAGTCAAAAAGACTTTGGAGAATTTAATAAATGCTGAGCTAAAACAAAAATTTTAATTAATGGAAACTACAATTTAATGGGTCAAGACATATATATATATATATATATATATTACATGTGGAATACACGCAGACATCATAATACCGTGCTATGCACGGGATAATTATAGATATTTATATTTGTTTTAGATTTTTTTTAATATATAAATTATGTTTTTTAAGATTTTTTATAAAAAAAAATTTAACAATCTTTTCACTAATCATAGTGTATGGGAGAAGTTGAAAAGGGTACTGCAGTAACTATACACGGATTGTATCTATAATTATTTGTATGAGGGGATTTTAAATGCTAATCAAGGGATTTTGACCAAATTAATAAATACAGGCGTGTGGAAAGACATATGGATTAAAAAAAGTTAATAAATGCTGAGTTTTTTTGTTTTTTTTTTTTAATAAGAAATTTAGAAAAATCAGATTGGGATATTGAAGCTCTCACAGGCCTTGGGTTAAAACTCCCATTTTGCTTAATATATAGTACTAGCCTATCACCCGTGCTATGCACGGGATAATTATAAATATTTATATTTGTTTTAGATTTTTTTTAATATATAAATTATGTTTTTTAAGATTTTTTTATAAAAATAATTTAACAATCTTATCACTAACTATAGTGTATGTGAGAAGTTGAAAAGGGTACTGCAATAACTATACACGGATTGTATTTATAATTATTTGTATGAGGGGATTTTAAATGTTGATTAGGGGATTTTGACCAAATCAATAAATGCAGGCATGTGGAAAGACATGTGGATTGAAAAAAGTTATTAAATACTGATCAGGGGATTTTGACCAAATCAGTAAATACTTAGTTTTTTTTTTTTAACTAAGAAATTTAGAAAATTCAGATTGGGATATTGAAACTCCCACAGGCCTTGGGGTTAAAAATTCCATTTTGCTTAATATATAGTATAGATAGATACTAGTGGTAACTCGTGCTATGCACGGGACTTTATAAATTAAAAAAAAATTATTATAAATATGTTGAAGTAATTTAATATTTTGTCTTGTGGTATACATGAAATTTATAAGTTAATTTTTATGTTTATATATTTTTTAAATTATTAGTTTAAAAAAATTAAAAATATGTATATATATAAATCTATTCAGTGCAATTTTGATAATTTGTAATAATAAAAAAAAAGAAGTGAAACCTAATTAAATGAGATTACATGAGTTATGATATATCTCTTCTTGTTATGAAAACATACAAATTTAAAAGTTATAATTAAGAAAAATGTACAATTTTACTATTAAATGTGAAGTGGAGTGATATTTAACAATAATTGATATGATGTTTCTGTTATTAATCCAATAATTTAAGTTACATTTCTTTTGATTTTAATTTCATAACTAAAAATACAATATGAAGATAATATGCACACGGATTTATAGTTTTTAAGAATAAAAAGGTTTTAGAATATTTTCAACATTTCATCATTTTCTTTTAATTTTTTTTTATCTAATTTGATTTTAAATTTGAATAAAAAATTTGATTTGATATGAATTATTTTAACTTTTTTATTAAATTTGTATCAATTTTTAAAAGAACTTTAATTCTTATTCCAATTTTTGTTTCTTTTCATCAATTTTGATGAAAAAAACAGTAAAGTAATGTTTGGCAGAGTTTTAGAATTATGATTTGAAAATAGAGTTGTATTTTGAGTTTGTGAGTTTTGGAATTATGATTTGAAAAGAGAATTTATTTGGTTATGAGTTTTGAATTTTTGATGTGACATATGAAATGAGAAAAGTCGTTTGGTTAAAGCATCCACGATGGACGTGTTAGTGAGTGTGTTAGTGTCAGTGGCCAAAATTTATGGAAGACATAATAACTTTTGGATACATAGTGGAAGTGTTAAGAAGTGTGCTAGTGTCAGCTGTTAACTTCTTTGTTAACTGTGGCTAGCGTTTTAGTTAGCGAGAGAGAGAGAAGGGACATGTGCTTGGGGAAGTCCTCCCAGATGTTTGACCGGAAGTCCCTCCGGACATTTGGTCGGAAGTCCACCCCGGATGTCCGGACCCTTCAAGAAAAGGAAGAAAAAAAAAAATTTGGGTCTGATCAGTTGACCGGTCGGACATCCGGGCAATCAACTGGTTTTTTTTTTTTTTTTTTAAACTTGTTGGGTTTTTTTTTTTTTGGGCTTGAAATTTTTGATTAAATTAAATTATTTATTTATTTTTTGTATTATATATACACATATATATATTCTTAACACACGCCTTAACACATCCCTTAACACATCCATTGCACCGCCTTTCACTTTCTAAAATTAACAAACTCTTAACACATATTTTGGGCCCCACTTTTATCACTTTTTGTCATATAACATACCTTAACATATTTTTTTAGCCATCCCACTGTGGATGCTCTTATAAGTTTTAATTTATTCAAAAACTTATAACTCATAACTAAATACACAAGTCAAAACTTTATCAAAAATTCTATTCAAAACTCATAACTAAATATATATATATATATATATATATATATATATATATTTTCTAAATAACAGGTGGCGATTGGCAATTGCAAAAAAAAAAAAAGTGTACTATTCCAGTCAATCGGCCGATCATCTGGGAGGATGTTCGGGCGGACGACCGGGCAGACCAAAAATTCAAAAATTGTCTAGTTTACCAAACATGTTTTCAAAATGTGTTTAGAAATTGATTTGGAATCATAATTTGAAAACTCAAACCAAACATAACATTCAAATATAAGGGTAACTCACACCAAACACATAATTTCCGACGCTTCATCTTTTTAAATTTTTATCAAATTATAATTCGATAAAAAGAATATTAAGAGTTGAAGATTCTCTTAATTGGAATTATAGTGAAATAACATCTTGAAATAGTGAAAGTTTGAATATGTGGTTGGTTGAAATGTATAATTTGATTAATTCTCTTATCATATTTGTATAAAAGTTGACACTTATGACCACATCATCATAAGTTGGATTATGGAAAGTTTTTTGAGATGTCAAATATTTTTCATTTGTAAATATCCTACCTATTAAAAAAAATAAAAAAATAAAAGAGAAAGAAAAAAATGTGTAGCTTTTGAATATACGTTTATCAATTTTGTTTTGTAGACATAAACAACTGATGTTTCAATTAAAAAATTAAAAAGTATAAAAAAAAATAGATTGGATTTTTTGGGAATAAAAAAAGCCATCTTACTCTTTTATATACTATTTGAAGATGGACTATTTTAATCACATAAAAAAATAGAAATTATATTTGGAAATTATACCTATATATTATGCTATTTGTAGACGTCCCCCGAACGCCCCGGGAGGGTTAAGTCCCGTTCTGTTCATATTGGGGTCACTACAGTTCAAGGACTCAAATGTCACGGTTCTTAATCTTGAACCAAAGAGTCCAAATCCGGCAAATCGTTTTGGAAAATAGATTTTTTGAAAGAAGTGCCAAACATGGACTGCTTTGCCAGATAACAGAGTCGCCACCTAAATATTTTTTAAAATGGGAAATTTAGGAAACCCTGACTCGGTGCCAAAGGCCACGTGTCCGTCATCACCAAAGTTGGCTCGGGAACTTGGGTACGATTGGGGAAGGTCACATCGTGAGCACCCCCGCTCGCCCGGTCAAAGACCGGCCTCTACTAACCATGATATCTTATTTTGAAAACATTGTGAGTTCTTATTCCGGTTATTAGCCTAGGTTACTATGTGATGCTCGCAGCAAATAAGTATAGACTGGGCCGCCTGAATTGGAACAAAACATTTCATGTTTGTTTGTTTGAAAATGGTTTGATGGTGCTACCCGCAGGTAGGCTAAGACGCGGATTTGCCACCCTCAGGTGGGCTTAGAAAACATGATTTTGCCACTATCTAGTGGGCTTAAAACAAACAGTTAATGAATTGCTCCAATTCAGATAACTCAACCTCCACCCACAGGCATTCAAGGCAGATATATCACATAAGCACATAGCCTCATGGTAAGCATGCTATCATGGCAACACTCACACGCATGCAAGGATGCTAAAGCATAAAACTCACCTAGTACTCCAAGCCAAAACAGGAACCGATTAGAAATCATGCATGGATCCTAAGTATACAGAATGCCTAATGCAACACATGCAAAATGCAACTATAGCAGGCTCGGCTATTCTAAAGATGGCATGTGAAATGCTACAACTATCACGTATTCAATTTGGAATTGAAATACAGATGCAGTTTGTATGATGCGCCGAGCCCGGTGCATGCAAAACAGATGAATGATGCAAACATGCTGTCATACTGTATGCTAATTGAAATATGCCCTATATCTAACCATCGTAAGCGGGTAAATAAAAGGGAAGAAAGACGTGGGGTTGGAAGACATACATCGCACTCACACACCCTTATTACAATTATGCCCTCACACAGGGGGTCCGAATAAATAATAATACAGTCCGAAATGAAATAATAATACAGATTTCTAATTAATGTACAGATTAACTACAAAAAAGTAAAACTGGCATGCAAGCCAGGGACTGCCTTGCTTCTGATGAATAATGTATGCCGGGCTGCTCTGGCGCGGAAATCCACTGGGATGCCCCAATTAGCCTCTGTTTGCACTTTTCTCGAAATGCGTGCCAAACTCTGAAAAGTTGTTGATCCTTGATTTTGCTGCAACAGAGAGCAGGAAAAGGGCATAGCAATGTATTTCACAAATATATGCATGCCTCGATCCTCGTGCCACCAATCACGCATATCGATGCATGATGGCCGAGGAGTCGGATTGCACAACTCAATATGGGATGAAATGCATATGAATGCTACAACAAACCCTAACTCCATCATGGGTAATCCGGAGTGTCGGTGACTGGGGAATTGAGACCCGTTCCGTCACTCGGAGTGCGAAACGTGCCTCGTTTCCCGTGCCCGGGCTAACTCCTATCCCGAACACGATGCAATATGCATGATATGTATGAAATGCAGCTAATATACAATTCTAGCATGCACAATGCTATGAGAATGAGATGCCTCGAAAAACGTGCACGCGGGCACGCAAACCGGGGGGATGATGTGAAATGCAAATCGGATAAAACCGAAGTGCCTCGCAATGCGTGCCCACAGGCACGTAAACCGAGACGATGATATGAAATACAAATCGGATAAAACCGAAGTGCCTCGAAATGCGTGCCCACGGGCGCGCAAACCGAGGTGATGATATGAAATGCAAATTGGGCTTAAACTAACATGAGTGGACCTCAGCCACACTCACATCAGACGCCGTCGGATAAAACAGCGGTGCCTCGAAATGCGTGCCCACGGGCACGCAAACCGAGGCAATGCATTAAAGCATGAAATGGCATGAAAATGCAAATTGGGCTTACACTAACATGAGAGGGCCTCAGCCGCACTCACATAAGATGCCATTGGACGAAAATGAAGTGCCTCGACATGCGCGCCCACGGGCACGCAAACCGAGGCGATGGCATACGGAATGCAAATGACATACAAATAAAATGTGGCGAATGGCATATGGAGAGTGCAAATTTCAGCAGCTAAATAAAGGGGAAAACAGCCCCGAAATGATACGAAATGACAATCAATGCATGAAATCATCCCGAAATGTGATTCTAAATACCCGAAATGGCCTACGGCTATGCTAAACATGCAAAATTGATACATGAAAGCAAAAACAGTAGCAAGGCAGCCCCAAATATGGCATTTTTTCAGTACAAAGCAAGGCTAAACAACAACTACAAGTATGGCAAACTTAGCATGCAAAAACGGGGAAAAAGAGGGGAATTACAAAGCAAGTAGTATATACAATGCTCAAACCAGAAAAATCAGTTCTACAAAATTAAAGAGGGACCAAAAATATGCACATTTACAATAGATGAGATCCTCCAATTCAGTGTGTAGAGATGCTTAACATAGCATGCAAGAATGAGCCAATAAAGGGCTGCAACATGAGGTACCATAAGAAATGACCTAACAACTTTGGACCCTTAATAAAACATGAAGAGTGGGTCATTTCAAGACACTTTCTAAGCCTGATGAAGGCTCAAATCAGCAACTAAGCAAGCCTAACAAAGCATGCAATTTTACGGAAAATAAGGGGGTACAACATGAAGTACCAAAAGCATGCATCAAACAACTTTAGACCCTTAACAAAACTTGACAAGAAGGCCAAAATAAGGATATTTTCAGTACTGATGATGGCTCAAAACAGGAGCTAAGTAAGCTCAAAAAGGCATTCAAGATGGGGCCAAAGAGAGGTATAAAGAGAGGTACAACATGGAGGCCTCAAACCAATTTGATCCCTTCTACAATGTTGTAGAGGGACCTAAAATAAACTCAATTTCAGTTAATGGCATGCTTAAAATCAGATCATAAACAGGCCAAAGAAATCATGCAATTTTACGGTAATTTGAAGTAATTACAAAGCAAGTGCATGATAGAGAGGACAAACAGGGTTGCGCCCTTCTTCAATGTTGAAGAGGGGCTCAAAATGAGCCCACTCACAGTTTACCTCATGCTCGAAATCAGATCACTCATAAGCCAAATATTCAATGCAAAATAAAGGCATACAAGATGCTATTGAAGCAAGTGCACCATAGAGGGCTCAAACAGGGTTGAGCCCTTAAACAAAGATGAAAATGAGCTCAAAAGAGGACCACTTTCAGTAGGGGTCGGAGCTCAACACAATAAGCAAATAGGCTTAAGATTTGAAGCAAAAATGAGCTCAAAAGAGGGTGAAGTGTACTTACCCTTGAAGATCAAGACTTTGGTTGCTCTTTACTTGATGAAAGTTGCTTCTAAGCTTCTCAAGAACCCCTCCTTGCTGCTGGAATGGAGTTGGTGATGGTGATGCTAGGTGTTGATGAACAAATGGTGCCAAGACTTGGATGTTTGAAGCTTTTTGGAAGAGAGGAATGGAGGAGATGTATATGCAAGGCTCAAAGGATTTTTTCTCACCTTCAACCAGCTGGTGGCTGCTGGTTTATATGGCCAAGAAAAGGGGTGAAAAAGGAGGGCAAAAAGGTGGGAAAAATATCTAGATATTTTGCTCTAAATATCTTTCAAAATATCTTTCAAAATATCTAGATATTTTGCTCTAAATAAAAAGTGGCGTTCGGCCACGAAGTGGGCATCTGAGGCCCCAGTGTTCCTCAGAATGACAAAACAGAGGTTCCTGCCAAAAATCGGAGAAAACCGATGCGAAACGAATGCTCGGGGGCCAAACCGCGAGGTTCGGGGCCCGAAAACCAGCTATAAGCACCGAAAGTGGCATACGGCCACGAAGTGGGCATCAGGGGCCCCAGTGTTCCTCGGTATGATAAAACAGAGGCACTTGACAAAAACCGAAAAAATCAGAGATGGTTGGGCGGTCCCGAACCGAGGCACACGGCCTGACGGTCCCGAAAATCGGGAACCGGGCTCCGAAATGGGCAAAATGGCCTACGGCCACGAAATGTAGCGCACGGCCACCGAGAGATAGTCTACAGGACTACTCCCTTCCCGCAGGAAAGAAAACAGAGAAAACCGAGTCTGGTTCGCAAACCGAGACAAGGTACAGAAGAAGGTTCGGAAGTCCGGAGGCGGGGCGCACGGCCGCGACTCTAAGACTTCTGAACGAGCACAACATGCAACATCACCGAGCGCTCAATCGGTGACGTCTGAGTCTTAAGGTCGGTCAAAAATGGGGTGTCTACACTATTATGTAACAAATTAATTAATATATATGAAAAGTTATACTAAGCTTTCATTTTCAATTAATTGAATTATGATTACCAAACTAACAAATAGCAATAATGGTATAATAGGATAGAAAAAGATAAAAATAAAAAATACAATGATATTTAAAAGTTTTAAATTTACCTAGTTATACAAAAATCTAATGTTATAGTACAATCTTGAATTCCCAAGAAAATTTCATATTTTCTATAAAATAAAATGACAATAAAAAATAAAAAAATTCAATACCCATTTCTTTTACTTCAATTTTACGATTTTCATTAAAAAAACAAAATCCGATCAAAATCCTTGACACAGAATGGGCATAGATACTTTGATTGCAGCTATCATCACCAATAATTCTTCTCCACCATAAAAACCTATAAACAAACACATAAATTTTACTAAAATTGAAATCAAAACCAAACCAACAACAAAGAAAGAGAATCACACAGGAAAAGGAAAATTTACCCATAAATCCTAATTTTTGAAAAGTTGAACCATTTAGTCCTAAAAGTTTTCTTATGCTCCATTTAGTCCCATTTATACATCATCATGATGTTCATGATATAAATGAATTTGATGTTTCATTCTATAATTTCAAAATTTATTGAAATCTAATGAACATTAGATGTGTGAAATCTAATGTTTGAAACATTCATCCTATAATTTCAAACATTATTGAAATTTGATGAACATTAGATATTTGAAATCTAATGTTCGAAACATTAATCTGATGTTTGAAACATTGTAATGAGACTTTTCAGTCTATAAGAAAACTTTTAGGACTAAACAGTGTATAAGTTATTAATTTGGGATTTATTGGTGCATCCCCCAAAAATAAAATTAAAAAACAAATAAATTTATGGAGTGGTAGGATATTATCCCCCAACAACTTAGACTTCGCCCCGCCTAATCGGTCAGCTCCTCCACCAGTGCCTGCGAAGTCTAGGAATTGGAATGACTAATCAGATTATTCTTTAAATAAGACTTGAAATTTGATTAATTTGTCCCATTAAGTAATTTAAATTTTTGATAGATATACATTAAACAAATAGATAATTACATTATTAAATCATAATTCAAATTTAGATTTTGTCATATCTTTTTGAAATCTATATCTAAATTATTATATTCTTTATTTTTGTGTGGTTTCTATTTTTCTTTTCAATTTATTTAAGATGGAGTTGTAGGTTTCTATTTTTTTTTAATTTAATTTATCTATGATTTCTATTTGTTTTTAATTATTATTATTTAGGTAAGTTATGATGTAAGTTAGATATGTGAGTTTTATTGATTTAAAATATGATGGTGTGAGATATTTTCAAATTAGATTTGTTTATATAGAATTTAAAGGTTTTTAAAATTTAAAATTGGATATTGAGAGGCAAAATTTTTTTTTAACTGAATAAATAAAAATCATATTTATTAATTTTATCTGTTTGTATATCTGATTTTTAATTTTTTTTTGTTTTGTTATAATATAATATATAAGATATAGATAGATACCCACAATGAAAAATATTATTTGATTTTTTGAGAGAGAAAATGAAGGCAAGTTTTAATATTTTCTTTTGGAAATCGATGAGAGAAATTAGAATTGAGAGATTATAAAATATTTTTGTTATCTTTCCATTTGAAATTCATAAATTAAGAAATAATTATTAGTTCCAAAATAATTAAATAGGTATGGGAGAAGTTGAAAAAGATTGTATGGAAGAAGTTAAAAAGGTTTGGGAGAAGTTGAAAAAGATTGTATGGAAGAAGTTAAAAAGGTTTGGGAGAAGTCAATAAGTGCTGAGTTTTTTTTTTCTTTTTAAATGAAAAAATTAAGAAATTACGATTGAAAACTTCCATAAGCCTTGTAAGTTAGAGAATCCATTTTCCTTATATAATATATATAGATAGATGAGTAATGTTAGGGATCATGAAAAAAATATCATGAAGATGATCATGAAAAATTCTTCACCTTTGGATTCTACATACAATAAAATATCACACACTAATCAAAAAATAAAATTTTTTTATGATATTTTTTATGATATTTTTTTTTATGATTCTTAATATTATTCTATATACATAGATAGATAGATTGATGCTTTGTTTGCTTATTTCTTGGTCTCGAGGTTTGTTCTCCTATCATGACCCCCGTTAATGATTGAAAAATGTGTCTTTGTATTTAAGTTTTCATGTTAATAGCAGAATTATAACAAAATTTCCAATTTCATATCATAAATAGGTCAAACATGTATTTATAACAACAAAGACAATAATTTTAAAAAATAAATGTTATATAAATTAAAATTTTATAAAAAAAAAATATTTATTAATGTGACACTTGTAACATTATTAAAATGAATTCTGATTGAGATTTCAATATAAAATTTGTTAATTTATATAAATATTTTTCAAAATTCAAGACATTTAAAGTAATTACTTCTAAAAATTCAAGACATTCAAAGTATTTAGTCTATTGGTAGTGCTACATGTATCAATTAATGCACACACTAATATACTAACTAATGTTATGTCATTATTACTAACCCTACTTATTATATAAATTATAAATATTTAACACCTTTTAAATCATACCACATCATTTGTTAATATACTAGTTAATATATTAATTGATACATATAGGATTATTCTTAACCTATAGGCATATAACATTATGACAAAATAAAACTGATTACAAAATTATCCTGATTGTGATTCTCTTGCATTATATATTTATGAAATAGAAAAATTTCATTATACCATCTAACAGTTACAAGAAAATCATTTTAGCTAGTGTAATGACTTATTTTTAAAAAATTTAAAATAATAATAAATTCACATATCTATTTTATAACCATCAAATATGTAAAGGAAGTCTTCGTTTAGTTGTATTCAAAAGAGACACAAAAGTAGTGGGTCGCATTATTTTAGTTAATAAAATCCAAGTAAAAACACCATATCCATTTGCTCATGGACATGAGTGCATAATAAGGTGCAATTTGGACGGGTTTGATCAGATTACGAGATTGTCCAAACTTAATTTAGATTGTTAAAATCTACCTAAGTTTGAATTGTAATTCAAAGTTGTCTGACCAAGCCCAACTCAAGTTAAACTTGAATTGTCCAAGTTGCACAAATTCTACATAATTTTTTTTTCCAGCTAAATTATTAATTTATTAAAATTATACTCTATATATATATTTAAATAATTAATAACATCAAAATAAATTACTTATATAATGTAAGAGAGATGTCGCTATGACAGTCTTTACAATTAATAAGTGAAAATAAAAAATACTAGATTTTGTGTTACTTGTGTATATAATATATATTCAATATGATTTAATGACCTAAATTATTTTAATTTCATGATGTAATAGCTAATAATTAATGTGTATTTAATATTTTTATATATCTATATATATAATTCGGATTTCAGATTGTTCGGGTTGTTTAATGTCTTTTCTAAACCCACCCAAATTTAATGATCTAAATTATTTTAATATCATGATGTAATAGCTAATAATTAATATGTATATTTAATATTTTTATATATCTATATATATAATTCGGGTTTCAGATTGCTGGGATTATTTAATGTCTTTATCTAAATCCACCCAAATTTAATTCGAACTATTAAATTTTTACCTAAATCCATACTGAATTCAAAAATATATTGTCTAAACTCCAAAAAAATTTAAACTAGACTCAAATTGTTTTAATTGAGCCTGCCCAAATTACACATAATCCAAACCCCCACTTCTCTCTACATGGGTGTGGTTTGGGAAAATAAAATAAAATTGCGTATGACTTCATTGTAAGATTAGAAATAGCAGAAAACCAACTTTTTTTCCCTTTTTTTTTTATTTTTTATTTTTAATTTCAAAGGGAAGAAAAATACAATAATAATAACACCCATTAATATGAGAAACATGATTACATTATTTTAAAACAAATCATAAAAAATGTCTGGTACACATAATTTGTTAGGTAAGATGATTGAAGTGGTTGTAGGAAGCTGAGAGTTTGCCAAGCGTTGTGGCTGGAGGAGGGTGGTGGCTGGAGGGAGAGAGAGGTCAGAGATGGTGGGAGGAGCAACAAAAGAAGCATAATTTTTTATTCCCAAACATTCAGTAAAATTTGAAGCATACAACTCTTGTGGGTTGCACTAAGGGGAAAATGTTCAAATAATTAAAATTTTAATATAATTCAACAAGATTTTCACTACTTTATTGATTTTTTTAAATTATTCAAAACACCGACTACTGGCCACTCTTCACACTTTGGGCATTTCCAGATTATTATTTTTTTATTATTTAAAAAAAAAAAAAAAAAAAACGAAACAACCGTGTGAAACAGGTTTTTATTCACAATTTACCAATTTATGAAACATCAACAGAAATCAATAAACATATTGGGTCGTTTGCTAAAGTAGTCTGGAAACAAAGTTCTTTTTTGTTACCCACAAAAACAAAAACAGGAGACTTATTTGGTAAACAAAAATGTTTAGAAAACAAAAAAAATAAATAAACATGTTTGGAGAGTTTGGAGGTGGCAGCCGACAATGAAGGGGTGGTCAGAGGAGATTATTATCAGAGTTGGCGGTCGGGAGTGTCACCAGAGCTCACAGCGGTGGCCAATCACCGAAGAGTTGCTGCAATGTGACAGGAGCTCTCCAAGCTCACTGGCAACTAGAGTTGGGTGGTAGCTGGAGGTAGTGGGAGAGAGGATGGTGAAATTTTGTTTTGAAAACACAAGTATTTCATTTTTTAAAAAAATTGAAAATCTTTGGAATCAATCCATTTTTTAAAAACAGAAGGAAAATACCAAACAAGTTTTCATTCTCAGCATCAAAAACAAAAACAGAAAACACAGGCGCAACAAATGACTCCATAATACCAAACATACCCACACACAATCTGAATCTATTAAAAGAACATACCAAACTGTTGCAGAAACCTCATACCAGGGTATAGGACATCTTTCAATTCCTCCATAATATGCCCAACAATAATTCCCATCAACACTGCAAACAGATACACAACTTCAAGAAACACATCAGTTTAAACATTAATAGCTAAGAAAGAATTTAGAAACAGAAGTACTCAAGATACTCCAAGGAAGATGGGTAGCAGACAACTTTCGGTATATATATTACTTCCTAAAAGGCTTCTAATTAAGTCATCATATTTCACATAAGCAAAAGGACCATGGTTTTTTAGGTCCATATTTTCCCATCTTGAAAAAGAAATCAAAATGAAGGAGTTGAAGATATAAAACTTTATTGATGAACTAAGAGATAAAGCAGCAAGCACAGGATATGATAGAACACATTATTTCAAAAAAAGGAAAGGCATTTCAAAAACTCAGAAAATAAAAATTGTCTCAATGTGTACTTTCAGGAGATTGATGTATCCGACTTAAATTTACCATCGTAGACTCAATTGACTCGGGCATCACTGCCTCACATGCCTCAGAGGACACATCAGAAAAAAGCGAGGGACCACACTTAGTATCATGCAATTTCGGTCCATCATTATTGGAGCCGATAGCCCTGCTCACCTCTTTAACCTTACTCGGTGAATTGGCTTCAGACAGTTCTACATTTTCTGGATCTGAAGATTTGTCTTCAACAATAGAATCCAGTGTCTCTTGCTTTGAAACCAAATCCAATTCCAGATTCTCCTCGTTTAAAGCTGCAATTGATGATTCTGATTTCTCAAGACTGTCAACTAGAACTGGCTCGTCTATCTTCTCACAGGTGGTTGCAGGAGACACTTCTTCCATTTTGACATCGTTTAAAACTGAAACTGCAACTTCTGCTTCTTGTTGATCACAAGCCGGTACCACCTCCCCTTGTTTATAGTCATCTAAACCCGCTACCTCTTGATCCAATGTTGGACCAGACTCAAGGTTCTTCACATTGGAAAAGGGTACTTTATCGACATTTATGGCTTTGACATCTTCTCTTAGCTTCTTGTACAGGGACATGGCTTTCTGCAAGTTAATCACAAAATCAGAAAGATAATTTAGTCATATATATTCAACCATTGGAAACATCATATATCCATTACATGTGCTGAAATTTAAGATCACCAACTTAAAATTGAAAAAATAGTAAATACTGTAAATGTATATGGTTCAAGTAAAGCCAGCAAAACTGCCCTAAAAATGGAATTATCTAACCACAAAGTCAAGAGAATGACATGGTTCTTCCTTCCATTTTGAAACAAAACACCATCAATACTTAAATTTTCAACATCATTCTATATTGGAATTCTTGTTAACAAGCATTTAAAACATACTTTATACATTTCTCAGCATGCACACACCTGAAAAACAGCATCATTTATGGTAGGAAAAAGTGAAACACTCGATGTTTTCTCAGGAAGCTTCACTGTGGCATCCATCGCCTCCTATCAAATGAAAAAAAAAAAAAAAAAACTCCATTATAACTAAACAGCTAACAATTAAGAGAAACGAGATAAACTACTGGTTGAAAATGTTAAAATTTATACCTCCACAAATAAAATCTTGGAATCATCTTCTTCAGAATTTGAGTTCTGATCCATACCCATTAAACTTGTGTACTGGCTATACAACTCAGGATGAGTAAGATCTGCTGAAATGTCAAGCATGGAAAGATAAACTTGTGAAAGACAAGAATCATCCTTTCTTGAAAGGTTGGGCATCTCCTCAAGAATGGTTTTGGAAGTTTCAACAGTATCCCTTTCACGAGCATCACTCGACTGATCGATGTCAACACTTTCAACCAGAACACTGGGTTGTTTTTTATCATTCTGAGCTTGCAGACCTGACTGACCAGCCCAAACGTCATCTGCTGGTCCTCGAGCTGAATAATCCTCTTTCTGGGGTGCAGATGGCAACTCTGTGCTTGCACCACTATTTTGCCCCTTCCACGCATCACCACTTGTCTCCCACACTCGACCACCCGTAAGGCTTCTATTATGGTTCCAATCTAGTCTCCCATACATGTGGGATTCATCCCCAAAAATAGCACTGCTTCCATCCCATCCATGGATAGGAGGGCACGAGTCATCCACTGGATTTCGCCAACCAAGTGAACGCCCATGGCCAGAAAATCTGTCACCATCAGGGACATGATAAGGAACCCCAGATTGGTTTAATTCCATTGACGATCTAACACCGAACATTGGAGGAGCGCGGAACTGTTGCATCACTGGATGAAAACCTACCGGCGGTGGACCATGTTGGAAAGGCATGAAGCCATTTGCCATAGGGGAAGGCCAGTTCGGGATGCCTCTCCAAGGACTTCCTTGCACTCTTCCCATGTTGGGATCACCAATCCTCCTATGCCGGTTGTTTGACTTGCCTCTATTGTCATCTTCCAAAGAGCCAAAAGCTACAGGGCTGTCAGCCCCCATCCTGAAGGGGGGAGGAGGAGGTAAAAGAGACCTGGAATTGCTAGACAAGTGACTAGTTCTACTAAAAGGTGAGGAAACAGAAAAGTTGTCTCCATCTGCCTGAGAAAGCTCATCTCCTGGAAGTGTCTCCATAGGCACGTCACGACTTCCTCTGCCTTCCCTAGCAGAATAATCCTTTGCATCCTTCGAACCACCACTCTTTTGCCCCAAGTCCTCCACATCAAGATTACGCCTAATATTGGATCTATTCCAGTGTCTGCGGTCAGTACTTGTTGAAGATGGAGATCTATCCACCACATGCAAGGGTGAAGTGCGGGCATCGGCCTTTGGACGCCTGTCAGCTGATAACTCACCCAAATGACTGTCATCCTTTTGAAGAGATTTCTCAATTGACCGAGACAGTGAAGCCTTCTCAGTTCCTCCAGCAACACCAGAAAATTCTTTGCTAGAGGTTACATTATGTCGAACTCTCTCTTCATGTGCATAGTCTCTATATTTTGATTCTTCTTGCTTTGAAAGCCTGAAAGGGGACAAGAATTTGAAAATTAAAATAATTGGCGTGCACAATTTAGTAGCTAATGCAGTACATAATACAATAAATCAAATATAATAATGTTCTCACTGGACAAATTTAAATAGAATCAGTAGCATAGATCTAACCCTAGAGTGTGCTTAATCACACCCGGACAAATTCCAAAAAAGATATATATATATATATATATCAATGGTAATTCCAAATCAGGTACATGATTTATGTGCAAGTGCATATCACTTTTTGCTCACTATCCCGGTCATCCCTTCCATCACATAAGTTCAATCCTAATCATTACCTTTTCTGGTCATTCACATTGTATTGACCTCCACTCCTGAACAACACTAGACTCTTGAAGTTAAATCCACTACCCCCAAACATCTTTCTAAGATATTATCACAGTTAAGACACACACACACACACACACACACACACCCCGCCTAACAGTTTAATCATGTTTGATGACTGTCAATTAAAATCTCACTGAAAATAGATCCCTCCACTAAGAAAAAGCTCCCATCTAAAAAGCAGAGTATAGCCAATCCAAGTCCCAATAAGGTCACTCATTGATATAGGGTGGTCTACCATGTGCACCACTAGTAGTACCAACTAGCAAAGCATACTAACTACAATCACAAGTGATAATATAGTGGAACACAGCTATCGAAATGCCCGTTTCAACAGTTTCTGACTTCAAACAGTGTCAGACCGCATCTAGTCAAGTGAGAGTGCCAGACGATGAATCACACTTTACACTCCATTCAAGCAAGATTGTAAGGCCTTGCCAAATATTCTCATTAAACCTGTGTCGCAGATTTTACAGGAAAAGTTTACTTTGAGAGGGGAACACATTATTTTACTTTCCAACAAAATTGTCATCCTAACCAAATGGAGCAGTGAGAGAACTTTGATTTGAAAAAATCATGATAACTCATTCGGATATCACCAAATACTCGGATGACATTCAAATTTTCTGAAAATGCAGTATTTTGTCATGTGCCAAGTATTCAAAACAGATTCCCAATGTTAGAAATTATTAGAGAAGCCAATTTATGAGTAAGGTCCCTAATTATTTCTAAATATTATCTACTCCCTAAGCCTAAATTCTTTTTCCATCTTTGAGCAGCCAACTTTTGAAGAAGACAAGCATATGCATATGCATTCACATTCAAGTAACAATATTTTAATCTACAAAGCAACCCTTCAACTCACACTATTATACGCATTTACATTCATCCAAAAAGGCTAATATTGGAAGATCATAAGATTATATTCCTTGACTTTTGAAATGAAAAACCACTGTGGGACATCCCAAAAAAAGAAAAAACCGATAATATGAAAAGAGATAGTTGTTACTACAATAAACTCCTCTCATAAGAGTACTTAACCATCTCATATTGTTTCCTGGTATCAGTTTCCATCACCATTTCCATACTGGCAGATCTTGGTAATGACAGTGGCAAACAAGCATTTGACACTGATACAAAGTACCCACCGCAGAGTACCATATTGAGTTTGGTTATTGTTCCCATTCCCATTCAAACTGGTGGTACATTCATTACCCAACCCAATGAAAGGACATAGACAAGATGCCAATGCCCACGTATAATACTAACAGTGTTTGGTTCTAGCAGTAGAGCAGACACTGCATCCGTGCCCAAACCATTGATCATAATAAACAATCTCGGTATGTTTATCAGGACCAATTGAATTTTTAAAAATATATATTGAAAATAAGAGTAATAGGGTTCGGTATCATTTATACCCAGGAATTAAACTGCATCTTACAAAACGTAACTGAAAATCAACTTCTGTACTGCATTAAAAAAAATGCCAAACAAATTACCTGTAATGATCTTTTGCAGCATGAGAACTAGAGTTAGGGGAATTCCGCCGTCTGCTGTGGTTTGGAGTAATATCCACATCAGCATTACGTGCGTTAGACCTTCCTCTATCACTAACTGACTCGACTCTAGCACTGCTGATAGATTTCTTTCCTGCGTCAGAATGTTGCTCTTTCGTACTCCGAGATCTAATATCACCATGGTCCTCTTTGTCACTGGTTCTTCTCCTTCCTTTATCATCTTTGTATCTGGTACCTCTATCATCATAAATTGGACTACCATCACGATTATTTGATTTCCTGTAATGAAGCTCAGCAGCATTACTTTCATCCCTCGAACGCTTGATATCAGACCTATCACTAGTGCGATCTCTTGAGGAGCGTTCATCCCGGTACTTGGCATCCCGGAATCTCTTATCTTTGTCACTATCATCTCTTTGCTTCCCGTCCCTGCGTCTACCATCTCTGCCAATATCTTCACCATTCTTCTCTTCCCTGTTTCTACTATCCCTGTTTCCATCTTCAGCATACCAATCATCCCTGTGCCTATCATCTCTGTCCCCATCTTCACGATACTTATCATCCCTGTGTCTATCATCTCTATCCCCATCTTCACGATATTTATCACCCCTATGCCTATTATCTCTGTCACCATCTTCACGGTACTTATTGTCCCTTTGTCTATTATCTCTGTCGCCATCTTCACGATACTTATCTTCCCTGTGCCTATTTTCTCTCTCACCATCTTCATGGTATTTCTCGTCCCTGTGTCTATTATCGCCGTCACCATCTTCCCGATGCTTAACATCCCTGTGTCTGCTATCTCTTTCAGCATCTTCTCGATACTTATCTTCCCTGTTTCTATTGTCTCTATCACCATCTTCACGGTGCTTATCTCCAGAACTTCCATCCTTACGCTTCTCATCCTTGTACCTGCTATCTTTGGCACGCTCACCCCTCAAAGATAGTCGTCTATCTTCACTTTCTTTTACATCATCTTCATATTTATCCTTATCATTAGAGCCATCTCTTCTCCTCCTTATCCGTTTCTCAAGTTCCTTCTCTAATTCAGGATTTCGTAACTCATCTTGTATAGGCCACTCTGAAATAATAAGCAAAATAAGATTGACTAATCAATGAAAGTGTAACTGAAATCCAGTGAAAGAAAAGATAAAGTGAGAATTTCTCTACTTTTAAACACCTAAAAACATCAAACTTCTTGGGGCTAAAGATTTTGCAAGAGTTATATTGTGACACATCAGAAGCACAATAAGTTGCATGCTCTAAATTCGTCATATAGTATGTTTTAGAATTAGCAAACACAGTCTACTATGTGATTGGAAGGATGTAGTAGTCCAGGGCAGGAACATTCATTGCAAACGCAATTGTGACCAAAACAGTGAAGGAAATGAATTTAGCATATTTAGTAGCTCTTACATGTTTACCACAGAGTAAAAGGTGTTCCTAACAATGAAAAAAATTAAGAACAAAGACGGGATAGAACTGTGTAAAAAAAGCACCTACTAAAAAAGCATGAAGACTTGCAACTTGGTAGAGGTCCCACGCTACCTCATAAGCTTAGCATCATATAACCAACCCAACATAAATAAAATCCAAGCCCATTCGAGTACGTAACTTATGAGAAAATTAGGATAATGCTTTATGAAAATGAAAACAAGGAATCCTAAGGTGGATGACTTGTAAAAGCCACAACGTATATAATTCATGCATCATCAAGATAGATTACAGGAAAAAATAAAATAAAATAAAGAAACAAAATGAGACAAAACTGGTTCTTGTAGGAGTAATAATGAATTTTGGGCTGGAGGTTGGGGCTGGGGCTCTCATAAAAAAAAAATACCATATTATCAATGCCAACAGTTTTATGCACTCAATTTTTTCTCTTTTCAGTTATTTCTATTTTTTTATTTAATTAGTTTGTTCTTCAATTCAATGACACTTGGCAAAATTGTGAAACATGTAAGATAGTGAGAAAAATAGTGACAAATAACTGAATGTAAAAATAAAGGCTGCTGTCTACAAAGAACACACACAACTTAAAACAAGTTATGCAGTGACTGCACTGTCATGCAGTAAAACAAGTTAAAACTGAAAGCTTCCCTAATGTAGATACTTTAAAACCTATTCCGCTAATGTAGATGACCAAAAGGCTTCCCCGTTCACTTGTTAAGGAAAGAAAAACCCATAATTTCTACCTTTTCCAATTCAAATGATATGCAGAGCAAAAATGTGTATGCTTATAGGAATCTTTTGATAGAGGACATTAAACAACACGTCTACACACATATCAATCAACACCATTACTAACTACAACTATAGTAAACCAACAATGTAGTATTGGCATGGTAACAAACAACATTACTTCTCATAGACACACAACAATTAGTTACCTTACCAGTATTTTCTCTACCCCGTTTGCCCTGTCTCTCTTCACCAAAATCCACCAAATGCGATCCTTGTTTCCTAGACGCTTCATCACCCACTGCCACTGCTTCTGTTTCACGTTTAATCTCCTGAATCTTCTTCTCCCTCTCCAACCCACGTTCCTTCTCCTTTGACTCCTTTGAATCTTTAACCTCTTTTCTACCAGAATCTTTTTCAGACTTTCGCTTCGAGTCAACTCTGCTACTACTCTTACTCTCCTCTTTCTCTGGCACTAAACCCCCCTTCTCCTCCTTCTTCTCACTACCACCATCGTGCCTTTTACTGCTTTTACTCTTCAAATCAATCAAAGTCGTCGACTTTGAGCTTTTCTCTCCATCAATCCTCGAACTTTCCCCTTTCGTCTCCTTTTCGACAATTCCGCCATCGCCTCTCTCATCCCCACCGCCATTCCATCTATCGGAGCCGGCACTAGCATCGGCCTTCTCCTTACGCCGCTTCGAAGAGCCATACTCTTCAACCGTATCGCCATTACCGTGACCAGACAGATCTTTGCCCAAAGAGAGTTTTCGCTTCTCGCTCAACCCCGAATCCCTATAAACCCTAACTGACTCCTCTTCCTTACCGCTCCTATCCTTCATCTTGACATCCTCCTCCGAGTCCGAGTGCTCTCTAGCCTCTCTCGAACTGTGCTTGCTCTGTTTGTGCGATTTGTGCCGCGAACTCCGTGGCATAACTGTAAAATAGTACAAACACCACGAACCCCAAAAAAAAAAAAAAAAAACTCGAAATCCAAAACCCTAGTTCTCAACCCTCGATGAACAAAACAATAATCATCAAATAGATTCCATTGCGACGATATATCACCGGTCGAATAGTCACCGGAATTTGTCAAGTCCGGCCGATTAGGTCACCGGAAAACCGACGGTTCCGATCGGATCGGTGGATTGCGGCGCAATCGGAAACGATTGACAGATGGTATAGAGATAAATCGATAGATATAGAGAGAGAAAGTGTAGAGAGAGAGAAGGGGGCGGTCGTCGATGTAGAAGAAAATGTGGTGGAATCTCTCTAGAGTTTTAGAGAGAGAGAGAGAGAGAGCGCGGGGGGTGTCGGAGGCGATTGATCGTTGCTGTTGGTGCTAAGAAATTAAAGAGTGATTCGTATCGACAACAAGGATAACTGATACTGAAATGACTATTTTGCACTTTGGTGTTTTTGTAATTGAGAATCTAGGGCGTTAAGTGGATATTTTTATCCGTATAAGAGCATCTCCAATGGTTAATCTTTTTTTTTATCAAATTTGAGTAAAAAAAAGATTATTTTCTTAATTTGATATAGGCTACTCCAATGGTTATCATCAAAGGCAGGGGTCGACCGGTAAGGCAAATATATATATATATATATATTTTTTTTTACTTGTTTGAACTTGAATATTTGAACTGTTTGAACCTTTTATCGATCGATCGGTTGGTCGACCGGCCCAACGTCCAGCAGGTTGATCGTGGCCCCACTTGCAACGTTACAGCACAGTGAATTGGTGAAGGCTCACGTAGATTCTCAATTTGATGAAAAATTTGTTCTGTTCTCAGCTTGATATCGGTTTAGTGAAACCATTGGAGCAAAAAAAATGACTTTTTTCATCAAATTCAAATTTGATACTGAATTTGGTTCACCGTTAGAGATGGTCTAAACTAATCGAATCAAATTGATCTGTTGTATTTTGGACATATGTGTGATGATGAGTAAATAATTATGGATTGATTTTTTTAAATTTTTCTAGTTTTGAACGGATTGTGAATTTGAGATTTCTTTGATCGCAACTGAATCACCAAACTGTGAATATCCCTAATAATTTGTAAGGCTTTAGGTTGTTAATTTGTTTAGATATTCTGTTTATGTTTTCAATATATTCTATTATATTTTCAATTTATAAATCCTTTTATCAAATGTCTAGTGTTGATATTTGGTATTTTTATGTAAAAAATATAATGTTTAATTTTGTCATTTTTTTAAAATTCAAATTAAATAGTTTTTAAATAAAAAAAGTAATGAAATAGTTTTGATAATGCATAGTTTTGTTTTATGCATTTATTATTAATATTTGACAATTTACTTGATAATCTTTTAATTATGTCGAGTTGAATTGTTATCTAAAAAAAATATTGACAAGTTATTGTATTCTGTTCAAAATTTATAAAAGTTTAAACCATTAAATCAATTCGCATTTATCCGTCAATACATCAATCTACTCAATTTAAATCCGTCAATTTAGTAAACGGATGGAAATTGATTTTTTCTAACCCATCAATTCAAAGATTAAAAATTTTTCAGCTGTAATAGAACGGCAAACCCCCCTAATTAGATCTAAAAGGGCTGTATACGTGTATTGGTATCTGTGGAAAAAATCGACAATTTGCTTTTTGTTAGGGGATGTTTGGTAACCGCTATAAGTTGAGTAGGGTTAGTAAGAAAATAACTGCTATGCTATCCTCAATCAAAACAAGAAAAAGAAAATAACTGCTTTGTATAATTTTTCGAGTCTTTTTTGTATTACTGGTTCATAAGTAATATGTTTTTATTAATTGTTTAATAAGTATTTTCAATTAAAAAAATCAATTATGGCTATCTAAATAAGTGATATAAAAAATAAAAAAAACCGTCACGTTTGTTATTTTTAAATTAAGTGATATAAAAAATAAAAAAAACCGTCACGTTTGTTATTTTTAAATTAAATTATTAATGTTATAATATTAAGTTTGAGATGTAATACTATTTTTCATTAAAATAAAATAATGGGGATAAAAAATTCTTTCACCACCTATGCTAAATACACTATTTAGAGGAATTTGTAATCTTATTCATTTTAAAAAACAAATATAATTTTTACCGGTCATATAGATTATCAATCTAATCTCAACTTTCTACACATGTAAACTACGTACAACCGTAAAAAATAAAGTGTGAGAGTCCTATCATATGTTCCCTTTTCGACTCCTTGACATTGTTACTAATAAATGAATAAGCCAAAATATAAAAAAATATATAATTATAAACAAAAGAAATATATTAAAAAATGTATATTAAAATCTTATTTTTTTTTAATATCAATGATCAAGTGCATAAAGGGATGTAAATTTGGCCTGATCCGGCTTAGCTTATGCCGGGCCTCGTGGGCTCCTATCAAAATTCAAACCGGCCCACGGGCCAAAAATTAGGCCCAAGCCCATGGATATTCGGGCCTTGGCCTAGGCCTAGGCCTAGGCTCGGGCTTGAGCGGGACTGAATAATTTTTTTTTTGTTTTTTAAATTTTTTCTACCAAAATTATATTATTTTCCATTAAAAAAACACTGGGCCTCGGCGCTGGCTGGGCCTTGAGTGGGCCTACGGGGTTGGACCGGATTTCAAAATGATGGCCTAGGTCTTAGCCTAGGGTCTGTGACACCCCAAATTTTAAGGACATCAAAATAAAATTTAAAATTTAAAATCAATGTTGCCACCAATATCACCAACATACATTAATTAACAGCCCAAAAATTTGAAAGTTTTCAAATTACAATTATAAAAATACTTAAAACTTAGTCTCAGTACAAAAAAATAAAATAAAAAATAACACAAAAATATATAAAAGAAAACTAGAGAAAAACTAGGAAATTTTACAAAAAAGTCCGTGGAACTTGGAGACTCTTCAAGCTAACTAAGGCTGAATGTCGCCCTGCAAGGCCTCGGTGTTTCCTTCATTTTCTTTGGTACCTGGCATAAAACGCCAAGGCAACAAGAATGCCAATGAGCGACGAGCTCAATAATATACTATAACTCGAAAATACCCACCCCGATAATAATACTCACAATTAATGAATAATGTGTAATAACAGAATAACAGGTAGCATTTAATAAGCATAACAAGAATGCCAACAGTTAAAATAATAACAATAGATAAATAAATTAATAAAAAAAATGGCAAACGAAAATAGTAATTCATCATAAGGAAAATGCACACTTTTCTTTTTAAATTCTCATGGATTTAGTTTATCAGATAAATTTAAGTAACTCCCCGCGGAGTATTATTTCCACTCAACCGCTAAGCAATGCCCACGGGCAATTCTGACTCCCCCTTGGTCAAATATTCAAATGTTACTTGCTGTAACTACCAATGATGCCCACGCACTAGGGTTACGTACCCGAGTCGTGACATCACGATTTGCTCTAAGGGAACGGTCTATGTTGTGACACCCGCACCACCAACCTTATATCGCCTACACCGATAAGAACCGAAATACCTTCCCGTGCCATGTTAGGGTTCGCAACTCACTGGTGCAAGCTTCTAAACCGGGCTCACCCCATCACTTTTAAATTTTTAACGTATCATCGGTTCAATTTCGTGTTTCTTTACTTTGTCGAATTCACATTTTCATGCATGTGCGAGTTTTAGTTTGAGAACCACAGTGACCTAATGTTTATATAGCACAACACAATCATATATGGCAACCAAAATAAATGTGATAGAATGTCTTAGAAATCATCACAAAATTTCTTAAGAGTTCACACACTTCTTCTTTCAGCACTGTATGGTCAGACAAAAAAAATATGAAACCCATACCAAACGATGTTCAACCATTATAATATTTCAAATGGTATTAGTTCATCGAGTTAGGAAAATATTTCGAGAAGAATACCAGGGCTAAAAACGATTTTAAAATGGAGAAATAATTTTTGGAAGAAATCTGGTTTTCTAGGACAGTGAGTTACATTACCCTCCAACACAGGTGTTCTGTGTTCGAAAAATAAAAAGGGGTCTGAAACGATGTCGAAAAGAGGCATGGTCAGAACGGTTTGCTAATTTTTTTAGTTTAGAACATATTTCCAGAAGGGTGTGAAGACTGAAAACCAGTCAAAGATGGTCAAATAATTTTTATAAGAAAACTGGACAGATTCTATCACATTTTGGAAAAATTAGCGTTTCTCTCTCAATACTTAATAAAAAATTATGAAACCAGCGGCATTTGAAAGGTAACTTAAAAATATAACTTTGCCAATTTGAATCACTTGAAAATTCATTATGTGGAATAAACAGTGACTTGGTAAACTCAGCATTGTTGTTGCCTCCAAACAGCAATGAAGTTAAAAATATATTCAGGCCATAAAACGTTGTCAAATAATTTTCTTCAACATTCTAACACCATGAAAACATGTTAAACTAACTCCAGTAGTTTCAGATTTATTTATTTTTGAAAGTGTTCTCATGAGTTTGTTTAGGGTTTATTCAAAACAGACTAAAAATTTGTTTTGCTGGAAGTTTATTAGTTTTGCGAAAAACACACTTTGTATCCACCATGAATCACATGCAAGACTAAAAAAAAATGTTTCTTACTATTATTCCCATGTGAAACTCTAATCCTTCATATTTACTTTCATTAGTGATAACAGAAAATAATATTGATGAAGAGTAAATACAAATTCATAAGTATGCAAGATTGATTCAACAATAGAGAATACTTGATCACATAAAGAGCAAAATCATTAGCTAAACCACCTAACCCATATTTGTAAAAAGGACAGAAATCACATAATGATAAGATTATCATTCCATCCAAATGTAACATGCATTGAGCATTTGTGTATTATCAATACACACTCTTGCATATTTTTAATGTATAGATTTAGTTAAGAAAAACATCTAAGAGAGAATAGAGGTTGAGTATTTTTACCTCAATGAAGTAAAAAAAATCCCAAGTGTTGAGCCTTTCTTCCCCTCTCTTCTCTCCTTTCCCTCTTGCTTTCTCTCCCTCTCTTTCTCTTTGTTTTGCTTAGTTATGTGTGTGTGTAATGGAGGCTGAATAGTGCTCCTAATTATAGGAGTTTGAGGGCCTAATTTATTATTATTATTATTATTTTATTTTTACTGTACTTCTCTTTTAGCTTAGAAACTATGATCTAAGAGGATAGATTACAGTTGGTTTGCATACTGTGGCAGCCTTGACAAAGGCTTGAAATTGCCATCTATGCATGTAGGCATGGAGTGTGGCAGTAAGCAAAGACATGCATTGGTATGCTTGGGTCGAATTTCTCTGCCCAACATAAATTTTGATGATTTTTTTTTTTTTGAAATAAAAATCAATTGAATATATATATATATATAACATAGTCACTAGATATTTTGTTCCCTACTATTCTCTTACTAACGTAGTTATTATTTGTTTAACTCATTTAATTTCCACAACTATATTTAGATACAATTTTTTTTTTCACAGAAAGATAAATAATTTTATTTAAAGGAATCTAATATTGGTATTAACCATGATGCTATTAACATTATAATTCGATAATTTAATAATCACTGTTAACTGACTTAATATTATTATTAATCAAACTAATTAGTTGTCTAAAAATTCAGGTTCTCACAACCTATCCCCCTTAAATAATTTCGTCCTCGAAATTTTAACGCGTACCTTTATCTTCAAACAACTAAGGGTAATTGGCTCGTATTGCATCCTCTCTTTCCCAAGTAGACTCCTCTACTCCTCGATGCTGCCACAACACCCGCACCAAGTGGATTAGTTTGCCTCTTAAGTTCTTTTCTCGTCGATCCATAATCTTTATAGGCCTTTCCTCAAAGCTTGCATATTCATTGAGATCAATCTCTCCCCAGTTGATAACATGGGAAGGGTATGGCTCATATTTTCGTAACATTAAGATATGAAAAACATTGTGCACCGCTGCGAGCAGTGGTGGTAGTGCTAAACGGTATGCCACCTCTTCTACCTTGCTCAGAATTTCAAGGGTCCTACATAACGAGGTGCAAGTTTTTCTTTCTTCCCAAATTGTATAGTACCTCGACGAGGTCGAACTTTGAGAAAAACATGATCCCCTACCTCAAACGTTAAGGGTCGTCTCCTTTGATCCGCACAGCTCTTTTGTCGACTTTGAGCTGTGGTTAGCCGTTGTTTGATCAGTTTTATCTTCTTAGTAGTCTCCTGAACCAAGTCTGGTCCTAACAAGGTTGCTTCTCCTACTTTAGTCCAACAGACTAGTGATCGACAAGGTCGTCCATAAAGTGCCTCATACGGTGCCATTCCAATATTGGCCTGGAAACTATTATTGTAAGCGAACTCAACGAGAGGTAGGTGTCTCTCCCAACTTCTCTTAAAATCCATAACGCAAGCTCGAAGCATATCCTCTAAGGTTTGTATCGTTCTTTCTGATTGTCCATCGGTTTGTGGGTGAAATGTCGTGCTAAAGCATAGGTTTGTTCACATTGCCTTCTGCAAGCTCTGCCAAAATTGAGAAGTGAATCGAGGATCACAATCAGATACGATGCTAACTGGTACTCCGTGTAATCTGATCACTTCTTTGATGAACAATCTACTGAATGAATCCAACGTATCTGATGACCCGACAAGTAAGAATCGGGCTGTCTTAGTTAGTCAATCTACCACTACCTACATGCCGTCATGTCCTTGTGGTGACCGAGGCAAACCCGTCACGAAATCCATGGTTATGTGTTCCCATTTCCACTCCGGGATTGGTAAAGGTTGAAGTGTTCCTGTCGGTCTTTGATGTTTAGCTTTACTTATTAGCATGTCAGGCACTGAGACACAAACTTCGCTACATCCTTTTTCATTCCACCCCATCAATATTGGCGTTTTAAGTCTTGGTACATCTTAGTACCTCCCAGATGTACTGCAAATGCTGAATGGTGGAATTCCTAGAGTACCTTTTCCCTTAGTGAGTTGTCGCTTGGCACGAACATTCGACCTTGATATTTCAAACTCCCATCAGTGTGAATTTCCCAACCAGGCATGGTTTCATTAGACTCCATTCGTGTCTTGATGAATGCTACCTCCTGATCGTACCTTTGTGATTCTAATATCTCACTCAAGATTTTAGGTGTAGCAATCTGAGCACCAATGTAAGCCTTTTCATCTCGAACCTCCATTTGTACCCCAAATTCATTGAGCGTTCCAACCATACTCCATTCCCTAAGTGCTAAACTAGCAACAATCCCTCTATTCTTGCAGCTTAGCGCATCTGCCACCACGTTAGCCTTGTAGGGATGATAGGAAAGGGTAAATTCATAATCCTCTAGATACTCCATCCAACGTCTCTGCCGCATGTTCAGGTCCCTTTGGGTGAACAAATACTTCAAGCTTTTGTGATCGGTGAATATCTCAAACTTTTCACTATATAAGTAGTGTCTCCAAATCTTGAGTGCGTGAACTACAGCTGCCAACTCCAAGTCATGAGTGGGATAATTCTTCTCATGGTTTTTTAATTGCCTAGATCTATGTGCCACCACCTTGTCATTTTGCATCAATACGCACCCCAGACCTTCTTTGGAAGCATTGCAATACACATTGTACCCAACGTCACATTCTGGTACTATGAGAATAGGGGCACTCGTCAATCTTTTCTTGAGTTCTTGGAATGAATTTTCACAATACTCGTTCCATTCAAACTTTACCCCATTTTGAGTCAAATGTGTCATTGGTTTGGCCAATTTTGAGAAGTCTTGAATGAATCTTCGATAATAACCAGCCAATCCTAAGAAACTACGAATCTCAAATGTGTTCTTAGGTTGCTTCCATTCTGTCACTGCTTCTACTTTAGTTGGGTCTACTGATATTCCCTTTTCAGACACCACGTGACCCAAAAACTTTACTTCCTCCATCCAGAACTCACATTTGCTAGCCTTAGTATATAGTTGGTTCTCTTTCAAAGTTTGAAGTACTACTCTCAAGTGTTGCCCATGGTCTCCTTTAGACTTGGAATACACCAAAATATCATCTATGAAAACTACCACGAATTGATCTAAGTAAGGCGTGAATATTTTATTCATTAAGCTCATGAACACTCCTGGTGCATTGGTCCAAATGGCATCACTATGAATTCATAGTAGTCGTAACGGGTTTGAAATGCAGTCTTAAGAATATCTTCTTCCCGAACACGCAATTGGTGATACCTAAACCTGAGGTCTATCTTTGAGAAATGCTTTGTGTCACGACCCAAACCCGCCCCTATGGGTTTAGCACCGTAACCGGCCAGTAATCCAAGATTACCGAAGGCCTGCTTAACAGTAAGACAGTAAAACAGAGTACATGGGCATGGCGGAAGCCAAAACAGTAATAAACAATGTCCAATGAGCTATGACAGTCTGTATGCAAAAAGATTTTTCATACATATATACAGTCAGTGACAAACAGTATGTACATTATATACAATCATTCAGAATAGGGACCTAATCCCTATTAAACAGTACAGTACTATCAGTCTATACAGTCATTACAAAAGCAGAATAGAAAGGGGAAAACTAAAACACCCCATAGCCTTAGCTAGATAGGCTCGGAACCTCGCAGTGAGGCACAATAGTTGGCTTGACAAAACTGGAGTTTACCCCGACGCTCCTAGCCGCGGTCTGGTGCCTGAACACCTATATATATATATGAGCAGTGAGCTAAAGCCCAGTGAATAACATAAAGCGTAAAGGGGTTTAGAATGAATGTCCTTACAGTAATGAAAACAGTTCATTTCAATCAGTATATCAGTTGTTCAGTACAGTAAACAGTCATATGTGGTACATCCATTAGCGTAACAGTACAGTAAACAGTAGGTCGAAAAGACCGAACAGTAAATGATGGCCATCAATCAGTAAACAGTAGTGGTTCCAACGAGGGAACCGACAGAGATCTCTGTAACAGTAACAGTCAGTAACAGTAGTTGCTAAGGATGCCACAATACAGTTCAGAACATAGGACATACATTCATTCAGTTAACAGTATCAGTTCAGAAACAGTACAGTTTAATTGTTCAGAAGATAATCATTTTAAACATATCTTTACACAGTTGTTACTCACAGAGTTCTGGGCTACAGTAAGCTAGAGCGTCTCCTCAGAAGCCAACCCTACACAGTTAATAGATCGAACACACACTAAGCTACACAGTTGGAAAGGATAATAACTTAATCCCTAATTGCCTCGGTGTGTTCTATATCTATATCCTCATTAAGATGTCTTAAACTAGGCCTAAGAATGCCTAGGATGGGATGATGATGCAAAGATGTGTTCAGAAAACATTTTCAGAATTTTCAGTGAAACAGGGTCCCGCTCGAGCGGACAGGCAAACAAAGGTCCCCGCTCGAGCGTCAACTTACCCGCTCGAGCGGACCAAAAAGTACTGGATAGGTGAAATTCATGCTCGACGCCCGCTCGAGCGTGTCACCCAATCCTCCGCTCGAGCGTACATTTCTTCGCTCGAGCGGACTGATGAACAGTGCAAAGTACTGGATGCTCGAATTCCCCGCTCGAGCGGGAGTGCAAAATCTGGGAAATCCAAATTGCACCTCCAAGCCAAAAACCAAGTTTTTGATGCTCCAAAGTCAATCCTCTTGGGCCTATTTTCTGGGAAACATTTGTAAATACATAGAACAACATGGTTCAAAACTCCATTTGAGAAATCAAAGCCCAAGGGTGTTTAATTCAAACTCAATTTCAGACCAATTTTCATGAACATGAAGAACATGCAAACATGAATGAATTTAAATCATTCAAAAGCTTCAATGCTTGCTCAAATGAGCTAATTCTTTTCAAAATAAGATGAAATCATGGACTTAAACATAGATATGAGCATGCATGTAACCTTTTGCCATGAAAAACAACTCAAAACTCTTCAATATACACATGCATGCATGGAATGAGCTTCAATTCAACATGCTAGAACTAAATCATGCCTTAGCTCTACAATTTGACATGAATCATGCAAGGATCAACTTAAAGACAACAATGAGAGGTTGAATTTCCTTACCTAAGTCTTGTAGTTCAAGAAGGGAGCTCAAATATGCAATCACTTCTACAATATCTTCAATTTTTCAAGCAATATAAGGTGAAGCAAATTGAAATCACTGTTTTCCTCTCACTCTCTCTCTCTCTAGTCGACAAGAACAAGAAAATGGGCTGGAGAAAATGTTTTGATCAAGTGTTCAAGGAGGCTCAAATATGTTATAATAAAGGGCCCACTAACAATGGCAATTCTGTAAATAAGGCAACTTGTTTAGATTAGCTTATTTTAATCTAATTTAATCATACCAAATCAATTTTCAATTAAATATACCATAAAATCACATAAATTATGATGATCATAAAACATTAATCGATTTCCGGTTCGGCCGCGATAAGGCCTTCAATTTGCAGTTAAACATAAAGACATGAACAGATAATTAAACAGGCAACAGATAGAAATGCAATTCAAATAGATACACTCAATCAATTCGGTTTCAGTTTTCAGTCAATCAGTTCAGTATTTCAATTACTTCAGTTATCCATCATAATCAGTCTCAGTTTAGCAGTAATCGGTAGTCAATCGTGATCAATGATGAGGGTTGTTACAGTCTCCCCTCCTTAAAAAGAGTTTAGTCCTCTAAACTCGAGTTACCTTCATTCTGGAAGAAAACAGGGTTCAGAGGGAACAGTTCAGGATATCTCTTAGCCATGTCATCTTCTCTTTCCCAAGTGGCATACACGCCACCATGGTTTTGCCAGTCAACTTTCACTAACGGGATCTCTTTGTTTCTCAACTTCTTGATTCGTCTGTTTACAATCTGTATGGGCCGTTCCTCGTAAGTGTAGTCATCACTCAGCACTACACGAGTAGGCTCAATCACATGGAAAGGATCCCGGAGGTAGTCCCTCAACATAGAAATGTGGAAGACGTTATGCATATGCTCCATTTCAGGAGGAAGCGCAACTTGATACGCCACCGGATTGATTTTCTCAATGATCTCATACGGTCCGACATATCTTGGCGCTAACTTGCCTTTGACTCCAAAACGAGTCTGGCCTTTCATCGGTGTCACTTTCACAAAAACGTGATCACCCACTTCATATTCTCTGTCTCGTCTTCTGACATCTGCATAACTTTTCTGTCGGCTTGTGCAGTTTTCAGTCTCTGTTGTATCAGTTTCACTTTCTCAGTCGTTTCATAAACAATCTCGGGCCCAAGCAAAGGCCCATCTCCAACTTCTGCCCAGCAGATCGGAGATCTACATTTTCTGCCATACAATGCCTCGAAAGGCGCCATACCAATACTTGAATGATAGCTGTTGTTGTAGGCGAATTCAGCCAATGGCAAATGGCTTTCCCAGTTTCCCTGAAAATCAAGGACACACATTCTCAATAAATCCTCCAGAGTCTGGATGGTCCTTTCTGACTGGCCATCTGTCTGAGGATGATAGGCACTACTCAGTCTCAGTTCAGTACCCAATGCAGTCTGTAGGCTTTGCCAAAACCTCGATGTAAACTTCGAATCCCTGTCAGAAACAATGGACACAGGCACTCCATGCAATCTAACAATTTCATCAATATAGAGTATAGCCAATTTGTCCGCATTATAAATTGTCTTAACAGGTAAGAAGTGAGCAGATTTAGTCAGTCTATCAACAATAACCCAAATTGAGTCCATACCTTTACTGGAGCGAGGCAATCCCACAATAAAATCCATAGTAATATGTTCCCATTTCCACTCCGGTATCGGTAAGGGCTGCAATAAGCCTGCGGGTCGTTGATGTTCAGCTTTAACTTGTTGGCAATGAAGACATTTCGATACAAACTCGGCAATTTCTTTCTTCATTCCCGGCCACCAGAAATTCAGTTTCAGGTCTTGGTACATTTTCGTATTCCCCAGATGAATAGAAAATTTTGAGTTGTGGCCCTCTTGTAGAACTCTTCTTTTCAGGTCAGTATCACTCGGTACACACAGTCTGTCTTGAAATTTCAGTACATTGTTCTCAAATTTAAAACCCAGTCTCGGTTTAGATTCCCTTTATTCGATGATCTTCTTCAAGAAGTCATCCTGTTGCTGTTTCTCTTTAATTTCTTCAATCAGTGCCGGTTGAGCAGAAATAGCAGCTATTGTTCCATCTTGTTCTCTCAAAACAATTTCAATTTCAGATCTTTCAAGGTCACAAAGCAACTCTTTCTGTCCGGTGAGCAAACAAGCTAAGTTTCCGATTGATTTTCGACTCAAGGCATTGGCAACGGTGTTGGCTTTTCCCGGATGATACAGAATCTGTAGGTCATAATCTTTAATTAGTTCTAGCCATCTCCGCTGTCTCATGTTCAGTTCTTTCTGTGTGAAGAAATATTTCAGACTCTTGTGGTCGGTATATACTTCACATGTTGCCCCATAAGGTAGTGACGCCAGATTTTCAATGCAAATACTACTGCAGCAAGTTCCAGGTCATGGGTCGGGTAGTTCTTTTCATGCGGTCTCAGTTGTCGGGAAGCATAGGCAATTACTCTCCCATTCTGCATTAAAACACACCCCAAACCCTTATAAGAAGCATCACTAAATACAGTATAACCATCTGTACCTGAAGGTAAGGTAAGAACAGGCGCAGTCACTAGGCGAGTTTTCAACTCTTGGAATGTTGATTCCCTTTGGTCAGTCTAGTCAAATGATATTCCCTTCTGAGTCAATTGAGTCAACGGTAAGGCAATTTTGGAGAAATCTTCGACAAATCTTTTGTAATATCCAGCCAAACCCAAAAAGCTTCAGACTTCTGTCACATTTGTTGGTCTAGGCCAGTTTACTACAGCTTCAATTTTTTGCGGATCCACAGAAATTCCATCTTTGCTAACAACATGCCCCAAAAACATAACATGATCAAGCCAGAATTCACATTTAGACAGTTTAGCATAAAGTTTCTGTTCTCTTAGGGTCTGTAGGGCAAGTCTCAGATGATGTTCATGTTCTTCTATACTTTTGAATAAATCAGAATGTCATCAATGAATACAACAATAAAGTCATCAAGGTATGTTTAAAGATTCTGTTCATGAGGTCCATAAATGCAGCAGGTGCATTGGTAACTCCAAAGGCATAACTAAAAATTCGTAATGTCCATACCTCGTTCGAAAAGCAGTTTTATCAATGTTTCTGGTTTAACTTTCAACTGATGATATCCGGATCTGAGATCAATCTTAGAAAATACTTGAGCACCCTGTAACTGATCAAACAGGTCATCAATACGCGGTAATGGATATTTATTTTTCACGGTTACCGTATTCAGTTTACGGTAGTCGATACACAGTCTCAGTGAGCCGTCTTTCTTTTTCACAAATAAGACAGGTGCGCCCCACGGTGAAGTACTGGGCCTGATGAACTTTTTATCTAACAGTTCCTACAATTGGACTTTCAATTCTTTCAATTCAGTCGGAGCCATTCGGTAAGGAGCTTTAGATACTGGCTGGGTACCCGGAATCACATCAACGGTGAATTCAATCTCCCTGTCAATCAAATCCCCTGGCAGATTATCTGGAAAAACATCTGGAAATTCTCTGACTATGGGAATACTGTTCACATTAGCATTATCATCAGTAGATACAGTCAATACAGAACACAGATACCCTTTACACCCCTTTCTAATCAATTTAACAGCTTTCACAGATGAAATCAAATACGGAGGAGGTACTACTCCACTTCCACTAAACACAAATTCAGGTAAACCCGGTGGACGGAAAACTACTTGTTTCGTTACACAGTCTATGGTGGCATGATATTTCGTTAACCAGTCCATCCCCAATATTACATCAAAATGGTCAATGTTCAGTGGCAGTAAGTCAATAAACAAATGTGCATCTCCAACAATAATTTCACAAGCAGGGTACATGTATGCACAAGTCATGGATCCCCCAACGGGTGATGATACAGCTAACAGATAATTCATAGGTTCTAAGGGTCTATTCAATTTTCGCGAGAAAGCATGCGATACATAAGAATGTGTAGACCCCGAATCAATCAGTACATATGCATTTTGAGTACAAATAGAGAGGATACCTGACACAACGGTCTCAGTATTTTGTACATCTCCCGGTACTAGGGCGAATACTCGGCCCTGCCTCATAGGCTCTTTCCCGGTAGCTTTGGGGTTCGGTTTTGGTGCAACAGTTGATGCTGCGGCGCTGCCTGCAGCTTTACTATCGCCCCGAGCAGTGGAAGGGCAATCTTTCACCATGTGGCCCACCTTGCCACACCTATAACAAGCACCAGATAGTTTATAACAAACTCCCTTATGATTCTTACCACATTCGGAACAGGGTGGTATGGAACCACTCCCTTGGCTGGGGCTAGTTGTTGACCCCGTATTCTGTTTCTTGTTCAATGGGTTATGCTTGCCTTTCTTGAATTTAAAATTCTGCCTTTTACTACGCCATTCAGACACTGGTGTTTCAGTTTTCAGTGCCTCGATGTTTGCTTCAGCCATCAAGGCTCGGTCAAGAACATTCACATACGTCGGTAATTTCAGAACACTTATTCTATCCAGTATTGCAACATTCAGGCCGCCTTCAAACCTTCTGGCCTTCTTATAATCAGTGTCCACCATGTGTGGTGCATATCTAGCAAGCTCAGTGAACTTTGTTTCATTTTCAGCAACAGTCATTGTGCCCTGTCTTAGCTGTTCAAATTCAGTCACCTTTCTGTCCCTGACACACTGAGGGAAGTACTTTTCAAAGAAGGCTACTTTGAATTGAGCCCAAGTCATAACAATGTTGTCATCTCGGGTAAGCATCCACCACCTTCTAGCCTCTTCTTGCAAAGTGAAGGTGGCCAACAGTACTTTATGTGCCTCCGAGCACGGAAACACCTCAAACAATTTTTTGGTCTCCAAAACCCATGCTTCAGCTTTTAACGGTTCAAGGCCTCCCTGAAAGGATGGCGGTTTCAGTTTGCTGAACTTCTGGGTAAGAGCAATTATGTCCCCATCATTAGCATTAACATTCTGTTCTGGCTGTACCGAAGGAGGAGGTGGGGGCTGTTGGTTCTGTTGTTGATCTAGTCTTTCGGTTATCAGTTCCATCATTCTTTCCAGTCTTGCCATTCTTGCCTCAGAGGATGAGGATTCAGATTCATTTGTAGTTCTTGTATTATCCATTTCACTATAGGCAGTTATAACAGTTATCAATATAGGCAGTCATTGTTTGAACAGGTTAACACATTAGCATATATTCAGTCATGTCATAACCACACACTTATCATACTTATGCGATGCCCTAGTTGCTCTTCTAGGACACCCTATAGCTCATTTGGACACGTGTGTGCGGTATAACTCGTGGTAAGTATCGCTTTGATACCACTCTGTCACGACCCAAACCCGCCCCTATGGGTTTAGCACCGTAACCGGCCAGTAATCCGAGATTACCGAAGGCCTGCTTAACAGTAAGACAGTAAAACAGAGTACATGGGCATGGCGGAAGCCAAAATAGTAATAAACAATGTCCAATGAGCTGTGACAGTCTGTATGCAAAAAGATTTTTCATACATATATACAGTCAGTGACAAACAGTATGTACATTATATACAATCATTCAGAATAGGGACCTAATCCCTATTAAACAGTACAGTACTATCAGTCTATACAGTCATTACAAAAGCAAAACAGAAGGGGGAAAACTAAAACACCCCATAGCCTTAGCTAGACAGGCTCGGAACCTCGCAGTGAGGCACAGTAGTTGGCTTGACAAAACTGGAGTTTACCCCGACGCTCCTAGCCGCGGTCTGGTGCCTGAACACCTACATATATATATGAGCAATGAGCTAAAGCCCAGTGAATAACATAAAGCGTAAAGGGGTTTAGAATAAATGTCCTTACAGTAATGAAAACAGTTCATTTCAATCAGTATATCAGTTGTTCAGTACAGTAAACAGTCATATGTGGTACATCCATTAGCGTAACAGTACAGTAAATAGTAGGTCGAAAAGACCGAACAGTAAATGATGGCCATCAATCAGTAAACAGTAGTGGTTCCAACGAGGGAACTGACAGAGATCTCTGTAACAGTAACAGTCAGTAACAGAAGTTGCTAAGGATGCCACAATACAGTTCAGAATATAGGACATACATTCATTCAGTTAACAGTATCAGTTCAGAAACAGTACAGTTTAATTGTTCAGAAGATAATCATTTTAAACATATCTTTACACAGTTGTTACTCACAGAGTTCTGGGCTACAGTAAGCTAGAGCGTCTCCTCGGAAGCCAACCCTACACAGTTAACAGATCGAACACACACTAAGCTACACAGTTGGAAAGGATAATAACTTAATCCCTAATTGCCTCGGTGTGTTCTACATCTATATCCTCATTAAGATGTCTTAAACTAGGCCTAAGAATGCCTAGGACGGGATGAGGATGCAAAGATGTGTTCAGAAAACATTTTCAGAATTTTCAGTGAAATAGGGTCCCACTCGAGCGGACAGGCAAACAAAGGTCCCCGCTCGAGCGTCAACTTACCCGCTCGAGCGGACCAAAAAGTACTGGATAGGTGAAATTCACGCTCGACACCCGCTCGAGCGTGTCACCCAATCCTCCGCTCGAGCGTACATTTCTTCGCTCGAGCGGACTGATGAACAGTGCAAAGTACTAGATGCTCGAATTCCCTGCTCGAGCGCCACTCTCCCCGCTCGAGCGGGAGTGCAAAATCTGGGAAATCCAGATTGCACCTCCAAGCCAAAAACCAAGTTTTTGATGCTCCAAAGTCAATTCTCTTGGGCCTATTTTCTGGGAAACATTTGTAAATACATAGAACAACATGGTTCAAAACTCAATTTGAGAAATGAAAGCCCAAGGGTGTTTAATTCAAACTCAATTTCAAACCAATTTTCATGAACATGAAGAACATGCAAACATGCATGAATTTAAACCATTCAAAAGCTTCAATGCTTGCTCAAATGAGCTAATTCTTTTCAAAATAAGATGAAATCATGGACTTAAACATAGATATGAGCATGCATGTAACCTTTTGCCATGAAAAACAACTCAAAACTCTTTAATATACACATGCATGCATGGAATGAGCTTCAATTCAACATGCTAGAACTAAATCATGCCTTAGCTCTACAATTTGACATGAATCATGCAAGGATCAACTTAAAGACAACAATGAGAGGTTGAATTTCCTTACCTAAGTCTTGTAGTTCAAGAAGGGAGCTCAAATGTGCAATCACTTCTACAATATCTTCAATTTTTGAAGCAATACAAGGTGAAGCAAGTTGAAATCACTCTTTTCCTCTCACTCTCTCTCTCTAGTCGACAAGAACAAGAAAATGGGCTGGAGAAAATGTTTTGATCAAGTGTTCAAGGAGGCTCAAATATGTTATAATAAAGGGCCCACTAACAATGACAATTCCGTAAATAAGGCAACTTGTTTAGATTAGCTTATTTTAATCTAATTTAATCATACCAAATTAGTTTTCAATTAATATACCATAAAATCACACAAATTATGATGATCATAAAACATTAGTCGATTTCCGGTTCGGCCGTCGATAAGGCCTTCAATTTGCAGTTAAAACATAAAGACACGAACAGATAATTAAACAGGCAATAGATAGAAATGTAATTCAAATAGATACACTCAATCAATTCGGTTTCAGTTTTCAGTCAATCAGTTCAGTATTTCAATTACTTCAGTTATCCATCATAATCAGTCTCAGTATAGCAGTAACCGGTAGTCAATCAGTGATCAATGATGAGGGTTGTTACACTTTGCCTATCTAAGTTGATCAAAAAGGTCATCAATCCTAGGTAGTGGATATCGATTCTTAATGGTGACTCTATTGAGTTGTCGGTAATCAATGCACAACCTAAGTGTCCCATCTTTCTTCTTAGCAAATAAGGCTGGTGCTCCCCACGAGGACGTGCTTGGCCTTATCAATTCCTTGTCCAATAATTCTTGTAACTGTGTCTTAAGTTCACTTAATTCAACTGGTGCCATTGAGATCGGTGATGTACCAGGTTGTAATTCAATGGTAAAGTCTATTGCTCGCTTTGGGGGTAGTCCTGGTAATTCCTCTGGGAATACATCAGCATACTCGCATACCACATGAGGTAGCCCTAGTTCCATACGATCTTTATCTTCTAGAACTAAGCTGGCTAGCCATCCAGCCAGGTGATCGTGCCACTTTGATTTTTGAAGTGTCGATGATAAAGAATCTTGTCTATCCCCCTTAAATTGGAATTGCGTTTTGTCCTGAGAGTAAGCAGTCACCGTCTTTCGATAGCAATCAATGGTGGCTCTATGGGCTGATAACCAGTCCATTCCTAGGATAACGTCAAAGTCTGACATTTCCATGACTCGTAGGTCGCACATTAAACGCAAATTGGAGACTCCTAGTTCACATGATTTACAAGATCTCCTCGAGTTTGACCTCATAGCGGTGAAGTTACACTCATAGGCATTTCTAATCATTCAGGTTCTAGTCCCAAAGTTGTAACACATATAGCAGATATGAAAGAGTGTGATGCTCCAAAATCAAACAAGACTTGTACACACGAGTTCATAAGGATGAGTGTACCTTGAATCACTGAAGGATTTCCATCATTTTCTCCCTATTGGAGTGCAAAGACTCTCCCGGTAGCACCCTGATTTGGCACCCAAGGTTTCCTTGCATTGGCATCTCCTGGTTGTTGAGTTCTCGATTGTCCCACATTCTGATTAGCTAGCGGCTGACCTCTGCTGGATTGGGAATTTTACATAGCTCGTGTTCCCTAAGTTGGCGCGCATTTGTTCCGTTGAGTAGCTCCTCCTTGATTAATACAGTAACCTGACCTTTGAGGGCAGTTGTTCCTAAAGTGACCTTCTTGGCCACACTCATAGCACCTTCTAGTCCTTTCTCCATTACGCTACTCAGCATTGTACCCTTGCTGTTGTTTTGGCCCCCTAGCATAAGGTACCGAAGCGGTAGGGGTCCTATTGTTCCTTGAGGGTCCTCCGCTCCTTTGTTGGTTGGCTCTAGACTACTGACCTTGGGTCCTTGCAGTGTCCATCTTCTCTTTTTCTAGAGTAAGAGCCCTATCTACTACTTGTGCATAAGTAGGTAGTTGTACTGCAACCAACTTGTCTCGGATTCCTGAATCAAGTCCCCACCCAAAGCGCCTTACTTTGTTTGTTTCATTTGCCACTATAGCTATGGCATGGCGAGAAAGGGCCTCAAATCGATTGGCATACTGTGTCACAGTTATGCCCTTTTGTTTCAGTTGGAGAAATTCTTGGATCATTTCTTGCCTTACTGAGTTTGGGAAGTACTTTTCCATAAACAACTCCTCGAACTGTCTCCAAGATAATTCTGCCACTTGACGGCTTTCCTTAATCATCGTCCACTAGAAATCGGCCTCCCCATTGAAAAGAAATGAAGCGAGGGACACTTGGTCCTGCTCGTTTTGAATCTCTAGTGTCTCCAGTATTTTCTTCACTTACCTTATCCATGCCTCAGCCGTGTAGGGATTGGGTTCTCCGGAAAAATTTTTGGGGCTTAAGTTTTTGAAATTTCGCTATTAATTCTGCTTTGTTGTTTTCACGCCTGGGTTGGTTTCTTAGTTCATTAGTAATTGCCCGTACGAAATTCATGATGTCACTGTTGTTGTTGTTGTTGTTGTCGTTGTTATTGTTGTCATTGGATCCATTTGCCCTAGTTCTTCCTGCCATTTTCTGTACGAAAGATATTATTGTTACACCCTTTATTTATTTATTTATTATTGTATATATATATTATTTATTTATTTTTATTATTATTATTATTATTTTTTGATAAAATGCAAGTAAAATAGTCCAACATGCCCTAATACTAACCATCAAAAGCGGGTAAGTAAAAGGGAGAAAGAAGTGGGGGGTTGGAAGACATGCACACACGCACCCACACTTATTACAAATTCACCCTCGCTCGGAGGGATCAAAAGAATAATACAATTTAATCAACTAACAAGCTAATTAAATAAATTATACAGACCACCTAATTAATTAACAAATCAATTAAGCTAAGGAAAGCATTAAAAGGCCTCGGGAAAAGAGATGCGCGCATGTTCGGATTGGCTTCGCCCGAAAATCCAATGCCATGCACAAGCTGCCTCTGTTTTCCCTACTTTGCTCATCTGAAGACTGCAAAAGCCCCAAGGTACACTCTCTGGACACTGGGGAGGGTCACCAGCCAAGGGGGAACACCATCGGCCAAAGGTAAGTGGTCATCGACCACAAATTAAGCTCTCGGCCACCAATTCATGGCCGGCCGGCTCTGGATATGGTCGGTCGGCGAAATCTTCCTGTAGAACCTGTTTTGACAGCAGCAGAGGGCAAAACAAGGCATGGCAATGCATTTCAAGCAAATGTGTGCACCAACACATCCCTTATCATTTTTATGACTCAAAGGAGGATGTCCCTTGATTCTCGGACCACCAATCGCGCATTTCAATGCGTGATGGCCCAAGGAACCAAGTTATGCATTTTGATTTCAAATGAAATGCAATCCAAACAAACAAATAAGGCCTAACCTCTATCACTTGATCAAGAGGCATGGCATGTATGCCAAATGCAACCTAAGCATGCTAGCTAGATGTGCAACATGGGCATGCAAGTAAGCAATGTGCACTAGGCGCTCAACCTAAGCAAACAAGCATGCAAGGCATGAACCACCATGCTAATGACCAATCATGCAAGATGTAATCTAAACAAGCAAGCATGTAAGGCATGCAACATGTTAAGCAACTTAATCAAGGGAGATTGCATGCCAAATGCAACATGATTCAAGCATGCAACACGTGCGATAGTCCAAGTATGCAACAACACGCAAGGTGAGCATGCAACAATATGCAAAGGAGGGAATTAAACTAATTTGGACAGCTCCTAAGCTACCCCAAAACAGTGGCCAACAACTATGGAAGTGGGGCCAAATGCACATACAAACATGCATGCATACAAGGTCCAACACTTAAGCATATAGAGACAACTTTTAAACACACTTAAAAGAGGAACATCATGAGCATATGGCATGCATATTAAGCTCTAAAATCACACAAAGGATGATGCCAAACCAACCTAAACCAAGCAATCAAAGCATGCTAACAAGCCCAAAGCTTGAGACCAACCAAAGAGCTCAAACCATGGCCATGCCAACCAAGCCTCAAAGGACCAAGGGGACTCCAAACAGCCCCAATGCAGGTCTAAATAAGACCAAAGACACACCTAGATGGCATCTAAATGGTCTAAACATGCAAGCATACAAAAGGGTCCAAACATGGAGCACAAGACAACAACCTTTTAACACATTAAAGGGGCATCAAATGCAAGCATACAAACACACCACAAGGACTCAAATGGCATGGCAAGTGGTTCCAAACCACTGAAACAAAGCAAGGATGGCATGCTAGAGGGGTCAATGCTCAAGGCATACAAGCGGGATTACATGGTAGCTATACAAAGCAAAGCATGGACGACCCAAATGACCAAAAACAGACTTTTAGCATGCTAAAACAAGCATAAAAGCTTCACAAAGCTAGGCCAAAAACATGCTAGACACAAGGCTCAAAGCACAAAGCATGTTAATGCAATTCATGGCATTACAAGACAAGTATGCAAAGCAAGCATGGTGTGTCTAAACCAACTTAAAACAGAGGTAAAACATGGCAAAATAGTACCAAATACCTACTGAAACATGGCCAACATGAATTCAAAAATGGTGCTCACACATGAGGCTTCAAATGGCAAGTTTGAAGACAACAAGGAGAGGGGATGTCCCTCTCCTTCTTGGGACCTTAAACCACCATCCTTACCACTGAAATCCCTCAAGATTTCAGTGGTGAGGAGGCCCAAACAAGGTGGTCCCGGAGCTCACCAAAATAGTACAAAATGGGGGCCAAACAAGACCTAAGAGGGGTCAAACAACCCCAAACAAAAAAACACCCTTAAACAACTATTTTGAGCAAGTAAAAAAAAGACTTTTAGTAGTTATATACAAAGTCTAAAAACAGTTGTAAGATAGGCAAAAAAGCTATGCAAAAATGGGGTAAAAATGGCAAGAATCTTACCTTTGAAGACCTTCTTCACAAGGATCACTCTAGCAGCTTTCTTAGCTCCAAACCAGCTCAAGAACTTCAAGGAGAACCCCTTAATGCCTCAGCAACCAAGGTAAGGTGTGATGGTAGGTGTCCTAGTGCAAAACTAAGGACAAACACACACTTAGAGCAAAAGAGTGAGAGAAATAGAGATAGAATAGATACACTATGCTAACCCTAGAACCAGAGCTCCCCTCAGATTTTTTTGTAACCCTAGAGGAGGGAGGAGAGGCCCTCCCTTTATAGAGGATCACTCTTGCAAAGCTTACAAAACAAGCTAAGCAAGAGTGAAATCCCTCCATACACGTGTATGGAGGGGAGCAAAGTGTATGCCAGCTAGCACAGCTGGCATAAAAAATATCTGCAAAAGCAGATGTACAGTGGTCGGCCAGCCAAAAATGCCAAATTGACCAAAATAATGGTCGGCCGGCCACAAAGAGTGCCGGTCGGCCATAACCAATGGCCGGTGGCAACAAAACATGGCCGGTGGCCTCAAGCCATGGCCGGTGAGGTGTGGGGATGGCCAACAAGCCATTCCCTGCCCCTCAAAAGCAAAATACAAGTGTTTGGTGCAAAACCAAACACAAAACAGTCGAGTCGAGAGATCCTGAGGCAAGGCGCGTGGCCGAGACCTCTGAGAACTCAAGACGAACACAAACATGGATGATCACTGAGTGTTCAAGCGATGACGTCCAAGTCTTGAGGGCGGTCAAAAATGGGGTGTCTACACGCCCCATCCGTAGGGATGATCTTTTCGGCCGGTGAGGCTACTAAGAAAATGACCCGCTGGTGGAAGAGGTTGGTGTAATTGTCGGCCAAGGTTAGTGGTAAAGGGTCGACCTCGTACATGGCCCCAGCAAATTCCCGGACAACTCTTACAGGTCCCATGTATTTGTCATCCTCCCTTCGATGCTTCCACTCGCAAGGTATGATTGGTTCAAGCCTCACATATACCCTAAGTCCAACTGGAAATGCCACCTCCCGTGCCACATTTCCTGAGTTCGCCTCGCCTTCCTCAAAGGCATATTCTATGGAGGAGATGGGGTCCGACTCCATCTCGCTCTCTTCTCCTTCAGACTCTTCAGGGGGAAGGACGACTAAGGATTCCAATAAATTTATTTCCTCATCACCTTCCTCGTTCGCCTCTTCCATCATATCTTCTCCCAGCTCCTCCTCCTCTGGTTCAGACTTGGAAACCTCGACCCATATTTCTGGATCGCTTAGTAATGGCTCATCTTCTGGGTTAGATTTGGGTCCGAGAGCTAGTCATCGTTGTGTGGTGGGCTTGACATCCTACAGAGGAAATACGACACTATTACTGTCACGTCCCTAACCTGCCCCTAAAAGTTTTGGGCATGACTTAATCAGGAACAGACAAAATAACCTGTTATAAATGATATTCAGGGCCTGAATGGAAGCGTTAAAATAATAGAACAACATGCGGACACATCCATTGAGCTACTACAAATATGCCAGGACCATGACTCGGAATTAAACTTATAGTGAGCATGCGACTGAGGTTAAGTTACATACACATATACAAGTCCAGCCCAAAGGTTGGGCATGTAACAAAATATTACATACAACAACTTTGGCCAACAAAACATTAGTACAGAATGGCAGGGTCTAACAAAACTGTCCTAGCATGTAAAGGCTTCTCCAAGTGCCTGGCTGTCCTTAGGCTGGCACAAGCTAAATGATACTGATGCTAGGACTGACCTCCAAGTCGATTTTCCTACAGAGTCAGACAAAATAACAGAGTGAGACAAGCTCAATGAATAATAATACTTAAGCAGTTTAATAACCAACTTTAACCACAATGCATAACAGTGCATTCACAAAAATGAGATTCAAAAGTTAGTCTTATATGATTTTTACTTTCAGAATGGCCTTTGGCCTAATGTTACAGTTATAGCAGAACGGCCTTTCGGCCCAGAATTATTAGAACAGCCTTTCGGCCCAGAACAGCCTTACGGCCCAGAACATACAAATATGTACGTATATCTTTTCCAACCTTTCATGTTCATTGAGCTCCAATCAATACATATGCTAATATCGTAACTGACGGAAAATAAAATGTTATTAACAGACATTAACAGTAAATAAATATGTTCAATGTACTATTACTCACAACGTTGTGGTGGCGTGCTAGTTCCTGCTGGAGTGTGCCCTGCACACAATCATAACTTGTAAATTAGTTCTCTTTCTTCTTAAATCATTGAGGAACCATCCTCTGTCATCATACTTCACATGAATTTATAACCATCTTAAAATCATCAGAAAAATATTCTAAAAATACCAGAGGGTCAAGCACGCAAAACTGAACAAATACATATTTTTTTTGAAAATAAGTCCCCCGCTCGAGCGGAAATTCCTCCGCTCGAGCGGACAAGGTAATTTCAGAAAAAACTGCTGAGAGGTAAATTTTCCCGCTCGAGCGGCCATGACTTCCGCTCGAGCATCCGCGGCCTTGATTTGGGGCAGCTCGACTTCAACCCAAAATTTAGCAACAACACTCCATTTTACATGCAATCCAAGGTTAGATTAATGCAATATTCCAACCTAACATCACCATAACATGGATTCTACCTTGAGCATGACAAATTAAGCAAGATTAGAAGTTTCAACAAGCCATCTCTCTCTCTAATTCCAAACTCAAAACAACCATAACCTTTCCAAAATTCCCATTATTTTGGGTTTACATAAACATATGCATATAGAGTTATCTAAGCTTCTAATTCAAACACATAGTTGAATATTCTCATGGAATAACAAGGAAATAAGATGTAGATTTCCCTCCATAACTCAATTTGGTCCTTTAACATAGATTACCACATAAACCCTCAACATCTACCTTAACTTGCCAAACACAAAGAGAATTCCCAACCATAATCAAAAGAGAGTGTGGCTAGACAAGGTAAATTTTCATACCTTGAGTTTAATCCAAGCAATCTTCACAAAATTCCCCAAATCCTTCACTTGAAGACTTCTCTCCAACTCTCACGAAATTCCCTCTTCTAGGTTGCACACAAGAGGTATTTTCAAGTCAAAGACATCTTAGAGCTTGATATAGATATTTATGTTTAGAATAAGAAAAAATTTAATCGTTTAAGCATCCTAAATTGAAATTTCACAGAAAATCCCATTAGAGCTTAAAAATTATGCAGATTTCAAATATCAAATCAATTTCTGAAAATTAAGCCTCTAAGGCGCCCAATTTCAGATTCAAATAGTTTATTGTGACAAATAATTTCCTTATTCAACAGATAGGAATCCATATTTCCTAGTTTCATTTAATTCAATGTAATTTCACATAGAATTTCATAATATGCATTCGAAAACACAGAATAGAGAGCTGAAAAGATACTAGAATCACGTACGAGGGTCGGGCTATTACACTCTCCCCCCCTTAATTAAGTTTGGTCCTCCAAACTTGTTTTACCTTAAGACGGAAACAAATACGGATATTGGTGTTGCATTTCATCTTCCTTTTCCCAAGTTGCCTCGGTTCCGTAGTGCTCTTGCCACTCCACTTTCACCATTGGAATTTCCCGGTTCCGTAACTGTTTCACTTGACGGTCCAGAATTCGAATTGGTTTTTCCTCGTATGTTAACTTGTCAGTCAGTAAAATTTGGTGATAATCAACAATATGTGATGGATCCGGGAGGTATCCTCGGAGCATAGAAACATGGAACACGTTATGGATCTGACTCATATGTGGCGGAAGGGCAAGTCGGTAGGTTACTGGATCCACTTTTTCTATGATCTGAAAGGGACCAACATATCGGGGCGTTAGCTTACCCCTTTTTCCAAATCTTGAGTGTCCTTTCATTGGGGTAACTTTCACAAAAACATGACTGTCCACGTCAAACTCCAAATTCCTTCGCCGGTTATCCGCATAACTCTTCTGTCTACTCTGAGCAGTTTTCAATCTTTCTCGAATAATTCTAACCTTTTCAGTTGTCAACTGGACAATCTCTGGCCCTAACAAGGGCCTATCTCCAACCTCAGCCCAACACACGGGAGAGCGACACGGTCTTCCATATAGAGCTTCATAGGGGGCCATTTCAATACTCGAATGGTAACTGTTATTATATGCAAACTCAACCAACGGCAGATGCGTTTCCCAACTTTCCTGAAAATCCAAAACACACATTCAAAGCATATCTTCTAGCGTCTGAATTGTCCTCTCGGATTGTCCATCTGTTTGAGGGTGGAAAGCTGTGCTAAACTTTAATTCTGAACCCATTGCCTTCTGTAGACTTTGCCAGAACCTCGAAACAAATTTTGGATCTCTATCTGACACAATTGAGACTGGGACACCGTGAAGTCTTACAATTTCATTCACATAAATCACAGCAAGTTTATCGGCATTATACTGAGTCTTCACAGGCAAGAAGTGGGCGGACTTAGTTAATCGGTCGACAATGACCCATATAGAATTCATACCTCGAGGTGTCCATGGCAAACCTACAACAAAATCCATGGTCAGATGTTCCCACTTCTACTCCGGGATTGGAAGAGGTTGTAATAACCCTGCGGGTTTCTGATGCTCTGCTTTTACTTGTTGGCATTGCAAACACTTAGAAACAAACTCTGCGATTTCTTTCTTCATACTTGGCCACCAAAAATTCTGCTTCAAATCCCGGTACATTTTCGTACTTCCTGGATGCATAGAAACCCTTGAGGCATGTGCTTCTTCCATCAACTTTCGTTTAATTTCTAACGCATCAGGGACACATATTCGGTTTTGAAATTTAAGCACAGAATCGGTCAAAGTGAACCCCAGTTTCGGTTTTGTCTCCATTTCATCACGTATCTTCTTTAAAGCTCCATTCTCCATTTGGCGTATTTTAATCTCCTCGAGTAATGTCGGTTGGGCCATCATTGTTACCATTGTTGCTTCTTGACCATGTATCGCCAAGTCGACCCCCATCTTATTCAGCTTATTTATCAACTCCTTTTCCCCTGTCAATAGACTTGCCAAATCCCTCACATTTTTCCGACTAAGTGCGTCTGCCACCGTGTTGGCTTTACCGAGATGATAGTGGATCTGTAAATCATAATCCTTAATAAGCTCCAACCATCGTCGCTGGCGCATATTCAACTCCTTTTGGGTAAAAATATATTTGAGACTTTTATGGTCAGTATAAATATCGCAAGTAGTCCCATACAGATAATGTCGCCAAATCTTTAAATCAAAAACGACTGCAGCTAGCTCAAGATCATGCATGGGGTAACTTTTCTCATGGGGTTTAAGCTGGCGAGAAGTGTAAGCAATGACTCTTCCACTCTGCATAAGCACACAACCAAGTCCCTTATGTGACGCATCGCTGTAAATCACAAATCCCTCAATACCAGACGGTAGGGCAAGGACCGGGGCTGTAGTCAACTTCATTTTTAATTCTTGGAAGGCAGATTCCCGCGGTTCCGTCCATTCAAATACAACTCCCTTTTTAGTCAACTGTGTGAGTGGTACAACAATCTTAGAAAAATCCTGAACAAATCTCCGATAATAGCCGGCTAATCCCATGAAACTACGCACTTCAGTCACATTAGTCGGGGTCGGCCAGTTTACAATCGCCTCAATCGTATTTGGATCAACAGAGACTCCTTTCTTAGTTATAACATGCCCCAGAAATGTCACTTCATGTAGCCAAAATTCACACTTCTTTAGCTTCGCGTATAACTTCTTTTCTCGGAGGGTTTGAAGGATTAAGTGAAGATGGTTTTCATGGGCCTCTGCATTCTTTGAGTAAATAAGGATGTCGTCAATAAAGACCACTACAAACTCATCCAGATAAGGTTTGAAGACACGGTTCATCAGATCCATAAATGCTACTGATGCGTTTGTAACTCCAAAGGGCATAACCAAAAATTCATAATGGCCGTACCGGGTTCGGAAGGCTGTCTTCTCAACATCATCAGCTTTAACTTTCAATTGGTGGTATCCTGACCGCGAATCAATCTTAGAAAAGACCTGTGATCCTTGTAATTGATCAAATAAATCGTCGATCCGTGGTAAGGGATATTTATTCTTGATTGTTACTTTATTAAGCTCCCGGTAATCTATACATAATCGGAGGGTTCCATCTTTCTTTTTCACAAACAGGACTGGTGCACCCCACGGAGAAACACTCGGGCGAATAAACCCTTTATCCAATAAATCTTGCAATTGAATCTTCAATTCCCTCATTTCAGCTAGCGCCATTCGATACGGGGTTTTAGAAATGGGTTGGACTCCCGGTAGCACTTCAATCGTGAATTCGATTTCACGGTCCACTAATTTTCTTGGCAATTCTTCCGGAAAGACGTCCAGAAATTCACAGACAACTGGAATCGCACCAATACTCTCATTCATTGTTGGCCCTTCCAAAACACTACATAAGTACCCTTGACACCCTTTCTGAATTAATTTACAAGCCTTTGCCGTAGAAATCACATACGTGGGAGAAGTTACCCCCTGTCCCTGAAAAATAGATTCTGATTGCCCCGGAGGATGGAATTTAATTTGCTTCGTCAGGCAGTCTATAGTGGCACCATATTCACCCAACCAATCCATTCCCAGGATAATGTCAAAGGAAGTCATATCAAGTGGTAATAAATTAGCATGTACACGGACATCCCCAATAAGAAGTTCACAAGCAGAATAAATAGAAGTACAGATCATGGAATTTCCCATAGGTGAGGATACACATAACACATAAGTCAATTCTTCTTCAAGTTTATCTAAGTTTTTCGCAAATAATTTTGACACAAAGGAACAGGTAGAGCCAGAATCAAATAAGACGTAAGCAGAATGACCATGAACCATAAATATACTTAACACCACTGTTGTTGCATTCTGTACATCTCCCCGGAACCAACGCAAACACCCTGCCTTGCCTCGTAGTGTCTTTATTGTTAGCAGGTTTAGCAGCTGACTTGGCATTAGGAGCCGGTGTAGACCCCGCTGAGTTGGTGGTGGCCTTATTACCAGTTTGTTGATTCTTTTGTGGACAGTCTTTTATCAAATGCCCCATTTTGCCACATCGAAAACATGCCCCAGACAATCGGTGACAAATCCCTCGATGCTTCCATCCGCATTCTGGACACACAGGAGCTGAATTTTGAGGAGAAGTAGTAGTACCGGAGGTCCTTGAATTTTGCTTCTTGTTTGGTGGAGTAGTTGACCCCTTGAACCATTGGTTGTTCTGCCTTTTTCCTTTCCATTCAGAGATCCGAGTCTGAGCAGCAATATTCCCTTCTGCAATAACAGCCCTTTCTAACACATCAACGTAGGTAGGCAACTTCAATACATTAACTCGGTCCAAAATAGCACCCCGTAATCCTCCTTCGAATTTTCGCGCCTTCTTATATTCTGTATCTACCATGTGAGGTGCAAACCGGGCTAGTTCCCCGAATTGAGCTTCGTATTCGGCAACAGTTTTATTTCCTTGTCTCAATGTTTCGAATTCGGTCACTTTCTTGTCCCGCATACTCTGGGGAAAATATTTATCATAAAATAGCTCTAAGAATCTGTTCCACGTCAACCCTTGATGCATTGTTCTTGTGAGCATCCACCACCTTCGTGCCTCATCTTCAAGAGTAAAAGCAGCAAGCTGCACCTTTTGAATGTCAGTACAAGGGAAAACTTCGAACAACTTCTCTATTCCCAATACCCATGCCTCAGCTTTCATCGGTTCGATTCCGCCTTTAAACACTGGCGGTTTCATCTTTTTAACTCCTTTGTAAGTGTAATGGTTCTATCTTCAGCATGGAAATCTTGTACTGCCGGTGGAGGTATTGGTGGCGGTGGCGGTTGTTCTTGTGGTTGTTGTTGCCGTTGTGGCTGTTGTTGTTGCTGTTGTCGACAGAAGGTTTCTGTCATTTCCACAATCATTCTCTCCATCATGTCCAACCGGGCAGCAGTAGCATCTTCCTGTTTCTCTGTCCTTGTTCTTACCATGATCTACACAACAATCTAGTACAACATACACAAGAGAATGCAATAGACATTGATCATCATCATTAGCATTAGCAGAAAACATTTAACGTTGCTATCAATCTTCCTTTACTACATGATGCCTACAAATTTCTAGACATCCTAAAGCTCAATGGATCCGTGTGTGAGATAGCAACTCGTGCTCTGATACCACTTGTCACGCCCCTAACCTGCCCCTAAAAGTTTTGGGCATGACTTAATCAGGAACAGACAAAATAACCTGTTATAAATGATATTCAGGGCATGAATGGAAGCGTTAAAATAATAGAACAACATGCAGACACATCCATTGAGCTACTACAAATATGCCAGGACCATGACTCGGAATTAAACTTATAGTGAGCATGTGACTGAGGTTAAGTTACATACACATATACAAGTCCAGCCCAAAGGTTGGGCATGTAACAAAATATTCCATACAACAACTTTGGCCAACAAAACATTAGTACAGAATGGCAGGGTCTAACAAAACTGTCCTAGCATGTAAAAGCTTCTCCAAGTGCCTGGCTGTCCTTAGGCTGGCACAGGCTAAATGATACTGATGCTAGGACTGACCTCCAAGTCGATTTTCCTACAGAGTCAGACAAAATAACAGAGTGAGACAAGCTCAGTGAATAATAATACTTAAGCAGTTTAATAACCAACTTTAACCACAATGCATAACAGTGCATTCACAAAAATGAGATTCAAAAGTTAGTCTTATATGATTTTTACTTTCAGAACGGCCTTTGGCCTAATGTTACAGTTATAGCAGAACGGCCTTTCGGCCCAGAATTATCAGAACAGCCTTTCGGCTCAGAACAGCCTTTCGGCCCAGAACAGCCTTACGGCCCAGAACATACAAATATGTACGTATATCTTTTCCAACCTTTCATGTTCATTGAGCTCCAATCAATACATATGCTAATATCGTAACTGACGGAAAACTGAATGTTATTAACAGACATTAGCAGTAAATAAATATGTTCAATGTACTATTACTCACAGTGTTGTGGTGGCGTGCTAGTTCCTGCTGGAGTGTGCCCTGCACACAATCATAACTTGTAAATTAGTTCTCTTTCTTCTTAAATCATTGAGGAACCATCCTCTGTCATCATACTTCACATGAATTTATAACCATCTTAAAATCATCAGAAAAATATTCTAAAAATACCAGAGGGTCAAGCACACAAAACTGAACAAATACATATTTTTTTTGAAAATAAGTCCCCCGCTCGAGCGCCAATTTGGCCGCTCGAGCGTGATGTACAATTTCAACAAAAATGCTGAGAGATCGATTCTTGCGCTCGAGCGGAAATTCCTCCGCTCGAGCGGACAAGGTAATTTCGGAAAAACTGCTGAGAGGTAAATTTTCCCGCTCGAGCGTCTGCGGCCCTGATTTGGGGCAGCTCGACTTCAACCCAAAATTTAGCAACAACACTCCATTTTACATGCAATCCAAGGTTAGATTAATGCAATATTCCAACCTAACATCACCATAACATGGATTCTACCTTGAGCATGACAAATTAAGCAAGATTAGAAGTTTCAACAAGCCATCTCTCTCTCTAATTCCAAACTCAAACCAACCATAACCTTTCCAAAATTCCCATTATTTTGGGTTTACATAAACATATGCATATAGAGTTATCTAAGCTTCTAATTCAAACACATAGTTGAATATTCTCATGGAATAACAAGGAAATAAGATGTAGATTTCCCTCCATAACTCAATTTGGTCCTTTAACATAGATTACCACATAAACCCTCAACATCTACCTTAACTTGCCAAACACAAAGAGAATTCCCAACCATAATCAAAAGAGAGTGTGGCTAGACAAGGTAAATTTTCATACCTTGAGTTTAATCCAAGCAATCTTCACAAAATTCCCCAAATCGTTCACTTGAAGACCTTCTCTCCAACTCTCACGAAATTCCCTCTTCTAGGTTGCACACATGAGGTATTTTCAAGTCAAAGACATCTTAGAGCTTGATATAGATATTTATGTTTATAATAAGACAAAATTTAATCGTTTAAGCATCCTAAATTGAAATTTCACAGAAAATCCCATTAGAGCTTAAAAATTATGCAGATTTCAAATATCAAATCAATTTCTGAAAATTAAGCCTCTAAGGCGCCCAATTTCAGATTCAAATAGTTTATTGTGACAGATAATTTCCTTATTCAACAGATAGGAATCCATATTTCCTAGTTTCATTTAATTCAATGTAATTTCACATAGAATTTCATAATATGCATTCGAAAACACAGAATAGAGAGCTGAAAAGATACTAGAATCACGTACGAGGGTCGGGCTATTACAATTACACTTTTGGTAAGGCTTTAGATCATAAATATTTTTAATTGAAGTGTAGTAAGAGGCGTGTGCTTAAGTCTACCCAAGGTCTCAAGGGTGTCTAGACCTAAGCTCTGATACCATGTTGTGACGGCCCAAATTTTAAGGACATCATAATAAAATTTAGAATTTAAAATCAATGTTGCTACCAATATCACCAACATACATTAATTAACAGCCCAGAAATTTGAAAGTTTTCAAATTACAATTCTAAAAATACTTAAAACTTAGTCTCAGTACAAAAAAATAAAATAAAAAATAACACAAAAATATATAAAAGAAAACTAGAGAAAAAATAGGAAATTTTACAAAAAAGTTTGTGGAACTTGAGGACTCTTCAAGCTAACTAAGGCTGAATGTCGCCTTGCAAAGCCTCGGTGTTTCCTTCATTTTCTTCGGTACCTGGCATAAAACGCCAGGGCAATGAGAATGCTAATGAGCGACGAGCTCAATAATATACTACAACCTGAAAATACCCACACCGATAATAATACTCACAATTAATGAATAATGCGTAGTAACAGAATAACATGTATCATTTAATAAGCATAACAGGAATGCCAACAGTTAAAATAATAACAATAGATAAATAAATTAATAAAAAAAAATGGCAAACGGAAATAGTAATTCATCATAAGGAAAATGCACACTTTTCTTTTTAAATTCTCATGGATTTAGTTTATCAGATAAATTTAAGTAACTCCCCGCGGAGTACTATTTCCACTCAACCGCTAAGCAATGCCCACGGGCAATTCTGACTCCCCCTTGGTCAAATATTCAAATGTTACTTGCTGTAACTACCAATGATGCCCACGCACTAGGGTTACGTACCCGAGTCGTGACATCACGGTTTGCTCTAAGGGAACGGTCTATGTTGTGACACCCGCACCACCAACCTTATATCGCCTACACCGATAAGAACCGAAATACCTTCCCGTGCCATGTTAGGGTTCGTAACTCACTGGCGCAAGCTTCTAAACCGGGCTCACCCCATCACTTTTAAATTTTTAACGTATCATCGGTTCAATTTCGTGTTTCTTTACTTTGTCGAATTCACATTTTCATGCATGTGCGAGTTTTAGTTTGAGAACCACAGTGACCTAATGTTTATATAGCACAACACAATCATATATGGCAACCAAAATAAATGTGATAGAATGTCTTAGAAATCATCACAAAATTTCTTAAGAGTTCACACACTTCTTCTTTCAGCACTGTATGGTCAGACAAAAAAAATATGAAACCCATACCAAACGATGTTCAACCATTATAATATTTCAAATGGTATTAGTTCATCGAGTTAGGAAAATATTTCGAGAAGAATACTAGGGCTAAAAACGATTTTAAAATGGAGAAATAATTTTTGGAAGAAATCTGGTTTTCTAGGATAGTGAGTTACATTACCTTCCAACACAGGTGTTCTGTGTTTGAAAAATAAAAAGGGGTCTAAAAAGGTGTCGAAAAGAGGCATGGTCAGAACGGTTTGCTAATTTTTTTAGTTTAGAACATATTTCCAGAAGGGTGTGAATGTAAGATTATTGGATCTATATACTAGAAATCAAAACACTATGAATATAAGTAACTACTAAAATATAAACTCAGATACATACTGTTTGATTCCGTTATTGTCTTGAGTTTTGCTTCTTTGAAAGATGATGGTATTCACAATCAGAAAACCTTAGCACCAGCTCTTCCCCTCCTTCTTCTAATCTTTATGTTGTCTTTTGAATGGGGCTGACAACCCTTTGATCTACATATATATAGATATATGTAAACCCTAATAAGGATAGGAGAGGGGACTGGGTCTAAATAAAACAATTACTGGGCCTTCCCATTAAGGAACCCAAATAACTTAAAACATGCCTTACACCTCCATATCACATATCCACATATAAAATAATATATATACTAAGATGACCATAGCCCAAACTTTATGGATCACAATAATAATTTTGGACTCATACCAGTCAATCTATCTAAATTACGTTCAACCCGTTTTTCACAAACCAAACAAAATATAGTTAATGACAGCCTAATTAAGAATAAATTCTTACATTCTCCCACTTAGGCAACATTGACTACTACTTTAAGAAAATATTTTATTTAAGAAAAAATGACTCTCGGGTTAAACAACTTTAGTGTCCACACAAACATGATTCAGAATAGAAACATCTCAGCACAGAATCTCGTTCAATGAAAAATATTAATATCGAACTGTAGCGGTAATTATGTTATTGAACAACATAACACCTTCCACAATTACAAACACTAATATCTCACCAACATGGATTCCTATATGTGATAAAGTGTAGTGTGGAATTTTAGCATAATTGATCCAAAAATTATATAACATGCTAATTCTACATTCAGTCCTCTGTATGGTCTTGACAAGACCCTGCTAGGAATTTTATTCCATTTTACACTTCCAAAAGAAGCATTTATTCCTCTAAACCAAGGTCTTTCATGCTTTAAACCAAGCATTAGACTTTATGGATCCATATACACTTCTAAATTAAGGTGTCAATCTTTATATCTAAAAATTTAAATATAACTATAAGAGCTCATATAAGACGAATACATACGTAACAGTTACCATTTATGTGTACACACATAACTATAAACAAAATGTGAATAAACATATTAAACTTTATTAACTGAAATACACCATAGAAAATATTCATGGGTAAAAAATTTCTTTAACCAAGCACATAAAAAACTGTAAAGTACCCATATGCTCAATATATTTGGCAAATTAAAATTTGGCCTAAGCCCTATATTTAGAGGATCAACAAGTATGTATTCTATAACATGTGCTCATAAAGAATATCATTTTTAACAACTCTCTAATTCTGAAGTACTTTAAAATTATGCATTTAACACCATCAGAGTTTTTGTTATTCTTCATAGAGAAAATTAAAACCATATATCATAATACATCTTTATAGGTTTGGAGATGAAATTAATAATTCCAAGCTCTGAAATAAAATTCTTTAATTACATAACTCAAGTCGAACTCTAAAACATGTTTGTATAGTGAAAAATTATAAGAGATTTTATGAAACTCTTTCATGAAACAAGATCTCATGCAAACATAAAAAATGTAACCAATAACAGACACTATATATCATCTGAGCAACTTCCAAAGTCGACATTATACAACCAATAATATTAACATGATTAATTCTTTTATAGACAATCGTATAATCTTTAATTCTCTATAAATATCATAACACTTTATATGTTCCAACCCAATGGTCAAGGCTTAAATTAAAATAATAATTGTCTAACAAACTAATTACATATGCACCAAGTTCAATCCAAACTTCATAATTCATTAAACTCTTACAACAGTAGCATACGAGACATTTCTCATGAACCCTTTCTCAAAATCATTTTATGAATACTAAATGTTACTTAATTAGTCTCGATCACTAAGAAGAGCAATGTAAAGCTTTCAATTCTGCATATTAAATTTAGTAAAAATGTGATCTAGGTATGCTCTTTGAGATGAGACAAATAATCCTCTAAGTTATTTTTTCAAGTATCTCAATGCCAAACACATAAAATACTTTATTAAGATATTTTATATAAAAAATTTATTAACAACAATATCTTCACATCAAGTATTAATTCGAAATTATTACTAGGAAGTAAAATTCCATCGGTATAAAGGATCAAGAAAAATAAATTGCTCCCATGGACCTTGAGATATATGCATAAATTAACAGTATTATCCATAAAGCCAAGTAATAATATTTGGTGAACCTTTAAATATCATTACTTAGAAATTCGTTTAAAACCATAGATAAATTTGTTTAACTTACAAATCAAATTTATTTTGTTTGGCGAAGCAAAAGATGAAAATGTCACAATACCACTATAATCATTATAAACCTATATTTATGACATTGGTAAGAACAATACTCTTTTCAAATCACAACCTCTTGCAATAGCATTGTATTTATTTATTTATCTTTAAAAAAAATACTCATTAGATTTCAAACTTTTAAAAAGGTATAACATGATCTCATATCTAATTAATAATTTGTACCAATTCATTTACCATATTACAAATCGCCAATATCTTCATCATACGTAACAATCACCTCTTCAATCTCTTGATATTGCTCATTTAGAAAAATAATATAATTGCAAGGATTTTTTAATTGTATGAGAATGTCTAGAAGGTTGCCGGTGTTATACATGTTCAACTTTTATCAATAGACTGAATAGACACTTCAGATTCTACTTGCACTCTCACTTTCTCTATGTGAGAATGAACAAACCAATTTATTATAATAGGCACAAGTATACAAGAAGATTTATATATTAAACTGTTCACCAATCTAATAACTTCACATTTTAAAAGCTTAAAAGATTCTTATGTCAGAACCAAGATAATAGAACCATTGACAACTTACAAAGTAACAACAAATAGCTATAGATCCCATTTTGATTTCAAAAATATATCATAAATTTTTTTACTTCTGTACAATCCTAAACTCAAAAGTTATTCTAAATTTTCTACTAATTCACAATTCAAAAGTGTTTTTTTTTTTTTCCAAATATTTTTAACTTAGTATTATATGTAAAGTATACACAAGTATATATAGTAATTAAAAACATTCTATCACAAAAACACTCATATAATTTAAATATGTTAACATACACATCATCATTTTATTAGAGTCCAATTACGACGCTCAAGTACTCAACTTTCTTCCGAAGTTACAACCATGATATATTTAAATTGATTCCACAATTTTGTAAAAATTAATAAGAGGTTACTACATTAACCAAAATTATCATGTTCACTATAATATCGATCTTCAATTAATAATTTTAAAATCTTTATCAGTGTGTTTTTCAACATAAACGAGATTAGACAAATGCATAACATCAATACTCATTTATGAAATTAATAAAATAGTTTCTCCCACACACCTTATGATAAATGAAAAGCTATTTCAATTATTATTTTATTTATTTTATTTATTACCAAAATTAAAAATAATAACAATGCTTATTTTGTTGACATTAAAATTGAATTATATCTCATGGATAATATAAAAATAACATTCTTTAAAATAAGATCAGTACTAAACTATAACTTAAATAACTTGACCAGAAAATAAAATTTTGATTAACACAAGCATTTTTTTTAAGCAGTTTAAAAAATAAATAAGGAGATTCGAAGGTGGGAAGAGCGTCATAGGTCACAAAAAATTCTAAAGAATTTTTCTTACTTGAGTTAATAATATATAAAGAGATTTGCGGAATATTCTGAAAAGGAAAACATAAAACACTGAAGAGAGATAACGATTTGTAAAAGTCGAAGGTATTATATAGAGTATTGTAGAGTATAATTTAGATTTTCTTATAAGAATCACCTAGTGAATATTTTAAAACTCCACTTTCTTAAATAGTTAACATTGAATATAATTTCAATCTTTCACACTATATTGAGGTCTTAATATAAATGGTTAAGAAGACACATTCTCGAGTATGTCAATATCTAAATTAGTTAGTCTTAAAGCTAACTCAATATCTTTTAACCGATTCATAATCAAAACTTTAATGGAGTAAATTTGATTTTCATAAAAATATCTCCCTTCATTGCTTTCAATTCAATATAATATCATTCAATTATATATGGACAATAATAATCTCATAATCACAATTAATATTCTCAAATATTTAAAATGTATCACTCTTAAACTGAATATATAGAAAGCATGTTCACAACTCCAACTTTCAATTATACATAGGCAATTAGTATAATCTCACAAGAATATGCTGCGAATAAACTTTAGCAATATTCTCAGATGTGCCAGAATGTATCACTATATAAACACCTTTGGGTTGAATATATAGAATACAATCAACATCTTTAAACTTCAATATAATCTTAATTAATTATACATGGGCAATAATTATAATCTCACAACAATGGGCTGCAAATAAACTTTAACAATATTGTTAGATGTTTCAGAATGTATCATCATATAAATACCTTTGGGCTAAATATATAAGACACATTCTAACACCTATAAACAAGTCAACTAGCAAGAATGATTTATCAAGAAATTATCTCCTTTGGGTAGATAAATTCTTTCAAAAACAATAAAATTTCCCTTACTAGCGGCTCACACTACCTCTAAAATTAATACACTCAATTAACCCCTTTTGGGTAGGTAATTGAGTGATATAATATTAGAAGAGCTTCCCAGAATCCTTATTGGTAAATTACTTTAAATCTCAATAAGTTAACCACTTCGGTAGTATCACCCATATTGATTCAAAAATCTTCCAACTGGGACTACAAAAATAAATATTTGTCCACCTTTAAAACTTTATTTATTTATTAACAATAATGCAATCTGTAACCCATCAAAGCATATATAATATCATATTACAAATCACTACTAAACAGTTACTCAAAAATAATATCTCACGGCCAACCAAAATTCGCATATGAATTTACAAAAATTATACCAAAGTGATATACATGATATAGAACTCTTAAACAATCTTAATGTTTATGTAAAAGTCATAAAAACGAATATGTTTCATATGTTTTGCAAATATTTGATTAGGTAAGATTTGAAATATATATATATATATATATATCAATACAGATTCAATATACACACGTCCATACTTCATAATTTTCGTAAAACTACCAGATCTAAATTACTTTTTTTATTTTTATTTTATATAACACAATTGGAAGCAAACTATCAATACTCAAACAGTATGTACTCGTTACATTGAAAAAGTTTGCTTGAAATTACTAAAGCACAATTTTGAGATGCAAAAGCATCATTCAGTAAAAGAAATATTAATTTATTCCTTATCATTATATAAAATAATTTTACTGAAATAATCTGCCATGATTTTGATTCTAGTGTAAACTTGCTCTGATACCACATGTAAGATTATAGGATCTATATACTAGAAATCAAAACACTATGAATATAAGTAACTACTAAAATATAAACTCAGATACATACTGTTTGATTCCGTTATTGTCTTGAGTTTTGCTTCTTTGAAAGATGATGGTATTCACAATTGGAAAACCTTAGCACCAGCTCTTCCCCTCCTTCTCCTAATCTTTATATTGTCTTTTCAATGGGGCTGACAACCCTTTGATCTACATATATATAGATATATGTAAACCCTAATAAGGATAGGAGAGGGGTTGAGCCTAAATAAAACAATTACTGGGCCCTCCCATTAAGGAACCCAAATAACTTAAAACAGGCCTTACACCTCCATATCACATATTCACATATAAAATAATATATATACTAAGATGACCATGGCCCAAACTTTATGCATCACAATAATAATTTTGGACTCATACCAGTCAATCTATCTAAATCACGTTCAACCCGTTTTTCACAAACCAAACAAAATATAGTCAATGACAGCCTAATTAAGAATAAATTCCTAAAGTGAAGACTGAAAACCAGTCGAAGATGGTCAAATAATTTTTATAAGAAATCTGGACAGATTCTGTCACATTTTGGAAAAATTGGCGTTTCTCTCTCAATACTTAATAAAAAATTATGAAACCAGCGGCATTTGAAAGGTAACTTAAAAATATAACTTTTCCAATTTGAATCACTTGAAAATTCATTCTGTGGAATAAACAGTGACCTGGTAAAGTCAGCATTGCTGTTGCCTCCAAACAGCAATGAAGTTAAAAATATATTCAGGCCATGAAACGTTGTCAAATAATTTTCTTCAACATTCTAACACCATGAAAACATGTTAAACTAACTCCAGTAGTTTCAGATTTATTTATTTTTGAAAGTGTTCTCATGAGTTTGTTTAGGGTTTATTCAAAACGGACTAAAAATTTGTTTTGCTGGAAGTTTATTAGTTTTGCGAAAAACACACTTTGTATCCACCATGAATCACATGCAATACTAAAAAAAATGTTTCTTACTATTATTCCCATGTGAAACTCTAATCCTTCATATTTACTTTCATTAGTGATAACAGAAAATAATATTGATGAAGAGTAAATACAAATTCATAAGTATGCAAGATTGATTCAACAATAGAGAATACTTGATCACATAAAGAGCAAAATCATTAGCTAAACCACCTAACCCATATTTGTAAAAAGGACAGAAATCACATAATGATAAGATTATCATTCCATCCAAATATAACATGCATTGAGCATTTGTGTATTATCAATACACACTCTTGCATATTTTTAATGTATAGATTTAGTTAAGAAAAACATCTAAGAGAGGATAGGGGTTGAGTATTTTTACCTCAATGAAGTAAAAAAAATCCCAAGTGTTGAGCCTTTCTTCCCCTCTCTTCTCTCCTTTCCCTCTTGCTTTCTCTCCCTCTCTTTCTCTTTGTTTTGCTCAGTTACGTGTGTGTGTAATGGAGGTTGAATAGTGCTCTCAATTATAGGAGTTTGAGGGCCTAATTTATTATTATTATTATTATTCTATTTTTACTTTACTTCTCTTTTAGCTTAGGAACTATGCTCTAAGAGGATAGATTACAGTTGGTTTGCATGCTGTGGCAGCCTTGACAAAGGCTTGAAATTGCCATCTATGCATGTAGGCATGGAGTGTGGCAGTAAGCAAAGGCATGCATTGGCATGCTTGGGCCGAATTTCTCTGCCCAACATAAATTTTGATGATTTTTTTTTTGAAATAAAAATCAATTGAATATATATATATATATATATAACCTAGTCACTAGATATTTTGCTCCCTACTATTCTCTTACTAACGTAGTTATTATTTATTTAACTCATTTAGTTTCCACAACTATATTTAGATACAAATTTTTTTTTTTCACAGAAAGATAAATAATTTTATTTAAAGGAATCTAATATTGGTATTAACCATGATGCTATTAACATTATAATTTGATAATTTAATAATCACTATTAACTGACTTAATATTATTATTAATCAAACTAATTAGTTGTCTAAAAATTCAGGTTCTCACAGGGTCTCAGGTTGGGCTTGGGGCCCGGGCCCAAACGGACCAGGCCCACCCCAGATCGCGGGCCATTTTTACACTCTTATACCAAAGATGAATAGTATTAAGCGATTTGTCAAAAAGTACAGGATATAAAAATATAACAGTAAGAAATTATTTTGTAAAGAAAATATTTTAGTAAGTATTGGATTAAAACCCCAAGTCATGTAGTGCTCTTGGTAAAGGCCTAGGGGTTAAGATCCCAAGTCTCAAGTTCGAAACTCCTTCGGTCAGTCTCCTGGGCGTAGTTGGTTAAGAGGTTAGCTTCAAGTTGTTGTTATTGCAACACTTGCTGTAGGTTCAATGCTACCTGCTGCGCAAATCCTCACTTAAGCGGAACTTATCTTGGGAGTGGGTTCAATGCTCCTCGCTGTGCGAATCCTAACTTAAGCGGAACTTGTATGGAGAGGTCAGGACAAGTTCTTAGGTTATAGTCTCTGACTCAAAACGAACAACAGGGCACCTTAGTGATCTCTGCAAGAGGAGTTGCCTTAGACCTGTGGGAGAAAATAATAATTTTCCTAGAACAAAAAAAAAATGTATTGGATGAAGTGGAAGCAATGCAAACATTGATAAGAATCTAATGCCTTACAAGCTTGAGGTCCCTTAGCAACTATGAAGGATGAATTGAGGATTAAAATCAAGTCGAAAAGCATAGTGGATAGACTTATTATTATTTTTGTAAGAGTGTGTTACATCACATAGTGTTTAGAATTTAGAATACTTTTAATTCATGGTTAAATTAAATAAGGGCCTTATCTATCTTATGTGGAGCATATGGCAAGTTAGAATTGTGGTACCACCATTATCATCATCATTCATATATATATATATATATATATATATATATATATTATTAAAAGTAATATTTTTTGATATTTAGGTGGCACAAAGTCACGTCATCCTATATTTCTTAATTATATATAAGGTTTTACATAAATCCAAACCTAATTTAAATTATACTTATTTTATATGGACTCTATTTGACAAATATTATTTTCCATATATTTTCATAATAAATTAAGATAATCCACAAACCCAATACCAATTTTGTGCTTCACATTTTTTTTTTTAATTCTTTCAAGGGTGCTAAGATTTTTTTTAATGCTAAATTGCCTCCTTTTTTTTCTTCTTATTTTTTCATGCATTATTCTGTAACCAATACCAATTCTATATTATGGATTTGTTGTTTAAATTTTATAATGATTCTATATATGAAATTATACTTCATTTCCTACATTATTTTATATAATCACAACTCACATGAGGAAAAACCTGCACAACAATGATACTCTTGAGAAACCTCTAAAGTTTGGATTTACTGCTTGAGTTACTTTTTCAATTGTTGAACAGTAAATTCTTTTATGTTTTAACATCATATTACAGATGACTAATCACTTCACACACTTTATCATTATTTTTTCTTTTTGGGTTTAAATGTTGCTTATGTGATTATTTCTTAGTTAGTCGTTGTTGAATTTGTTTTATATAATTAATATTTTAATTTAATTAAAAGTGTTTATTTTACAATTTTATAATTTAATATATATATATATATATATAATATAAAATCATTATATGATAATCCAACTACAATATATTTATATTTAATTTTTTTAATAAATTTTATATAATTTCTATTTCTACATATTTTTATTTTCCAAATTATATAAAAGAAAATTAAATAGCTAGAATTACTTTTAATTTTCTGTTACTAATTCTTCTTCTAATTTAACTTAGTGGGTGTTTGGGAAGTGAGTTTTTTTGTAGTTTTTTTAGTTGTAGGATATTATTGGAGAAATTTTTTTTTGTGTTTGGGAAGATAATTGGGTTTTTTTGTGGTTAAATGTGATGTTTGTGAAAGAAAAAGTGAAATGATTATGGGATTTGATGTGATATTTTGTTTGGATTTGTTTTTTTTGGTTTTGTAACTAATTTGTCTTTTAGTGAAAAAAAATTAAAAAAAACCTAAAAACTAACTTCCCAAACACCCCTTAATATCAAAATGAGTATTTATTTTACTATTTTATAATTTAATATATATCATACAAAATTATTATATGATATCAACATTTTTATAATACGATAGAACTAAAATTATTAAAATGCACAAATAATTTAACTAAAATTAATATATAAGTATTCAAGTAATAATTTTACAAAATGATAGGGCCAATATTATCAAGATAAATAATTAAAATCAAACTATAATTTTAATTTTAATTTTAAATTAAAATTAAAATTAAAATTATTCTTTTATACCACACATTGTACTATTAAATAAATTTTTGAAAAAAAAAAAATACGTGCATTACACGAGTCATGTAACAACCCCCACCTATGATTAGCTTAAGACCTATGATTAAGAATGTCTAATAAGTAATTAAGGTGAAATTCTGTAGTAATTGCATGTTTTATATGCTATATGCATTTGTATCTGTCTGTCGTAAAAATATCTATTTGCGTTTATATTCTGTTCTGCGAATTGAAGGCCTTATCGGCATCCGATCACAAAATTGACTTAGGTTATGTGTTATTTCGAATTTTTAGTATTTTATGGTAGGTTTAATTTAAATTCGATTCATAACCGAATTAATTAGAATAGTTAATGTCACTTAAGTATTCATTAAGTAAACTCCTTAGTTAAGCTTATACAAGGCAACTTGTTGACTTAGGGGCCATTACTTACACTTTCATTTCTCATCTTCTTGAGCCCAAATGTGTGTGTGTGTGAGAGAGAGAGAGACTAAGAGAGAATTGAGATCAACAAGGGAATTGTTAGAGTTTGGAAGAAATTAGCTTGGAAATTCAAGGATATGGTTTGGAAGCTTAGAATATTCACCATCTAGAGCTTAATTGAGAAGTTGAGGTAAGGATTCAACACTTAGACAATATAATTATGATATCTAGGACATAAATTCTAAGAATTAAGTGGAGTAATGCAAGAATTGAGCTTATGAAGTAGAAAGGAAGAACATTCCATGCATGTATACATATTTTCTCACATTTTGAGTTTAATTGTTAAGAATTCTCACATGCATGTCCCAAATCTACCTTTGTTTTGAGAATTTATCATGTTTTCCATTAATTTACCTTATTTGCTCATGATTTGGAAGCTTTGAACTCAATCCATTATTTACACGTTATGTTTTCAAAGTTTTGAGTTTGATCTTGCATAATTGGCATGCTTTTGGGCTTTGATTTTACGAAATGGTTTTGAATTCATGATGTTTTACAAGTTTATAAGAAATTTCTTAAGTTTTGGGCCCAAAAGATGTGTTTTGAGGCTTTTCTTAATCCGTTACGGATGTCGAAAAGTGCAGATTAATTAGCTGTCCTAGGGAAAGGAGTAAGTATTGGCTATTGGCATGTCCAAGCTAAGATTGGTTAAGGCGGGTAAAGACGGTTGCGTAGCTTACTTGGTAAAGGACTCCTTTAGTTTAGCGGTCATGGATTGATTCTAGGTGGTTAACTTGTATACCCTTATTCTCAGAGTTTACGTTCTGATCTAGTAATTCGACTTTTCAGATGAGTTCCATAGTTTTGGACAGGACATGTGGGAACCAGGAGGTAAAGCGTCTGTTAAAGCAATCGGGCAAATGCGTGTATACTAGCTTACTAGCTTTAATAGCTTGTGTACTAGCCTGTTAAAGGAAGCATGGGTACGTGGATTTGGGATGCTAACTAAGTTAAGTAGATGTGGAAGCGAGGTGCGAAAGCAAGTAGGCAACAAGTGGATAGGGCTAGCGGTTTATTTGCTCGTTAGGCTTTCCTGTTCGAGCGGGCATAGGAACAGTTAAGCCAGCATAGAGCAAAGCTCAACCAATGGCCTATTTCCTATAGTTCAAAGCCCAGTTCATAGAAGGTCCAGAGAAATGAGAAGGTGGTTTACTTACTTTTGTACTAGCGTGAGCGTACTTGTGTGTTAAAAGAGTACTTTATTTGGGCTGCTAAGTAGAAGTAGAAGCTATAGGCGAAGGCTTTCGCGCCTTGCTGTTAAGTTAGGTGTCATCGTCAGCCTCTTACTTATAGGGCCAGTTGCTTATACAACACATAATGAGTTGTTGGTATTGTTCTATGTTAACTAGATCGATAAAGTCAACTAAAGGTATTGCCTATACTTCTCGCTTCCAACTCGAAACCACTGACAACTTCTCTTTCCTCCGATCAATATGAAATAGTTCTACTCACCCTAACTTGTGAATTGAAAGATTCTTTGATCCCTATCCCTATCGACTAAGTCCGCAACGGAAAGAGTGATCTGCTTAAACCATTGAAAGCAAGCTAGTTTACTAGTTAGACGAGCTACGGATGAAGTTTCTCATTCAGGAAACTCTACTTTCTGTCACCGCAAGCCACAGAGCTGAAAAAGAAGCTATCGTCTAAGCAGAGGAGAGCCGGTAACTATGTTGAATGTAGAGGAGTGAGATTGAAGCATTGGATCCCACTAAAAAGCTGGAAGAGCCCGGTTTTGATGCAGCTATAGATGTTATTGGGTCACCTCATTCCCTTTCGAATACCGAAAATAAAGATGTTGCTGATGAGCTCGAGTCTGGAGGTTCATTGGTTGTTGTTAGCTCACTGGGATAAGAGGGATCAGGATAAATGAATGGAGGTCCATTTCTAGGTCATAATCCCATCTGCGATTTCTTCACTCGCTAGCAACCAGGGATTTAATTCTTCGATTCCCTTCTCTTCTGGTTAGCAACTAACTAGCTTTTGTACTCGGTACTCTTTCCTCTATGTAAGTAACGGAACCCTATAGTACCTGGTCTGCCTCTCACCCATGGTCCCCAGAACGCTCTAAGTCGGAAACGGATGGATCGCCCCGTCCTTGCTTGCGTCTCTGTCTCGTACTCTCTCGTTTTGCTCTTTTCCGGTGACTCAACCCCCCAGCCGGTTAGGGTTAGGCTATTATGGAGATGATTCAATTATTAAACCATAGTCATAGCCCAAAGGAAGACATGTATTTAGATCGTTTCACTCTTTGTAGCCCGTTGAATTCATGCTTAAGAATCTCTTCGCCTCGACATGATTGATCTCGTACCTTCGCCCCTGTCAGCTAAAGGACACTGGAAACGATATAGGTTAGAATTATCTCTCAAGTCAAGCCTGCATTCTGAAGAGGTAGAAAAGCCGTCAATCAAAGGAAAATCCCCGCGCCCCCTTGTGGAGCACGGGTTCGGGTTACTTGCTTTCAACTATTGTGCTTCTTATTTGCTTTTTTACTCCAGTCTAGGCTATTCATGATCTTCATTCTGTGTTTGCTCACCTTTCAGTTAAAAGAAGGCACAGACATCTCTAGAATCTAGTCTGAAGACCATACCCCCACCTTTCACTTCTTTAGCCCATGAGCACTGATTTCGTGTCTTCAAAGGCAGATCTCCATGCCTAAGACGTGAGATGACCTGAATGCCTTCGACTGCTACTCTAACCATGGATTGGTCTCTGCTCCGTTATCTGCTTGATCATAATCTGCACCTGAAAGCTTCTTTGAAAGGTTTGATTAGTTGATCCGAGGAACCCAACCTGGAGTTGAGCTTCTTTTCATCATCGTCTTCCACTCTTGGCTATTTTCTCAAGATTCAATTCATGGTCAGGGTAGGAATCTTCAATCAATCTGGTCAACCTCAGGAAAAATACCTAAAGGAAAGGGATCACCTGGCACTACTATCAGCTTAGTCCTCTCTATCATTGGTTTTCTAATTCAGCTTGGAGCATTTCACAAAAGAATCTTTCATCCTTGGGCCTCACTTCCACTGATTTCAGATTCTACTTTCCCTGGGCTTGGGATTTACGATTCAAACCCCAATAACGAGCCAAACATAAGCTTTTTTCACAAGCCAGAATTAAGATGAAGCTTACTACGAGACAAGAAAAAGAAAGCGGAATGGAATGATTTTTAGGCTTAGTAAGCACCTATTTCCTCGAAAGGAAAGGCTAAAACTCCAATCGCCGAACCACCAGATCAAGTTTTTCTTAAAAGACTAGATCCCTAAGAGGAATGAATTCTTTTTCACTCTGGTCACTCATGTGAAAAAAAAAAAAAAGCCAAGAAGAAAGGCCCTCTGGAACGGATCTGCTGATGAGCACGAAAAACAAGTGAAGGAGGTGGGGAAATTGGTTCTCTAATCTAAGCCATTCTCTGGGACAATGCCTTAAACGTAATAAGAGCTGCACCTAGAGCAGAGCCCCGTACCATGGGAACAAAAGTAAATACTTTAGCTTTCGACAATCCCATGATTGAAATTGGTGGTATCCAAAGACACTGGAGCCACAAATCACATGACTTCCGACGGTGCTTCCCTTTTCTTAAAAGTCGACTAAAAAGCTCCAACCGAAGGAGCTCCAGGAAGGAGATTGGTTACACGCGAGCGGTGGTCAGCGAGAGCAAGGGCTGAGATTGACCACTAAGAAAAGGGGGCACAAACCAAGCAAGCATTAGGGTGGTAAGCATGCTACTAATGCTTAATGAAAGTCAGAATAATAGGCTGAAGAATAGGTATCAAAATCCAAAGTCTGAAGCTAATTAATGAACTAGTGTTGTTGGCGCCCTAAGGAAATGAATGACTTTCAATTCTAAGTATGAAACTGGGATTGAGCCCGTTCCTTAAGCTTAAGAGCTACGAGGATACCGCCTTTCAAGGCACACTGAAACTGACAAGTTTTGCCTTCCTTGTCAGTTAAGTGTTCGGCCTATTGATTGACACTGGCACGACTGGAATAATAGTCCCACTATGGTTGGACCCTGACGGCTGTTTCGGTTCAACGCTTTGATCCCGGTCATAGAAGGTCCCAAGTATGAGGATCGGACGGGGAAGTAGAAGGGAGGTCGGTCTCTTGACCACGGTTTCGTGTCCTGAGTAATGAAAAAAAATTTATGAGGTTATAAGTCTGGCTTAGAGGACTCTGAATATGTGGAGTAGTGAGCCGATCTCGCTTTTCGCAGTTTTGATCGTTCTTCCAAATAAAGAGACCAATAAGGGCCTGGCTTAGCTTCTGCGAATGATTCGGTGGATAATTCTTCGTTTGATTCGACTTATGACTCCACGGAGGATTTCTAGTCTACTTACTCCCCCACTGCCCATGGCTAAAGAAAAAGCACTTTAGCTATCACAAAAGACCATGCACAGGTTCATTTTGCTGCAAGTCCTTAAAACTAAACCCTTTTTCACTTACCTTCCCCAACAACCCTAGCAGCATATCCCATTTTTTCATTCAAAAGACGAGATTCCCTTTCTCCCGATCTCCTACGTATGGAGGAATTAAGGGGCAAGTTTCGCCTTTCTTATTTGACCATTCCTGGGTCAGGAGCTATGTACTAGTGCCTTCTTGTAATTGATGGAGGAGCTTTCCACCCGTCTGAGGTAGCTTTTTTGGGAGCTGACCCGGTCTTGGATGCAGCCCCGTCATCAATAGCTACAACTAAGGTGGCCCTTCTCCATAAGGCCCCGGAAGTTGTCTCTTATCGAGTGGACTTTTCACAACCTATCTTATATGACGAAGGTGGCTCTGTCGCTAAGCAGGCTGGCAGAGCCACCTTCTTTGGGGTCAGTGAGGAGGATAGGACAATTCCCCACTCTGGCGGTTCCTTTCTTTATAACCGAATTATACCCGGCCCAGTCCTATTTCAAACAAAAGAATCAAAGAAGGGAAATCTTCGTAAAGGCGGCAAGGGCTGTCACCTTCGAATTGAGTAGTTTTTTTTTTCTTTCTACTCGACTTTCGTAATCGAAAGTAGACTCAAGCCTCACCCCTTTTTTTATGTATGTGAATTTTCCGAATCTAGTTCTAAATACTGGACTGATCTTTCTCCGCTTCAAAGAGGCTCTATTTTGATAGATAGAGATAGACAGGAACTAAGCAATAAGAATAGAATACGAAAGGCTTACTCCCATTTATCTCTACTCTACTCTATCTATGAAGACTATGAAGGAATTCGTTCATAGAATGCTTTTTGATTGCACTACTTTTTGAAAACAACCGTAATAGACCCTGTGGAGGAGATTGTATCAAAGAAGACCCATTTTATCGATCGTTTGGTTGGGTGTGTCCTTAGTCGCCCCGAAGAAGCCATACCCGAAGGAAGCTTACCCAACTCATCACTTAACTCCTAAGAAAGGAAGACAAGACAACCCCAGTAAATTGTGCATAATTGAAGAGGAAAAATTCTCTAAAAGCCAACTGTTTCTTTGTGTTAAGAATGGAGACTTTTTGGTGTTTGCCGGAATTCCGACTTGGGGATACCTTTAACCGATTGCTTGCCCCTTCATTATTATTAATAAGATGGGGAAAAGCGGAAGGGGAAGAAGAACCTTTCAGAATGGATCCCCCTACTCAAAACTAAGAGGGGATTCTCTCAAAATATCCGAAGCGATATGACAAGTCATGGTGATCAATGGGGAAGCATTGCCCTCGAGCTCGGTTAATAATGCACCTGAAGAACCACGAAAGGAGAAACATACTTCGAAATACTTGGAGTAGAGGGAAATGATGTCAAACAGATCAGAAGAAGCCCGAAGAATCAAACAAAAAATTCATGAATGCGATGAAGCAAGCCAAGATCAACGAAGGGGCATCCAGTCAAGTACCTACATTCCAATTCCCAATCTCATGGATGAGCCTCCTCTACGGATACAAAGAGCTCCCGTACCTTATTTCATGAATGGATAATCCGAGAGGCCTCGAAAGCGATTCGCTTATGAATCTCCTATTGAAGAGTTATACTATGATTGCTCTGTGGTCCCCATGGAGAAGCCTCTCAAAAATTAAAAAAAAAATTGAGGCAATGATATAAGCTGCAGTAGAGCAGACCAACACGGGAGGAAACTGAGATTCAAGGATTTTTGTCGACATCCAGATGTAGCTCTGCCAAAAGGGTTCAAGATACCGAAGTTTAGTAAATACAATGGGGTCGGCGACCTATATCATCACTTGCTATCCTTTTGTGGGGATTGTCGAGGCCTTGATTTCCAGTCTAGGTTATTTTCCACCTTTATCAAAAGTCATTAGAAGGGGAAGCACTCAAGTGGAACTCATCTCTCCCCCTTGATACTCTATGTAGTTTTGATGATGTGATTGACAGATTCACCGGCCAGTAATTGCACCAGGTGGAACATCCCCCAATCTCTGTGATCTGGTGAATAAAAAAATACAGCCCGATTTTTAATTCATTACCTTTGTTAACCGATGGAGGAATTTTGCAGCTAAAGCAAAATGGAACATAAAAGAGGAAGATGCAGTATAGATGGTTATCAACAACCTGCATGGGCCCATCAAGGAAGCGATGGTGCTAGGAGATTGCCAAACATTCCCTCAACTATTTGAACAAGCTGCCCGTATGCAGAGGAGTATAAAAGACGGGTCTATCACTTTCCTCGGGAACAGTTATAATGGGTGAGAAGCAAAGCCAAAGAATACCCTAAGAACCCAGCAGCCAACTCAAGAGGTTATCATCAGTCCGAATCAAATTAATGTGGTTCAAGCACAACAGAGAGAAAACAGAGCACCCGGAATCATCAAGCCATCCAGGGGGCCGGGGCCGTCCCCTAACCCACTTAAACCCCTCATACCCAATCTCAATCGCAAAACCCAGCGCAAGCTCCGCCTAGACCCGCTTATAACAACGTTGCGCCCCCGGCCAATTATGATCATCAGCAGCAACAAGGTGCTCTCAAGCGACCCTGGGGACCCAATGGAGCTCACTACTATCCATTACCCCTACCCATTCCTACATATTATCCATCATTCTGACCTGGAAAGCCATTTCTCTGCCCAGAGATAAACCATTCCCCTGGCCTCATGGTCTCGACTATTTAAAGTTCTGTCCATTTTACCGATACGCATGCCTACCATTGAAGAGTGTCAGACTTTGCGTGATGTCATCTATGACATAAATAATGAAAATCGTATCAATTGGAACGAAGTTAAGGCATACCTGAGAGCCTCCAATGTCACTGAAGCTACAAGGGATCTATACTAATCCAATGCCACAACATCAAGGGGGACAAGTCACCACTCGGGGACCTACATTGGTACAAACTAATCCAGGACCTTCTGCCAGCGCTAACACCATCCGAGCTTGCATTGTCGTTCGAAGAGAGATAGCTGTGAGACCCCCTCAAGTTCTGTAATTCGAAGGAGGTTCTGAGAATTCAAAACTCCGGAGTCACTTTCTTTGCCCCTAGGAATTGAAGTTCCAAAAGCAGACGAAATCACTATAGAACCGGACCTCCTTGCTGTTGCTCAATTCATTACCAGGAAGAGGCAAATTCGCTTTTTTAGTAAGGGTGGGTTGAAAAGGTGAAGAAGGAAGAATGTATCCGAACGAATGCATCGGCAGATGAAATTACCCCCTTTTTAGAAATCCCCTCGTCACCTACTAGTGAGCTAGAAAGCTTAGGGGCACCTCTCGTTCCTCTTTCCCCATTTGACAACCCTATCTCAAAATGTTCGGATGATTGTTTGGAACCCCCTTAACTAATAGATGCTTTAATACTAAAGAATTGGGATGTTGGGAAAAAGCAAAAGAAAAGGATTTCATGGGCAGAAAGGCGAAGGGAAGTTCGGAAAAGCCTAGCAGATTGGACTATCAACCCCTTCGTACTTCGATCCAATCAATTGATCGATCAAGAGGCTAATCTCTTTTGTTTGGGCCGATAGCCAAAAGTCTCTTGAACAAGGGAAGGGCAACATAGCATTAGCTTCAATTGAAAAAGCTCAACCTTGAAAAAGAAAGGTGGTAGGCCGAAGAACCGTTGAACGCTTCAACTTGGCCACTGAAGAAGACGAAGGCTGGGCGAGAGACTAGGCCAACTTACTGTTTACTGCCATGCCATGAGTGAAGAGCTTTAGGCTCCATAGACGAAACTATGTATTACGTATTAGAGGGGAAGGGGGGGGGGGGAGGACACCACTTAGCACCTAAGGTGGGGTTTAATGCCTAACAAAAACAGCCAAAAGTAAAAAAAGGCAAAAAAGAGATGTATGGCTGAGGGGAGGAGAGAAAGAACGCATGCATGGGGATTCTGTTTGTCGGAGGTTAGAGAATCTATGAAAGGACATCTGAGACTAAGGAAGAATTCAAGGAAGTCCATTACTGAGAGAAGTGGTGATCTCGTCTTGCTTGCTGGGAGAGAGGAAGCTTCTGGACCACCCTTTCTAGCCAGATAGCGAGCGATCACTCAGCAATGAACGCTGATTGAAAGCGGCTGGGAATGAGTACCTATCCCTTACGGGAATCGAACCCGTGTCTTTAACATGAAAAGACAACGTCCCAACCACTGGACGAAAGGGACCAAAAATCCATTCTTCATATACCTCTACTCCGAGAATAGAAGTGGTTCGTTTTGTTTTTATACACAATTCAAGATTTCGTTTGTGTTCATGTTTGCGATTTCTGATGTGAATTCGGCGGGTCATCCCCCTTTCCTACGGTTCCCCCACCGACCCAGTGACACACCAACCACCCTTTTCCTTTCTTCGATCATAAAGCCCCATGATCCCTTTATTTGTCTTTCATCTCCCCTGAATAAGTAAGGCCCCGCTCCTTTTAATTAAAAAAAAAAAGAGGGGCGAAGCGCCCGTTTGAAGTGGCGAAGGCCTATGCTACAATAAGAAAGAAAGTACGTTGAGGTTATGAAGTCACTTAGTCAAACTAAAAAGAAAGGAAGAGTGAGGTTACGAAGTAAGGTCAACTGGTTAAGGAAAGCTCCACTTATGAAATCGCTTAGCCATTAATTATTTAAATTAAATTAAGTAGTAGTAAGGCGTCGGTACGGAGTTGCGTTAACTGTGGATATAGACTAGGCTAAGGGACGGACTTTATCTCTTCTATACTCTTCACTTACACCTTACACTTCCGCTGAGTCTAACGAGGCTTAGGTGCGGAGCCTTCCACTGTGGACCGAGACTATGCAAAAGTAGAACACCATAGAAACTTTGCTGACTTTATCATAAACCTTGATTTTGCTACGAAAAAAAAGAACCCGGAATAGCGAAAATTGGTTTCGTGTTTCGCTTCCAAAGTCAGTCGTCTTTGCCCAAGTGTGAACTGTAGATGACTTTCCAGTGGTTCCATTCCTTCTTACTGTACTTCTAGGTCAACCCAACCCGAATGGGAAGAAGAGGGTCAACCAAATAGCGGGCAGCTCCACTTTGCACATTTGCTGAGCAGACCAATCAGGCATTTTAGAAAAGGGAAGGGAACTTATCATTGAAGGAGGCAGTAGGAATGAAGGAGGCGGGAAGCTACCGCTTCTAGAATGTAAGCTTATCCTTGACTTTTTTTTAGAGCATACCGGTATTTTGAAATAATAAAAAAGGGTTTATGGATGAAGGAATCGGAATGACAAATGGTTATGGTTGTGGAAATCGGAGAAAGTCAGGAATCGTCGGTTACCTTTTGAATCAAAGTAGTGATGAGCCGAGTACTACGACTACAGGAGGAGAAGCAAAGCTTCATAGACAACTTCGCTTCCTCGTCGCTTCTTTCTGGCAACTAGCTTCTCAAGTGAGTGGCTTGGTAAGCAAGCTACCTTCAGCATTGGTAAAATCCTTATCAATAATAGGCCGAAATGGTGGGGAAAGAGGCCTTCCCTACTTCAATGGAAAGGGGGAATCGCCGTTTCACAGCCGCTTCTCTATAACTACCTTTCGCCCAACATGATCACGAACAAAGACAGAGAATTGCGTAGATAGAAGGAGGAAACGAACTAGCCCACTTGTCCTGATCGGAACGGTTGAAGAAAAAAAGAGAATGGTGGCCCCTTTTGCCCAGGGGACATCGTCGGAGAACAATGTCGAGGACAGGGTGAGAACCTTCCGTTGGTTATGTCCTTTAAGTGTTGGTTCTTCCATATTTAGATATGGAGATAGATCCAGATAAAGATTTATATCTTTTTATCGATAGATCTATTGATAAATGGATATTGATCCGGTTTCAAGATCTATGAACAAGAGAGATCCCTTAATATCTATTTGAAAAAAGAGATGAATAGATAGGGCGGAGCCAGCTGAAGGAAGGGCGCTAACGCGCCCCTCATTGAAAACTAAAGCAAGAAATGAGAAAGTTTACTTTGAGAAAGAAGGGCCAACTATTTATATTATAATCTTAATAAAGGCACATTAGTGCTTTAGTTTGATTGCTCGTTATCACCCCCCTCCCCCTATTATATTAGTTTAGTCATAAAGGAACTAAAGGAAAGCCTTTTGACAACCTTACTAATAGGAAGAGGATAAGCTCAAGCATGCAAAGAAAGCTCTTCGAGCTTCCCTTATATTATGGAAAGGTTTGTAGAAAGAGGCTTCTTTAAATATCCCATAAATAAAGTAGGAGCTTCAAACAAAGCTTGTAGTTTAGGGGTGCTTAGGTTTGGAACCCTATACAAGAGGCTAGAGCGCAATGGCTTTCTTTGATAGAGGCTCACTTTTTCAACCTCCACTTGCTGCTTTTCATTTTGATAGGAGTACGTGCTTGCTGCTCGTCAAAGCCGTAGCTTGCTGCTTGTTCGTTGTTTACTAAATGAGCCTTCATTGCCCGCCCGACCCTTTTCTTTAATCTTAAGTAAAGTGAAGTAAAATCAATGAAGTGAACAGCCCAACCTCTTTGTTTGAAGCTTTGCCAGGAAGCTTATACTTGTTGAAGTTTTGTTTCCCCTAATTCCAAAACACAACAATAGACTTGCAACTATAGTATAGGAAAAAACTTCTCTTTGATAGTGGTAATAGGGGGGAAAGGATCTGATCGGAGATAGAGACTTAAACCTGTGCGGGGGTACGGGCGGATATAGCCAAGTGAATCAAGGCAGTGGATTGTGAATCCACTATGCGCGGGTTTAATCCCCGTCATTCGCCCATCAATAAATAGGACCATTTGTTACGGAGACACAAGACAAACCTAGAAAATCTTTTTTCTACAAGTCATCTTGAGGCTTTCAAACGCATCAAAGCAATTGAAACATAGAAAGCATAGATTTGCATCGCTGACTTGCTGAAAGCACAAATGGAATGGCCGATCATTCAGTGTATGAAGTTTTTAAGACCTCACTAATTAGCCTTACACTTTTTAGTTCATAATGAATGAAATGAACTCCCGGATGAAGAGAAAATCTCCCCTCCCTTTTACTAAACCATGGGGAGCCCCGAGTAGTTTACCGAACAAATTGAGTTGTCATGACGATACCTTTCTTAGTGGAAGATCGAAAAGACTTCTCTTCATCATGAGACTGATTGGATCTGCCGTAGACACCCGAGAGACCTCCACAAGGAAGGCTAAAAGAGTAAGAGGACAACAAGCAAAGAGTTATGCTTTCATTTCTTTGTTGAGATTGAAATCAAGTTCTTTGAAAAGGGGTAGGTATAATGCACGCAGGCCAAGTCAAGAAAAGGACTTCCTTACTTTTCTTTCATAGTAGTCTTAATGACTAGTAGTTTGAAGCCTTAAGAAAGTGGTTTTTTTGGCACTCGGTTCCTTTGTCTTAAGTCAAGTTCAGTTTACTTTTTCGATTCAGAACTCTTAGTTAAACTGATGGTGAGATCAATTTTTTATTCGAGGTTCAAGAGAAAGGAGAGGAACCACTGCCCAATGGTGCTTTTACGAAAGTATGGTCAGATGTGGCTAATACCTGAAATCCACTCTCAATTGCTCTTTTTAGTGGGTAGGAAGAGTTTTCGTATCCTGGACTTAAGGAAGGCAAAAAGTGCCCTATCTGCCTTGTTGTGATAGGGGGCAGTGCCAGTTGTTTGTTTTCAAGTCAAGCTCTGTATCCCTATCTCTTTTTAGGTTGGCATAATAAAGAAAGAGAATGCTAAGAAACAACACATTCCTATCACTTTTTGAAGGTTCGGGATCATTAGGGAGCCCCTATAGATGTAAAGACTTGACTTCACTGAACCGGCACTACTCTTTGTCGAGCTCCTACCACTCGTCCCTCATCTGCTCGCCGAGTGGTCCCTGGTCCTTGCTCGTCTCTAGTAGCCGATCGACTTTCTTTGCCCCTCTCCCGCTTATTGATTAGGGCAAGTCACTCAAGTCCCTTGTCACTCGTCCTTCTTTTATGAAAATCCCAGGGTTTATGCGTTTTTCGGAAACTAAAGTCGCTCGTCAAGCTAAAAACAGATGACAACGTTAGGGGCGAGCGAAGTAAAGTACACAGTGAATGTAGTTCTACGGAACCCTTAAGCTTGCTTCGTAGACTACACTCGTTGCTACCGAACTGTCATGACCCAAACTGGCCCCTAAAAGTTTGGACATGACCATTCTGAAAATTGAACCTTGGAGTTAAACTCCCACCGTTACATATATATATATATATATATATATCATATGGGGCATGTATGGAAGCAATTATGAAATCAAAATAAAACAACCATTGAGCCGTGTCTACATGCTAGGATCATGACACATTATATACTAGTCTTAAACATTTAGTCCCTACATGCACTTGTATATACAAAAGGTAGTGACCCAGAGATTAAGTGTTTAAAACAACTAAAACAAGTTGTTTAGGACTAACAAAACATGCCATTACACACATATAGAACTTCTCCAAAATAAAACAAAAGGACCCTAGCTACAAAAATAAATGTCCACTCGGGTACACTATGGAGCAGGTCCAGCAAAAGGGCTCCTGAAGCCGACCTAGGGTTGTCCTCCACGTTGATCGCCTACACACACAGTCATAATACAGAGTGAGTCAAGCTCAATGAGTAATAGCATTGTAAAGAAAACAAGTGAATAAGCATAAACATTAGAGACTGTAAATATAACTAGGAATTGGTCACTTCCATAAGCTTACATCAAAATGGCCTCGGGCCCATAATTTAGTACAGAACGGCCTTAGGCCCACATAGGATGCAAAACGGCCTTAGGCCCAACACAGTACGGAATGACTTAAGGCCCAACAAATCAACAGCTGTCTAGAGCAATGTAGGGTAGGTGGAACATCGGCATGTCTCCATCTCCCTTGGCTTTAGCGCCATTGGTCACATGTGATCCATATCGTTACAAAGTAGATGAAACATCGGCATGTCTCCATCTATCCCGGCTTTTGAGCCATATGTCGTAAATTATGACAATTCACATCACTATATTATTAACATATGTTATTCACAAGTAAAAGCATAAGCATGACTGTAAGGTAACAATACATAATATAACACTACTATTACTCACAGTGGCGTGGTTGCACGTTGGCCTTTTCCGGTAGGTGACCTACACACAGCACATACTTATAAGTATTCCCTATTTCTTAGTCTTTTCCTTTTGATTTATTATTTGATTCGTGAAGTTTCGTTCAATTATAAACACTATAGGAGAATCAAATAGACATTTTAACACATTCAGAGGGTCGAGAAGAATAAAAGAAACTAGTAGAATTTTATTTCTTCAACGCACGTGCGGAAGTCCCTCACCGCACATGTGGGAAGGTGCGCCGCACGTGGCTTTATTTCAGTATGCAATCTCTGGTCTCCCCTGTTTTCCGCACATGCGGCTGTGAGAGACTCGCACGTGCGGCTGTGGGCCGCACGTGCGGTCGTAGGGCTCTGTTTTGAGCAGTCCGAAGTTCAACAAAATTTATCTTTCCAAAGGCATCTTAAGGCTCATTTGAAGCAAATTCTTCATACTACATTAGGTGACTATACAAGCATGAATTATAAGTAATGAATCATGATCATGTGAAGATAATTTATATAACTTAAAGATCACATTCTTTTATCCTTTCATGGTGAACCAAAAGAGAATGTAAGGAATAAACACATATAGAGGTCAAAACATGCAAAACTTGAAGATTAGAAGGGAAACACAAAGGAACTTCACATTCCCATAAGTATTTCTTCAATCCAACTCTCTAATCCAAAACCCTAAGTTAGATGATGGAAAACCCATTTCAAACCTTGATGCTAAACAATTGAGGTGGATTTAGAGTATATTAGTTGATTTATACATACCTTGAACCCTAACTCTTTGAATCTCTTTCTAAGCTCCTCAATCTTCAGACCTTAGTTAATCTTCTCTCCTTCTCTCTCTTTTCTCTTCTTCCTTTCTCTAGAACTCTCCCAGGAAATATGTTTTATGAATGTAAGTTTAAGTCTCTTTCTAAGTTCATATATGTATCTAAGGCTCAAGTTATGAGGCCTAATTGGTTAATTTAAGTATTGAGCTCAAATAATTCGATTTTAATTCGTTACGAATCGAATTTTTACAAAAATTCATATTATGGCCTAAAAATCATGTGATTATAACAGTAAGTCAATTTCGGGTTTCGAGTGCTAAGACTTTCAATTTCTAGTCTAATGTCTCAATCCCAACAGATTTTTCCTCACAACTGACAGATATAATTCCAAAATGAGATAATTCACATAATTAAACACAATTCCACATGGAGTTTTACTTCAAACACATAATTACACGTACTATTAAAGACTAAAAGCATGTAAGAGGGTCGGGTCATTACACGAACGCTGGGTTTATGCCTTCGTTTTTCTGTTCTAAAAGTCCAAAGTCACTAATAGCCGAGCTCGACAACGAAACGGGGTTTCAGCGTCGTCTCCTACAACTTGTTTTCGTCCTTCGCTTGCCCTACTTCTAAGGATAGATAGAAAAAGGGCCGAAGTCACTTAGTTCCGTTAGGAATTCAGGAGACGAAACGCAAAGTCAAGTTCCCTAACCCTAGCGAAGCGATATCCGAGGCTCCGTAGATACCTACCGGCGAATCTGTGCTTCCTTCAAATAAAGGAAGGGGGTTTTAGGTCAAAAATAGCCAGACATGTGAGTTATTTACAGAACTATACTGATTACGCGACTCGACTTTGAAAAGGACAAGAGGAGGAGCTCCCAGGAGCCTTCAAAGTCGTATTGAAGCGGGGACAGGATACCTGCAGTCTTCGGTAGCCAAAAACTAATCCCTTGTTTATACTCAACTCTAAAGTGTTTATTACTTTACTTCCGGCTAGCTCTAAAGTCTAAAGAACTCCACTTCTCTCTCTAGCGTCTTCTAGAGGAAAAAAAGTTGCTCCTTAGAGTTCGTTCTGTTGGTATTAGATTAGATGTTTGTAGAACTTCCTGAACGTTCAATCGGTTCCTCCCACGTAGTTCAGTAGAGCTCCATGACCCTTAACCAATAGAAATAAGCTGTCGGTAACCGTCCGTGAGTTACCGGGATTCAAATTCAAAGGACCACTCCGAGAACCTCCGCTCGTCAGCCTAAAAAGATATGAGTTCCCTCACTACGAAAGGTGTCCCGTGGAGGGACGAGTTCCTAAAGTATGACAGATATGGAGAGGATGGCATACTGATAGATCTCCTATTCATTCTGGATCTAGCGGAAAAGGCCCTTTCTATCTTATTAGTAAAGCGCTAATGCACCCTTTGTTGAAAACTAAAGCAAGAAGCAAGAAACTTTACTTTGCGAAAGCCATGAGAATCAGTCAAAAATAGATTCTCAAATATGGCATTCAAAAGCAAGGAGAGAGCATCCATGACAATAATATCTTCCTTATATGGTTGTGTGATTTGGCGCATCTTTCCTGGCCTGTTTGTCTTAGGAATAAAAGATCGATTTCATAGGGAAACTAGGGAGAAAGAAAAAGAAGAATGAAGTAATAACCTTTGAATCTCCGTTACTTTTTTATTCCTAAAAAGCCAATTGTGTTGTTTGATAATGTAGTTCGGGAAAGTCTTTCCTCTTTAGTTTTATGGTTTTTCTAGCGCATTTTCTTTGTTATAAATCTTTCAAGTCTCGAAGACCGCCGGAGAGTTTAGACGACCCTCCGTCCTCGAAGGACGGTGTGATAACCCTGTCTTGTGTTAAGTTAATTAATCATGATTATGTTGTGAATATGTAATTAATTTGAATTTGGGTGTTAATTGCATGATTATATGTGATTTTGGCCTTATATCTGTTCACCGTAGGAAGATCTGTTCAACTTACTGTTGTAAACTGAAAATTGAAGGCCTTATCGGCCACATAAACCGAAGTTGACTACGCTATTGCGATTAGCGTAATTTTTAGAACCTACGGTGAAATTCAATTGCAAACTGATTCGGAACGAATTAATTAGTTTAAATTGAATTAATTAAACACCATTGAGTAGTTCTAATTAAGTGTAATTAGGGATAGCCTATATAAATGAGCTAAGCATGCTTAAGCTCATATTTTTTTAAGCTCAAATCAGATTCTACACTCTAGAGAGAGAGGGTGAACCGAATTTAGAGAGAGAGAAGAGCCATTCTTGAAGATTTTGCAAGAGAACTCAAGTTTTAGAAGGCTAGGCTCTAGAACTAGCTAAAATTCTGAAGATTGAAGCTCCTAGGTGAGTAATTGAGCATAAATTCATGAGTTTGAGTTTGCAATTTTGTGAATTCAAAGTTATATGGTAATCAAGAACAAGAATTAAGTTGAATTTGATGAATTTGAAGTCATTATAAATATGCATGTAAAAGATTGCCATGAATTTGTGTATTTGAGCATGAAACATATGATCCATGTTGAATTTTGCTTAAGATTCATGCTTTTGATCATCTTTGCATCACTTAAGTTGAGAATGGAAGTTATATTCCATATACAAGCATAATTCATGGAGTGATAAGTTTTGCTTGCATGAATTTGAAGTATTGGAAATAAGTTTGGTATAAAGTGAGTATGCATGTAATTAATTCATGGGAATTGAGCTTCATAATGTTATAAATTTAGTATTTGTATCATGGTAGAAGATGTACAAGTGAATTATGAGTCATAACAAGCAAGTTACATCAATTGGAATGTAAATTTGAAGCTCAAACAGAGTTCTGGAAAACCCAGAATTCGACTTGTCCGCTCAAGCGAGGAAAGCCTCACTCGAGCGTGAATTTGTAGCTCCCAGAAGTTTTGCAGAGATTGCACGGTGGCTCGAACGGCCGAATCTGCGCTCGAGCGTACCCTGCTTTGCATGACTCCTCGCTTGAGCTTCAATAGTCTCACTTGAGCGTAAATTACAAGCAACCAGAACTTTTGCAGACCAAAGGGGTCTGCTCGAGTGATCAAATCTGCGCTCGAGCAGAGAGTCCTGTTTTAGAAATTTTGAAAAGGTGTTTTATGATTTGTTTTCCGTTCTCTTTCATTTCTAAGCACTCAGACATGCATTGAGCATTGTAAACGAACGAAGAAGATAAGAAAGACGCCTAAAAGGAATAAATAAATTAAAGAGCGGATTGAATCGCTTGTGACCCAATGTGTTATGAAATGTGTAGGGTCAAGCGCAAGGACAAATCATCCGGTAGATCACTATGAGTAATATCTTAATAAAGATATGTTCAAGTACGTTATTTTCTACAACGTTACTTCTGTATGAGCCTTATGGATCTGTATTTTGAATTATGGATGAATAGTCTAAATGTCAGTCTTTTGCATAAGACTAATTGAATACAAATATAATTATGATCATGGGTATGGGTATGACACACACATGAATTCGAATATGGAAAAGAATGATTGGGCCAAAGGCCGTTTGACATGAATGAATGGGCCAAAGGCTGTTTGACATGAATGATTGGGCCGTAGGCCGTTTGATACAAACGAATTGGGCCCGAGGCCGTTTGATAAGAATGAATTGGTCGTAAGGCCGTTTGATATATTTGGGCCTAAGGCCGTTTGATGTATTAGATGGAAACTTAAATGGGCTTATGGCTGTTTGATATGTTTGCTACAAATTTCATTCATGTAACTCCTTTATTTTGATATTATTCATCGGGCTATTGCTTACTCTCATTTATATGTGTGTAGGTGAGCAAACAGATGTTCAATCCCAGCCTCAGTGAAAGACATGAGAGAAGTCAAGTTTTTGTAGAGTCAGCCCGAACGTCTCACACATGAGACTTGTTTTGTTTATTTTGTTTTCTCTTTGTTACCTTGGTGAATATGTTGGATCACCATGTACATAAGCTTTTTGCATGGCTGACTGTATGTTTGAAAGTTCTTGGACATATAAGATGTTAATTTTGTCTATATGTGTGAGTTATTGTGGAATGTTTGTTTTACCATGTAAGTACAGCTCATCGGACAAAATTTTTGAGTCTGCTTCCGTTCAGCCCCATTATTGTTATAAAATATGTTTGATTTCTGTTTGAGGCTGTAGGTAATCCCATGATTATTAGCAGGTTATGACCTTAATCTATAGGGGCGGGTTCGGGTCATGACAGCCGGTCTTTAGTTCAGCATATAGTACCTCAGATCAATTGAGTACTTATTGACGTATGTCGCTTTTTCACGTATCGGTCAAACGAAAACTGGAGGGTCTTTACCATCATTTGGGGCTTGAGTGCAAAAAAACAGCTCCAGACGAGAGTGCAACGTGGATCAGCTACGATAGGACCCCTTGGATCAAATGAAATAGCCCCATAGCCCCATTAGAGTAAAGAGAGTGATACACCCTGCACATGGAGAATGAAGAAACACGACACACTCGCCTTTTGTAGACCTCTTTCGTCACCCAACAACTTTCATTCCCATTGAAGCATCCCCATTTTCATCTTAGGCGAACTAAAAGTGTCACGACCCGAACTAGGGGCTTATCGGAATCGCGACCGGCCAGCGCCTCGATTCGCACCCTAAGCCTACTACTATCTACTATCCAGTTTAGAGAACAAATAAATAAATCATCGCAAATACCTGGTGAGTTCATTTCACTAGAGCACTGCTATAAGAGTCATACAAGTCATAAAGAAAAGTTAAGTTACACAATAACTTGGCCCTATGCCAACAAAAGAGGTAATACATGACTTATATAAAACTAAAGGTCCAGAATCCATCCCAGGCCACGAGACATCACAAAAAGGCCTTTGGTTATCCTCTAAGCATTCTCCTTACCGGAAATGGGTTAGCAACACACCATGAGCTATAAAGCTTGTGAGAACATACTTACACAATTTACAAGTTTGCCATGGTTCAAACATAATATTTCAAGTTTTCAAAGCCCAATGGCTGGAAAGGCAAAATAAATGCTCTTATATAGATATCAAAATATACGTACATATGCCCATTCGACTGGATATGTTGCCAGAGAAGTAGGGAGCTACCCATACTAATATCAAATGGTCATGATCATGCCAAGGGACGATGGCCGCGTCCCAACAACCACCCTTATAACGCCTCACCCGTTGGTATCTTTAATTTCCCCCAACGTCCGGGATGTTCCGTTCGAATGTACGTTATTACATTTGCAAGAGTTTTATAACAATGTCTTAACCATGGCTTATGTATACAAGCAATACATGTGAGTCAGCTTATCCCGTTAGCTCACGTTTTCTAAAACATAACATGATTTTCAAAACGTATTCAAGGTGCTTTTCCAACATAGGCATACTTGCTAGTTATTCATAAATCAGTGCAATCTCATGCTCCGAAATAATTCATGGATCAAAGCATGTCAGTATATTCAAATACATGTAAAGAGTGTAAGTATGAACTCACCTAAAAGTACACGAAGTTTGGTAAAGTCGACTGGAACCGAGATCTAAACACAACGTATGAAAAACTATATTATAGTAGGTCTAGGAACCAATTCTAAGCATGAAATAAATATTCAAAACCATAATCCCAAAGTACCCAAAGTGTACAACTTAAAAGGGGTCCTCCTCCTAGGGTCCAGAACTTCTTAGTTTGCAGCACTCCAGATCAGAGGCTAAAATCCAAATCAAAACACTTAAAAAAATTCCGAAAGTTTACAGGGTTATCAATCAAGATGTTATGAAACTTTTTCATGAAGGACTCGCCTCCCAAAAATGCTCATAAACAGGGTAAAAAGGCAGTAAAACAAAACTGGTTCAGATCCGTTGCAATTTCTAAAACATCATTTCTACAGCAATCCAGCCGTTGGATGGAGTTGAAACAAATTGGGTTGAAAAGATAACGCTTTATTTTAACTCTCGTCCAACAATAAACCGTTAAAGTGGCTTCAATATTTTTTGACAAATTTTCAAAGTAAACTGTCTGTTCAGGAAAAAAAACTGTTTGATGGGCAAAATCCTTAGTTTGAGCTCTAGCCTCATGGCTCATTTCAACATGATATCAATGGAAGGAAATAAGTCTAAAACTATATTTTAAGGCTTAAATTCATGGTTCATTGCAACATGAAATCAAAGGAAAGAAATGAAGGCTTTAACTCATAGAATTGAAGTAGATATAGAGAGGGAGTTACCTAGACTTGAAGCTTGATGAACAATTATGGAAGTGTTTGATTTTTCTTTCTTAAACCCACAGAATTTCAGCAAGAAGATGTAGTTTTACACATATAGGATATATATAGGAAGAAAGTGGGTAGGTAGGTTCAATGGCTAGGATTAAATCTTGGAGAAAACCTAAGGCTAGGATTGAAAGCTGAATGTTGTGGTAAAAAAGGGAGTGAGGTGGATGCATATTCCATCTCACGAAAAATTCCTGCCATGGTGGCTGATTTTCCGCCACAAATTGCACTGCTCGGATAAAACGCAGTGCGCGGACATTCGGGCTGTCCGAAAATCGGTTCATTAAAAATCCTATTTAATCACTGTTGACTAATTTTGACATTCTGAGTTCGATGGTGTGATCCGTTTTGCCTAAAAAAATATACATCTTTAGGAGTTTTGTTTTTGACACACTCAAAGAGGATTATCAATTATTGTTCTGTTATAGGTCCGCGCCGGATGGCGAAGTATAGATAATATTTATTAAAATGGCATTGAGAAACTTATTAAATATGAGATGTGACCTCTGCTCATTGTCGATGTCAAACAAAAGGCGAAAAGTTGGGTCGGGTCTTCACAAAAAGGATTAATTTGCTTTCTGGATAGCGTAGTACTCAAGGACTTTAAGTAGGCGACGACAAGTCTTTCACTATCTTTAACTCGTTTATCAAAAGCGAGCCCCTCTTCAAAGAAAGCAAGGAAAGCCCCCCTATCACAACAAGGCAGATAGCGGAAAGGAGGGGTAAATAGCTTACTCGGTAATTATCGGTTACCCTTCTATTCAACCTTCCATTCCAATGAGAGGTAGGGTAAATATCTTGGTTGTAGGTTGGGAATATTTGAAAGGTAGGTAAGACGGAAAAGAATGATATTCGAATGGAAGGGACTATTCTTAAAGGCGGTGAGTTTAGATTGTTGGTTTAGGAGTGGTAAAATGGATTGAAAGTAAAGGCCTATCCCCCATGAGCTCAACCTCCACCTCTACCCCCTATCAACATAAAGAGGGTTCTCCATCTCGAGCACCATAAAGACTCATATGCTGTGATGTATTAAGAAAAAGAATCGATAGTTCGGAACACACGAGTGAACTTGCTGAATCACTACGCCCAAACATGTATGTTCGTAACGATCCAGTAAGCACAAAGATAGTGTGTGTGGAAAAAAGTTCGTGGAAATCGGAATGAGTGTGAAAAGTGTTAGAGAGCAGGCGAGAGAAGTCGAGATATTCGACCGGCCGGAACAAAGGAATGCTACTCCGCTCTATCTTCCGGAAGCAGTTCTCATCCGTTCCTCGCCCCCCCTTTTTTAAGTCGTATGGGTCAGTATTAATTTCACTAGAAAATGAATCAATATGGTCTGAATTCTCACTAAAGGCTCGTGCACTGGGCTCCCACCTCTCTAACTTTTAATTATTTTAGTATCCGAAGTGACTTGCTGAAGCAAACCCCGTAGCTATTTGTACTAAAAAACAAGGGCTTTGTAGCTTAATATGGGTTGCTTTGCATTCCTTCCATGTCAACATGTTGGTTGCACTCACCATCCGGAATATCACCCACTTCTACATTAACTCGGCCTTCAATCGGAGAAAGACCACATGAAGGTGCTTCCAATCCAACATCCTTGTTTCCATCAACAACTGTAGCTGCAATTCCCGTGTGCCTGCTGACATCAAACTCATCTAACACCTTATTTAATTTACGGCAGTCTTATCTTCGGTTATTTTTTTAGCATTCAAAACGTAGCACCAAGATGTTTTTCTGCTATAACAGCAACTTCATCTACATTTATTCCAGCTACGGCATGATTATCCTCTGGATTAATACCACCTTGTATAGGATTGGCATGATTCTTCTAATTTAATTGTTAACATTGACTTTTTAGGGAGGTATTTTAACCCATTGCTTCCGAGGAAGGTATCTCAGGAGCTTTCTCTTCCCTCGCCCTTTATTTAAAGCGTTCTCCTTTCTCATCTTTTATTGGAAAGATGTGTAGTAATAACAAAAAAAGGCCTCTCTTATTGGCGTATAAACGGAAATGGAAATCAATCAAATTAGAATAGGAAGAATAGGCACATGCGGTTCACACAATAACTGTAACATTATCTCGCTCGTTCTCTTTTATTTGAGTTTGATGATGTCAGTTATAGTTAGCAGACTCACTCTAGGCAACGAGAAGAAGATAAGAACTCAGGAGGTAATTGGGTCAGATGAGTGCATGGTTTTTATTCCTTCCCCTCCAAGATAAAAAAGAATATGCTATTGAGAAGAAAGAAGAGACAGAGCGGGAAGTGGTAACTGTTCAGGCGGAATCTTTCCCGGATTATGATGAGAAAGCGGAAGGGAAGGAGGTTGGAGTTCTGAATAGTAGAAATGACTTTGACTTTGATGGTCTTCCCGATCATGAAGTCAGAATTCTTGATCTCGTGACTCAGCCTTATGTTGATGATTGCCAAGCTGCCATAGAGCAACAAGGAAATAGTCTGGACCTTACCTTATTAGAGAAAGGGGGATGGGCCTGCAAAATGATCTCTGTTGAATAGAGATATAACATTGGAATTCCTTCCTCCGTCAGGATGCTATTGAGGAATCACATGAGCAAAAATATTACTTGGTGGAATTCGACCCATTCCATTTTGCAGTCAGTCACAAGTATATCATCCAGGCCAAGGGAGAAATACAACTAGATTCGGCAATTTTGTTTAATGAAAAAAGATGAAGGCCTTCCTTCCTTTTCTTTTTTAGTTCATATCAGCCTGAATGAGGAAGTGGAGCGAAGGTACCCCGTCTAAAGGGGCATAGTCAGGGGAGGAAGATCTTCATGCCTTAATCGATTCTCAAGTGATAGATAAATACCTCTTTTCTTCTTACTAGCCTAGCTGTTATAGACCCCTTTCTTTTGTCAGCTAATACTGGCACGTTTGACCTTACTAGACTAGCCGTAGCTTTACTTCCTTGCTTTCGGCTCTTAGTTGATAAAGACCTCGTCATGTTAATCCTCTTTGCTTGGCCTGCTCTTATTACTTGCTCTGTTAGACTAATAGCATGTTTGAGCTTATTTCCCTGCCTGTCTGCTGCTTTGTCTGACTATTAGGACTAGGACTAATGAGCTTCCTTTCTTACCGACTAAAGGAAGTAATAATGACTAAACTAACTTAAGACTTTCTTAAGAGCTAGCTGAGTGAGTGTAATCTCATAGTCCAAATTCAGTTAGAGGTTAGAGTAGGGAAAAATACCATTCCTAGTCCGTTGCTAATACGCCTGCCAATCATAAGATTGGCAAGCTAGCCTTAAAGCCTACCTTTCTCTTATCTTCCTTATGGAATGGGCTCCCCCTTAGAATTAACGAGATCGTCAGTCTTGGATAAATCCACTTGAAACGGGGTCAATCAACCCTAGAAGACTCGATGGCTTAACAGCCCAGTGAATAACCTGATTCAGAGAGAGAACCCGGTCTTTAAACACTCGCCCTACTTCTAAAGATAGATAGAAAAGGTTGGGGAGTGCCAGATGCGGAAGCAGTTCCAGTCCCAGCTGCTGAGATGGCGTAGTGACAGGCGAGAGCAATAACAACAGAAGCAGCGGAAGATCCTGCAGTAGTATATTCGGTTGTTTGCGGTGGAATAGATTCAAGCGTCCGGGCCAGTAGATCCAGAGCAAATAGGCGTTGACTTAGTTGCTTTTGCAGTGGATTCTAATCCCGATGTTGATCCGACGCAACTTACCGGTGATAGTCGCAGCACCAGGAGCTTTCAAGGGAGGCAGACATGTATAGATAGTAGCTGATAGTGGTATACCTTCCGGATCGAGGGTCCCACCCGGTAAACACCATACAGGCGAAATACCTGCAGGGGGAGGAGTGAACGGAAGATAGAAGAGAAGTCAAAAGTAAAGTAAACAGTTTCGTTAGCGTAAGAGCATTATCGAGTCTAGTTCTCAGTCCTCGGAACAGATAAGGGAAGGCAAGTTTCACCTTTTTCCTATTGTATTGTCTTGTTTCAGAGCTTCTTTCAAGCAAGTCCGGCGGGCAGGCAAGGGCGTGAAGATGGGCGGTTGGTTCAGGAAAGGTGAGCTTTGAAGGCGTGCTTCGAGTCCAACTTCAGCCGAGCTTTGAAGGTGTGCTTCGGGTGACATTTCCTGATCTGAAATTTCGTTAGTGAGCTGGTTCGGTCTATCCTTTCTTTAACTTAACCGAGGGTGGTTGCCGATAGAATGACCGTGAGATTGGCGGAGTGCTGATTCGAGACAAGCATCTAGTTGTTGCCTTCGAGAGCAGTGAATGAGACGGAGCATAGGGCTAGGATAGGCTATGGAAGGAGCAGCGCGAAGAAAGAGACAAGCGGCGTGTCAAGGAACCTACGAAATGGATGCCCCAGCCTTCCTCCCTTTACTTTACCTTAAAACGCGGCGTCAAGGACATATAGACTTTAGGACCTGGCTTCCCGGTCCTCTGGAAGGCGTCGCACGCCCGACAAAAATCCTTCACATTTGTCGTAATGGTAGGCCACCGGAGTCCTGCCAATAGAATCTTTCTTACTTTAACTTTAGGCCTGCCCATTGCCTCCGGAAACTCCTGGTGTGCCTCTCGCATAACATCAGAGGCTTATTCTAAATACACACACGGAGTACTTCGAACCCATTCTAGAAAGTACTCGATTTATCAGCTGAAAAGGCGCCGATGTGAATTTATCCTTCAGGGCGCCGCGAAGAACAAACTGACTACCTTTATTCGATAACAAGTCTAGGGGCCATACATAGCTAAAAAATTTCTAAAACACTGGTAATAACGTGTCCCAGGAAGGATCTTACTCCTTTCACATTCACAGGCGTCGTCATTTCCAAGATCACCTTCTCCTCGTAATCCTTAACGGCTTTGTGTCCTAGCAGCCGTCCCTGGTTCATTAAGAACTGTGGATTCAGGGACAAGCCGCGCGACAGACGCCTAAGCACTCCTTGAGCTGTTCTAAGTGCTCTACCTCTTTTCCGAAGACGCTATAATCATCCAAGTCAATCCTTACAAGGCCTTAGAGTAAGTAATCTTCTCAAAGATAATGATTACTTAAATGATTCATTATACAATAAAAACGGCATCCGGTTGTAGGCGTAAATCCAAGACGACGTGACAAAGGTGGTAACTTATCCTTTTCGGCGATATGAACGTCGATTCTGGAATAACCTCTCATATACGCTGTCTATTCATGTTATTCTTTCTTCTAAGCTAAGATTACATCTTGGAACGACAACGGGAAGGGATGGGATCTTTCTTTGTCACTTTTTTAAGTTTTCGTCAGTCTACGCAGATCAAACTCTTCTCGTTTTTATTAAGAGCTATTGGGGACACCAAAGAGCTCGTGCTAACTCTGAATATGATACCGGCGTCAAGCATTCGTTGAACCTCCTTTTCTCCTTCTTTACATACAAGTTCAGCAACAGAATTCGGGTTCATTCGTCTAGTCCTTTGTTTCACAGGCTTGGCCCCTTCCTTTTTGGCGTGAGCCGGAGTTAGACATAACTTCCTTGTTTCTTCGACTAGTTTCTTTTAAAATGTTCCGGGACTCTATTTTTCATTTGATTCTTCTGGGTGCCTCTTTCTCCTTAGTACCACTCGTCTCTCCCCTTCCTTTTAGGCAGTACTACCCTTCCCTTGTGCTCGTAATCAGCTTCATATAACAATTGAATTGAATTAAGGCTTTCGCAGCCATACTTTTCAACAAACTAGGCGCTTTGTTTTCGTCGCCCATTCTGCGTAGGCGGTGCTACTCCTCTGGCCCTTTCTTCGATCCACCCACCGCTTCTTCTTTAGTCTTTGGTTGATGAAGACCCTTTGTTAGGCTCCTTCGTGTTCTTCTCTAAGGGGGGAATAACAAGTTCATTACGGTCCCCCTAGTTGGATCGCGTCAAAGTATATTGTGAGTATGAGTATATATATACTTATCTACCCCTCGAGAAATCGGATACTTGATTCGCAAAATAAAAAATGACTACCAGTTTTTTTTCATAGGAAGACCATCTTATGCAATCCTCACCTCTTCGGTACTGCTTACTTACGTTAATGCAATGCCCGATTTTGCTTACACCTTTCATCATGGCTTACCACTACCATGAATACCCCACGTTGACTTGCTTTGTCTTGCTTATCCCTCATTAGCGATAAGTAAGCCCTTTTACAGCTTAACCCCCTGTGACTCTCATGCTACAGTGCGTTAGGTTTTTTTTGGTCGGGAGTGAAGTGCCAACTAACTATGTTGAGGCTTGCCTCTAGCCTTGAAGAGAGTAAGTAGAGGCATAACGGTAGTATTGGGCCTATAGTGGAGGTTCAACGTCAAGTCCACTCATTCAATGAATGTTGTTTCATTCACCATACGGCTGAATCTTACTCCAGAAAAATGGAATGGGAGAGTCATCGGTCTAAGAGGCGCTGAAACATTATATGACCACCAAAAGGACCTTTATCACGAGCTAGACTTAAACCAACACAACACGACTCCACCATTTCTAGTATTCCTAGTTTCAGTCAAGCGCCGGGTACTTTGGTTGAAGATATAATATAGCTTTCCAAGCGGATTGAAGAAGACCCACCTATTGTATTGGTTGAGTCGGAGACACTTTCACTAAGTAAAGCGGCTAGCTAATCCACGGAAAGTAAAGTAAGGAGGAGGGGTTAAGAACCGAAGGTTGAGACTGCGCGGGGAGCTAGAATGTATCTATTGGTTAGGTCGTGATAGCCTCTCCTTCCCATATATAATGGGTTGCGCTGACTTCCCTTTTAGTTTTAGTAAGGTAGCCAAAAGTCCAGGATTGGAATCAGAACCAGAACCAAAACCAACAGCTGCGCCTTCCATTTTGTAAGCTCTGATCACATAAACCTTATCCCATTAAAAGATGTATCTACCTTGTGGTTTTTTATGGAAAGGGGTGAAGGAGAGAGATTTCTCACTTTCCAATTCGCGGAGGCTAGGATGAGGGTACGACCAAGTAGTCCCGACTCTTGTAATTCGGTATATGAATTCTCATACCTTCACTCTGGGATCGGGAACAGAAAGACAGTTACTTGTTGTAGTTGCACGCTCGTCCCCTCAAGAGATGCCCGCCCAAAGTGAACTACTTACTTCACTTGCGAATAATATACTACGGAACACCAATCCACGATTTCTAAAGATCGCTAAAGAGAAAATGTTAACTTGATTTGTATTATTTCTTTTACGCTTTCATCAGCTTAGGCCCCTCCCTCCGCTTTTCCAGTACTATAACTATATAGTAGGACTAAACCTATACTATAGTAGGATAAATAGTAGGTTTCCCTTTCTTTAGTGGTGGCCACGTCTCTTGAATATATAGGACTTGGATTTATTGGATATAATAGAAAGGTTATCATATCTCGAAAAAATGAAAATAACATATAGCTCCCATAAAAGCCTATCAAAAGAAGTAAAACCCCCCCTTTAGTAAGGTCTAAGCTTTCATTCCGTTCTGCGAGAGTAGGCACCAAAAGCTGTCCTATCATTTATTGGAGTGGAAGGCGCTGCTTCCCATCCTCATTCCGAAACAAAGAGAGTAAGGCCACTTGTGACGTATCTTATTGGTCCAACCCCTACTTTAAGAGGAAAGCACAAATCCCCTTTTCGTTTAGCCGATATCTCTTGAAGTATTTGTTTTGAAAAGCCTGCGGTCGTCAGGCCTTTGATATATCATTTATCTAGTGATCGAGAAATGCAACTCGATCAGGGTCGAGCCAATTATTGTAATGCTTCACTCACAGCTACAAGAATTGGTCCGGTTCGAATCCCTTCTGCCTTAAATAGTTCGTACGCATCTTTTTCTTTGCCTTTTGTGCAGTAGGGTCTTTAGACACTTGAGTTGCTGCACCCCCGCGGGTTGGTATGATATATACTCGATTACTCATACTTGATTGCTTGATATATCCATGCCAGTAGGGAGGGAAATACTTAATTGGCTTCGAGCTGCCCTTCTCTTTTTGAATATGGAATTCCCGGCGGGGCATATTTCTTTATAAAAGAAAGCCCTATTTTTGTTAGCTGTTAGCGCGCAGTAGCCCATCTCATGATACGGAGAGAACCATTTGATATGAGTAACAATTAGTTTCCTTTCACCGGGCGTGTGGCATTAAGAGCCCCTTGGGATCCTTCCTCATCAAGAGAAGAGATCCACTCATGCATAGCTTCGACTAAGAATAATAATACAAGGGAGTCTTCTTCTTCGAAGTCGCCCTAGGTTCCGATCCACCATCGGTGAGACCCCTCTTGCTTAAGTACTGGTTCCCTTCACTAAAAGAAAGAACTCGTTGAGACTTGGTCCATTGTTAGGAGAACCTCGTCTCTCCCTCTCTCACCTCAAGGTATGGTTTGGGCCCTGTGGTGGTGCAGAACTAACTCGATAAGATCAATAAGATTCAAGATCCATTGAATCCTCCCGTAGAGTAGACTACCGACCTTTATTAGCCAACCTCTTCGATTGATCAAGTTGAGACAAGCAAGCAAACTATGTATGGCCGGGGGTTAGACACGAGGGACTTCAGAAGACTACACCTAAGCTGAAACTGGCACCTGAGAAATTCCAACTCCTGCTGACATATTATTTACCCGGCGGGTAATAGGGAGAAGGACTTCGACTGAGACTCTTGAAACATCAAGTGCGCTTTCGTCCCCAGAAAGGGATGCCCCTTATATTTTATTATTTTCTTTCTATGTGTAGGTGTTTTCATCTCTCGTTGGACGATTCCAAACTCTTTGCTTAGCTAAAAGATGTTAAACACTATTGCATCTAAGGTCATTCGCTGCTTGGGCCAGCGTTTCCAACTCTAGAATTAATACCACATACCGGAGGTGCCCCATCTTGACCTGCGGCTAGCATCTCAAGGTCCATGCACATCCGAGGGGAAGCCAGATCCAGATCCTTTGGGAATTAGTTTGTCGGCAACCCCACTTGCCCAAAAGCGGATTCTTAAGATTTTGAACTCCTAGTACGCCCGCCATAGCATCTTGGAAAGAACAATTGCACTGTCGAAGTGTCCATCGCAGGCTCTAACATCCGAAGCCAGAGTCGTTGCTGAGCTAGAAGCCACATCCATATTCACGTCCGAGCCCTATAAAATAAAGTAAGGGGCCCGATTCCAGATCCGAAGCAGCAGCAGCCACCGAAGAAGGAGCAGCTTATGACTTTGAAGCAGTAGGATATGCCTTTTCTTTCCATTATGTACTTCGGGAGCTAGGAGTGGGGAGGAATCCCAGTAGTGGAACCTAATCAATTGACATCGGGGATGGAACAGAACCCGACTCTTATCAGATTCTCCTTTCCCTTATATTATAGTTCAAACTCGCTTAAGAGCTCTTAATCAAATATGCTAAAAATATGCTATGCTAAGTAGGTTGATGGACAGAGACAGAGGTCGACTTTAATCATATGCCTGCTCGTTGCGGAACTCTTTCTGGATTTCGATCTGGAAGAGGACGACCACTAGGATTGATACTCTGAAGAAAGGGATGTAAGGGAGGGGGTCGGATTTGTTAGGATGAAAGGCCTACGCGTCTTGGGATATTCGTGCGGATCCAATGTTGTTAGACGTGGCTCCAAGAGGGACACCGGAGATATGTATGATATCAATTCTTGTACTTTCCTTTCGTCCGGTCTGCCACTTATTGGTCGTTCATTCAAGGGGTCAGCTGGAAACAAGTTTCGCTTGGCCAGCAAGAAAACGGCTGCGCTAACTGTTGCTTTCTTCGCTCCTTCGATTAGCTACAGGGCAGGCAGGGATTCTTTCTCTTCCCTCTCTTCGTCCTCGCTTGCCTTTAGCTCTAGCTGCCTTGTCTTAGCTAGCCCTTTCGGACTTGCTTTCCTTGCCTTGCGCTGAGCGGACCCGAAACGCCCACCGCCCTCCTTTTCATCTCAATTTCGCTTGATCGCCTTGTACTGAATACGGTAGAGCGCGGAGCCCATACCTTAGCTTAGATCGATCCCATTCCCTATGATCCCTTATCGCGTTGAGCCTTGAGCCCATACCGATTGAGTAGAGCATTGAGCACTGATCTCGAGTGAACTGAACCGATGCCAAGGGAACTGATCCCCTGTCAACTTCGAAACCTGTATAGTATCCAAAACTTTTTGACGTGTCCTGCCCTAAGAAAAGGTTCCCTCCCAAATAAAAGGAAAGGTTCAACCCCTTATTTCCGAATGAAAGATCAGCTCAATTATTTGCTTCGTTCAGATTGGATCTTACGCCAGACGTGGACCGGCCCGCGTAGGGCACCTTTGGGCGCCGGTTTCTCGATGCCAATCTTTCACTTGAAGAGCGGCAAACTAGACGCTTTTTTTTTTTTAATTCTCAGTTCACGACTTTCTTGCATGTGCTCACGAGCGGGATTCGAACCCGCGCTTCAGGATTACCATCCGGAAGCTTCCCCCTAAGAACCGTGATTTGGTTACCCGGTTCCCTACGCTCGGTAAGTACGTCCGGGGGGGAGTTCTTTTACCATTTTGACTCCCCTTTGTCTTTATAGCCTAGTCAAAGAAGTCAAGGTGCCAGCTCCGCCATTCAGGCCGTGCTTGAGCCCGAGCAATGTCTTGCATAAATTGTTTAAATTGCCCCTCTCTTAACTTGCCCCGAAGGTATTCGTTGGCTTTCCGCAATTGTTCCAGCCGGATTTCCATTTCTTTCATTTGGCGGTGGAACTCCTCCCGCTCCGCATCCGACATAAGGTGTACATTGGGAGCCTCCGCCTGGGGATGAATAAAGATTTCTGGTGCAGGGGGGATGTACGGCATATTTAGGTCTAGGTCGGGTAGCATTGAGCAGACACCCTTGAACATAGAATAAAGGGTAAGACAAATTCGTACGAAATTCCAAAAAAACAAAAAAGAGTAGTATAGATAGACACAGAAATGATAGGACTTTCATTTGCACACGGTTTCAAAACCATGTTGTGTACCGTCCGGTTTGCAACCCCTACTATGACCCATTCGGTGACTTTCGCAGTCGCCCTTACTGAACCGACTTGAATATGAACTACGATTCAGATCAAGTCTTACTGAAATCGGATTTCCTTTTCGTGCCATATGCGCTTAGACTTTACTTTTTCCCCTTTTTTCTTCCCAGTCCAATATTTACTCTTGAAGGTCTTCGTTTTCATGTAAAAGAAAACTCTCCAAATTTATGACCAACATTTCCCTCAATGATCTTACAACAAACAAGAGTTTTTTCAGTATAAATTCGTACGGAGCAATCAACGAATTCCAACGAAATAAAAGATCTATGTGACCAAATTTTCCTATTCAAAAAAAGATCTCTCTTCTTCTTCATTCTCAACAGGAATGTATCAAGAAAACTGCCCTTTCATATAGATCATCGTGGCATGAACTCAGAATTTCTTTGCTTTGATTCCGCCCCTATTTCAATTAAAGCTAGCTCCTACTCCTACTCCTTCTCCTCCTTCATTGTCGTTGGTCCTTCGTTCGTAGTGGTCATTGTATAGTAAGAAAGCTCACCCCTGTCTTTAGACGAGAAAGCCCTCTTTTACATCCCCCAGACAAAGGAAATGCTACAACCCATTGTTGTTCTTTTGACGATGAACCACTCCGGTACAACAAGCTAAAGTGACCTCTACGCTTCGTCCCCGGTGCGTAGGGCCGATCCCCGTGTGCTAGAGGGAGGACCGGAAAGTTTGTGTTAAGCATATAGTTGGTTCTTGTCTTGTTTAGGCATTTGGTGCCCTCTCTGCCGGCCTGCTTAGCGACAGAGCCACCTTCGTCATATAAGATACGTCGCGAAAAGTCCACTCGTGTGTCTGTTCCCCCTGCTCGCTTGTCTGATTATCATTGTGACTACAGTATCTCCCATCTCTTGCCCAGGTCTCGCTCTAGTGTTCGACATCCTATTGAGTGAGAAGTTTGTTTCGTATGATGCTTTTCCAGTCGAACATCTTGCTTATGTTTCAGAATGTTCTCAAGATATTAAGCTTACCCGCTTTGAAGTTTTGCACCTTGAATAGCAATCTGGAAATTTTAGAATTCTGCATCACCGCTCGAGCAATAGAACTTGCGCTCGAATGACCATTCTTTATTTTGCACTTCCGCTCGAACGACCAAAAGTTGGCTCGAGCGTAAAATGCATGCTGCCAGAACTTTACAAGTTTTGCAGACTGCTCGAGCGACAAGAGTTGCGCTCAAGCGAAGACCTCAGTCACACGCTCAAGTGACCATTGAGCATGCGTCGAGCAGAAAAATCAAGCAACTAGTACTTTTGCAGAGTCTGCAGACCGCTCGAGTAACGAAAGTTGCGCTTGAGCGGCCACCCTTATGTTTAAACCTCCGCTCGAGCGAAGACCCTGTTTTCAACAAATTTGACTAAAGGGTTGTTTGGGATGATCTAAATAAGTGCACTTTTTGTCTTTTTACGAAAAGATGTGCAGAAAAGTAGAGAGGTGATGTGATGGAAAAAAGATAAAAAGATGAATTATATAGGGGATGCCGAACCACCCCTAAGTGTTTTGAATGCATCTTAGGCATCCTTAAGCCTAATTAAAACATAACAACGAGGATCAGACTTAGAAACACACTAAGAACGAAATGAAATAAGTTAAGTACTATCCGAGTGTTTTTGTTATGTTTGTGTAGGTCATGCGCTGTAAGCTATTTGATTTGTCTGCTTAATATGTTCTGCAAGCAGAGCCATCTATGAGTAATAACTTAGTAAAGCTATATTCAACTTTATTTATTTTCTGTATGATGAAATAAGATCTGTTTATAATGAAATGTTATATTCTGTACAATGAATGATTTTTGTTAGCACAAGGCCCTAGCACAATGAATGAAATGTTATAATACCGTGGTCTCATGGCCCTCGCCCGAGGGTAACAATACCGGGGCTCAAGTATGTTATATGTTTCTGGTATCGAAGGTTCTTTTAAGGAACTGGTCAAGTATGACCCTTAATGCTCTGTATATGATCGGTTAGCGCTACTGGGTGTACCACATATGATCCTTTGTGAAACTGAATAAGTATATATTTCTGAACTCTAAATAAGAATATGAATCTGTTTTTACTTTCTGAATCTGATATGAGACATCATTCATTAAACCCTTTACTCTGTTATTATTCACTGGCTTTCGTTCACTATTTATATTATGTATGTAGGTGAGTAGGCGCGTAACCAGGCCTAAGCTGCTGCTTGGAGAGTTTTAGGTTAGCCAGCCATCGTGCCTCTCGGGGAGGTTCCCGTTTGAAGAAGTCAAGTTTTATGAATCATGTTAATGATGTTTACGTTTTGTTTTTTTTTTTTTGTGTTTATCCATACACTGGGCTAAGTCCCTTTTCATAATACTTGTACGGTGTTGCATGACTTATGTGGATGGCGTTATATATATATATATATATATATATATATATTTTATATATAAAGTTTAAATCATTTGTCTCATATATGTCTGCACAGCTCAATGGACGTTATATTTTGTATGTTTGCTTCCGCAGCCCCTTATGTTATATGATATTAAGGTCAAAGGCCTTTGGTAATCCCAGGATTACTGGTCGGTTACGATGCTAAACCTATGTAGGCGGGTTTGGGTCGTGACAGAGCGATATCAGAGCCAGGTTATACCACACACATGAGTCCATATGAGCTATAGGATGTCTTACTATGAACTAGGGGCATTCCATCTGCATGTGTGGGTGTGTGAACTATTTGAACATACTTGAACTATTAATGAAATGATGTGAACATATTTGAATCAATATGAAACGAATTGAATTAGACTTGAACACAGAGAATGAGATTATTTTGCCTATGTTTATTATTGTCCTGTTTACCTGTAGCAATGGAAAATATGAGAAGTGATGATACAGCTGGATCTTCTGAGGCTCGAATGAGCCAGATGGAACAAATGTTAGAAGCTTTGACAGAAACAATAAGACAGCAACAAAGACAACAACCTGTGCCTCCACCACCTCCAATGCTAGTTGAGCCGAAAAACACTGATATTATTTGACTGACACAGAAGTTCAACAAAATGAAGCCACCAATCTTTCTGGATGGTATTAAGCCTTTGAAAGTTGAAATATGGTTGCTAGAGACTAAAAAGATATTTAAGGTGTTCCCGTGCTCGGAAACGCATAAAGTTCTTTTAGCCATCTATACTCTGAAAGAAGAAGCTAGACGATGGTGGATGTTTATCTGAGATGGTAGTGGGACCATGACATGGAGTTAGTTTAAAGTAATATTCTATGAGAAATATTTTCCCCAATGTTTCAAAGACTGTAAAGTGTCAAAATTTCAAGAACTTAAGCAAGGCAAGATGTCCGTAGCCGAGTATGAGGCTAAGTTCACTGAGTTAGCTAGATTTTCTCCTCATATGGTCGACACAGATTACAAAAAGGCTCGAAAATTTGAAAAGGGCTTAGATCTGGATGTGTTTGATTAAGTAGGCGTTTTGAAGTTGCCTATATATGTGAAGGTACTTGACAGAGCATTCATGGCAAAGGCCACCCTGGCAGCAATGAAACAAGCTAAAGCACCAATAACATAATGGAGAAGTAAAAGATCTGGGTCTAATTTTCCGAAGGGCTGTTCACCTTTCTCACACAAAAAGCAAGATACGGGATCTTCAAGCAGTTCAAGCCAAAGGAGTAGCTCCATACCAGTTTATTCTGAATGTGGAAGGAAGCATAAAGGCATGTGTTACCATGCATCTGGTGCTTGTTTTCGATGTGGTAAGACTGGCCACATGATTAGAGATTGTCCGATGAGATCCGATGATGCCAACCGTCCTACGGCAAGTTTAGCTGGATCCATCCCTACACCAAGAACAAATGTGAAAACCAATACCGAGAGAGAAACTGTGAGGCAAGGTCGAGTGTTTGCATTAGTACCTGGTGATGTACAGAACACCGAGTCAATGGTGTCAGGTATGATCTCTATTTGTGCTCAACGTGCCTATGTGTTGATAAATTTTGGTTCTACGCACTCTTTTGTGTCGCATGCCTTTTCTCAGAAATTAACTAGACCCTTAGAACCTTTGAATTATTTGTTATCTGTATCTGCACCATCTGGAGGCTCTATGTTATGTGGTTATATGTACCTTGCGTGTGATATCATGGTTGGAGATATGTTATTATATGTTGATTTGTTACCACTGGACATGTAACAACCCCGGCCTATGATTAACCATTAAACCATGATTAAGAATGCTTAATAAGTAATTAAGATGAAATCTTGAGTTAATTATATGTGCATTGCATTATTTGTGTTTATATCTGTTAGCTGTAGGAATATCTGTTTGTGTCTCCATTTTGTTCTGCGAATTGAAGGCCTTATTGGCATCCGATCACGAAATTGACGTGAATTATGTGTTAGTTTGAATTTTTAGAACATTATGGTAGGTTTAATTGAAATTCGATTCGGAGCGAAATAATTAGAATAAAATAGTGCAAATTCGTTTAAGTTAAGTCAAACTTGATTAAGTTCCCTGTTTAAGCCTATATAAGGCATAGACATCACTTTGAGACATCTTCTCTTCATCACTTTGAGCCTAAAACGTGAGAGAGAGGAAGGGACCAAGAGAGTTTGGGATCAAACTTTGAGTTTTGAAAGGAAATTGCTAGGAGATTAGAGAATTACTTAAGAGCATCACCAAACTTTAAAGAATTAAAGACTTTAGGTAAGAATCTTATCTTTAAGCTATGTATTCAAGACATATGTGATAGTGTTCAATATAGTAAGATGGCTTAACATGAGAATTGAACTTAGATTAAGGAATTTGGGAAGAATCATTGCATGCATGCATAAGTCATGAAGTTTTGAGTTTAATTTCAAAGAATTTCAGCATCCATGTTTGAAGTTTCAGAAGTTTGAGAATTCATGAAGTTTGAGAATTCATGAAGTTTCAACCAAATTATCTCAATAGTTCATGATTTGGAAGCTTTGAAGTCAAGAACTTCTATGTATGTCATGTTTTCAACAGTTCAAGTTTGAGTTTGAGCAATTCACATGCTTTTGGGCCTTGCTTTTACAAAATTGCTTTCATTTCAAGAAGTTATAAATTTATCTACATGTTTTCTCAACTTTGGGCTCAAAAAGATGTGTTTTGAAAAGTTAAAGATGGGTTTTGCAGTATGGAGGTGAATCTGGAAATTCTAGAATTCAACCTCACCGCTCGAGCGACAGATCCTGCACTCAAGCGACTACCTTTGTTTTTGCACCTCCGTTCGAGCGACCAAAAGTTGGCTCGAGCGTAAAATGCATGCTCCTAATAGCTTACAATTTTTGCAGACCGCTTAAGCGACAAGAGTTATGCTAGAGCGAGGACCTCAATCTCAAGCTCAAGCGACCGTCGAGCATACGTCGTGCGAAAAATCAAGCAAGCAATACTTTTGCATGATTTACAGACCGCTTGAGCAAAGGAAGTTGCGCTCGAGCGAGTCCCCTGTTTTCAGTAAATTTGGCTAAATGTTGAGCAGCATGTTTTGGCATCCTCAATGCATCCTAGGCATTCCTAGATCAAGATTAAGACATAATAATGAGGATAAAGGCTAGAAACACACTAAGAAAGAAATGAAAAAAGTTATGTGCGATCCAAGCGTGTGTGTGTATCTGTTATGTTGATGTAGGTCACGCGCCATAAGCCATTTGATTAGTTTGTTATGTCTGTCTGCATCCGAAGCCACCTGTGAGTAATAACTCTGTAAAGCTATGTTTAATTGTACATATTTTCTGAATGATATGATACGATCTATTTTCTGAAATGCTATTTTATGAATCATGAATGAATGTCAATTTTTCTGAAAATGTATTTGTGGCATCCTTAATTCACGTGGCCCTTGCCCTCGCCCAAGGGTAACAATATTGTGGCTTATACTCATATAGCCCTTGCCCGGGGGTAACAATACCGAGGTTTACATTCATGTGGCCCTCGCCTGGGGGTAACAATACCGAGGCTTACGTTCATGTGGCCCTCGCCTAGGGGTAACAATACCATGGCTACTTGTGCACAAGATGTGGACCTATATGGTCGTCGGTACCAACTATGCAAGAATTGATATGATATAATAGCTAAATGGATGTACCGTATATAATTGCTATGATTTCTAGTTAAGTATGCGAATCTGAATTTGTATCTGATATAAAATCTGTTATGGGACATCATTCATTAATTCTTTACTCCGTTATTATTCACTGGGCTTCCGCTCACTATTTATATTATGTATGTAGGTGAGCAGGAGCGTGACCAGGCCTAAGCTGCTGCTTGGAGTCTCTGTTTTGTCAGTCAGCTGTTGTACCTCCAGTGGAGGTTCCCTTTTGTGATTAGTCATGTTTATGTAGCACCCTATGAACAAGTTTCTTTCGACTATTGTATCTGTATTTCGGGCTAAGTTTCCATTTGATTATATTTGTAATGTATGTGACGTAAGACCACTTTCTTTTGACGTCACAAATTTGTATATAAAATTTTGAGATTATTTGTCCCATATATGTCTGCACAGCTCTATGGACTATGTATGTTTCTATATTTGCTTCCGCAGCCCCTTATCATACGATAATCTGTTCAAAGGCCTTTGGAAATCCAAGGATTATTAGCCGGTTATGATGCTAAACCTATAGGGGCGTGTTTGGGTGACAGATACAGTATTCTAGCGCAGGTAATTCGAGTTTGGAAGACCAAACTCTTTAGGGGGGGGAAGACTGTAACAACCCCGACCTGTGATTAGCTTAAGACCTATGATTAAGAATGCCTAATAAGTAATTAAGATGAATTCTATGTTAATTGCATGTGTTATATGCTGTATGCATTTGTATCTGTCTGTCGTAGAAATATCTATTTGCATTTCTATCATGTTCTGCGAATTGAAAGCCTTATCGGCATTCGATCACGAAATTGACTTAGGTTATGTGTTATTTGGAATTTTTAGTATTTTATGGTAAGTTTAATTTAAATTCAATTCGGAACTGAATTAATTAGAATAGTTAATGTCACTTAAGTAGTCATTAAGTAAACTCATTAATTAAGCCTATACGAGGCAACTTGTTGACTTAAAGGCCATTACTTACACTTTCATTTCTCATCTTCTTGAGCCCAAACGTGAGAGAGAGAGAGAGACTAAAAGAGAATTGAGATTGATGGGCACGGCCCATAGGACACAAACATCTGTTGAACAGATCCATACGATACTAATGGGCCCTCCAAAGCCTCAGCTAGACTGAGCATGAAAAGCTAGACTGAGCATGAAAAGCTCAGCCAGATTGAGTTAAACATAGCCTCAGTCAGACTGAACCCTCCAAAGCCTCAGCTAGATTGAGCATGAAGAGCTCAGCCAGACTGAGTTAAACATAGCCTCAGCCAGACTAAGCATGAAGAGCTCAACCAGACTGAGTTAACCATAGCCTTAGCCAAATTGAGCCATCCAAGCCTCAGCCAGACTGAGCATAAAGAGCTCAGTTAGCATGAAGAGCTCAGCCAGACTAAGTTAAACCGTACAATGCTTGGTTCTATTCAAGTGTCCATACAAGTATGCCACTCTAGTTGTCAACCTTACATCTAAAACTTGGTAAGTTCAGCCAAAATTACCAAGACCTAGTTAAATTTAAGTTCATTTTTATCCAAGGCAATTATTATCTAAATTTTCTTCCAAGGTCATTTTTACCCAAGTTAAATTTCTGTCCATTTTTACCCAGGGCAATTTCCTTATTTTCTAACAGTTTAATGCGTTAGTCATCCTCAATCAATACAAACATCACAGACACAACAACCATAGAGATATTCCAATTTTTATTAATTAACATCTTGCAAAACTGTACACCTCCTTACAAAAATTACATCTCTACACCCAAAAACAAAAACAAAAACAAAAACAAAAGAACAACCGTACAAAAAACAACTCTATCCAATCACTATGCTCCTCCTCTCTCTTCTTCACTAAATGCCAAGTCCTCCTCCTCTACACCCTCATCTAGTGGAGTCTGGGCGATGTCTCATTCTCCCGGCTTCACGCGGTTAAAATCTATGTCTGGGAATAGCTTTTCTGCTCTATATTTGAAGCTTGTCCAGCCGCTATCCCAGTACATACTCATCTCATGCTTGTAGTAGTCTGACTGCTGGAACCTTTGGATTATTTCTTCTTTGGTTTGCCCTTCCACTAGCTCCGCAGCAACTACGTTCGATAGTCCCGCACCCCTTTTCCCTTCTCTGGCCAAGCCCCTCGCCACAGCCCTGTCAATGGCCATTTGGAACTCTGGGGATAGCTTGAACTGCTCCACCGCCGCCAAGCAGAGATCATGGTAAGTAGCCTTCTCAGATGCCAATACCTTGGTTAACTCTGCTGACTTGGCCCTTTCCTCTTCCAAGGCCTTATCTAACTCTACCTTTCGTGCGTACGTCTCCTCCCTATCCTTCGAAGCTTGTTCATGCAGCTCTTCGTTGTTCACCAGAGCCTCCTCCAATCTCTCATTGGCAGTGGCGTGGGCTTGCTAAGCTTCATCAGCCTTATTCTGCTCAATCGCCAATGAGAACTCCAGCGATATCGTCTTACAACGTGTCACTTCAAGCTCTGCCTTGACAGCTAACAGTTCGGCAGCGGCCTCCGTTTGGCCCACTTTGGTGCGTTCCGCCAGATAACCCTGCACCATCGCCAACACCTATAACTTTTTTGCCCTCTGAACATAGACCAGCCTCTGAGCACAAGCGCTCCACGCCGCCTTTCTCCATCCAACCATCTCCTCCCTCAAGTTCTGCACTTGCGCCTGTACATCTTCTAACTGGGCCTTCAGCGATTCCGTTTCAACCTTCACCCTCACTACCTTGCCTAAAAAGGCAACCGCTAGGGTTGCTGCCTTCATCTGCGCTGAGCAGAATCCTCTTATGAGGTCGACCTCTGTAAATTACGCCACACTTCGCATGGTCGCGTCCTCCACAGCCCCCAACAGACGATCTGCGGCCACCCTGGCTTCACCCTCATCCCCTCCCAAGTAGCCAATCACCGCGCGCACATGATGGATGGCGGTCCTCAACGCGATACTCATCTTTGCTCCGCTTGCCTGCCCTCTGCCCACCTCCTACCTTGGAGGCACTTCTCTGAAAGGCGCATCCTGGGGGGCAGATCTATCGATCGGTCACCCTCTAGCAACCCTTTCTGCTCATTCACCATGCTCCTCACTTGGCCAATCGAAAGCTCGGCCAAGCCTCCCTCCCCCTCCCCGCCAACCCTGGTCCATTCTTTCCCTACTTTTGGGGCATCTCCACCACTCCCTCCTTCATTTTCTTTACCAAGGGCCCTTATTCCCCACCCTTTGCGGTCACTTTCCTTTTCTTTTTCTTCAACACTAACTCCACCTACTTTTTGCTTCTCTCTCCCAATGGGTCCACCGGCGCCTACAAGGGCACAAAATTAATCAAGCCCTTCTTGCCCAAGGGTTTCGATCGTGGTCAGACCGGCCTCTTCGTGACCCACTTAGGCGCTGGGCCTAATTACTGCTCTTTGTATTTTTCGGCCATTGCGAAGGCACGCTTGTCTTCCGCCTCCTGCACCTTCCTCCTTGTCTCAACCTTTTCTGGAACCGGATCTCCTTCGGTCGGCTTAGGCCCCAGGTTTAGGGGAAAAAAGGCTGAGGGTTGGACAAGGTCGTCCCACTTTAGCCCCTTCTTCTCCTTCCACTCCTTCACTTGTTTGACCCTCATTTCCGCCTCCGCGTCTCACTTTGGCTCCAGCAATTTGGTGGGCACTTTCCACATCGTAAGAACTCCCACCTCACCATTCGTCGACACGAAAAACCATTTCGGCCTCCAACCCTTCACTAAAGACGGCAACCCCGCCACCAATCCTCTCCATGCACCGCCTGCAGGGTCACCCACATCTCCTACTACCCAGACGCCTTGTAGCACGAAAAAATTCATCTACCGTCATTGTCTCCCCCTCGGTTGCCCGTGGCCATGCGATCGCGCAAGCCAAAAGAATTTTCCAGGCATTCGGCATTAGTTGACCTGGCGCTACCTCCAGCCGATTCAACACCTCTACCACCAGTTAGGGGAGGGGCAATCTCAACCCTCCCCGCAATGCTTCTTCATACAACGGAAACTCATTTGGTCACGCATCAGACGCTCTTTCCTTCACGGTTGGCAACCTCAACTCTATCTCCGTCGAAATTTGATACTTCCGACGTAACTCCTCCAGGTCCTCCTCCGTTAAAATGCATTTATCCGCCTTCGTATGCCAATGGTCCAATGTCATGAGATCATATTGTCGGACGAGGTCACAACGGCTGCGCTGTCCCCTTCTCTCCGACCCTCTCTACCCGGTACTGTTCTGCTAACTCCACCCCCATCATCTTTCCCTAATGCGTTTGAAGCCATGGCTGTCACTTTGTTTTGAGCTATCTCCTTTACATTTCTGTATATTGCTTCGGACGCAAGCGCAAGGAAGTTTGCAAAATGTTAGAGGGGAGAGTCACACGAGACGAACGAAGTCAAGTCTGGGATATGTTGATTTCTCACAATCAGGTATGTAAAACGAATAACTCCAAATGCCCAAGGTTTGCCTATGTTCCGAGGGTCACTGTTAAACACCGCCAGTTTGAAAATCAAACCCAAGTTAACACCCCACCTTTTCACCACCCCCCAATACAAACCCTTTCATTTTTCTACAAACGATTCGTTATTCCACCCCTGGTGGCGCCCATTACCCCACATGTCCGACTACGATCCTTTCCTCCCCCCCGTCTATTATGCTTCACATCATCACGTACTTTTTCCCGCTCAAGCCCCGTGCCTCATCAATGACATCACACCCACCTCCGACGCTCGGCCATCCCCCTCGCCAGTCGGTCACTCCCACGGTTGGTCACCAACATGGTCGGCCAACCCACCGCTCGACCATCCCCCTCGCCGGTCGGTCACTCCTACGATTGGTTGCCTCTATGGTCAGCCCACCCGCCACTTGGCCACTCCCCTTGATGGTTGACCAACCCAACATATGGCCATCTCACCGGTCAGTCACCTTTACAGTCGACCCACCCGCCGCTCAATCACTCCTCTCGATGGTCGGCCAACCCGACGTATGGCCATCTCACCAATCGGTCGCCTCTACGGTCGGCCCACCTGCAGCTCGGTTACTTCCCTCGATGGTCGGGCAACCCGACATGTGACCATCTCACCGGTTGGTCACCTCCTCACTGCTCAGTCCCCACACCGGTCGGTCACCCCTTGCCGATTAAAGGTCACCCCCACCCCCCCTCTCCCTCCCTCACCTTGGAGGACTGCTTTCCAATTCTTTATTCCCTTCGCTGGTCTGAAGCTGCGCTCGGGAATAGGGGACTACTGATGGGCGCGGCCCATAGGACCCAGACATCTGTTGAACAGACCCATACGATACTGATGGGCCTTAAGAGGACCCAGATAACAAAGCCCAGTAGCCTTAAGAAACCAATACTAAACCAGGACTAATAGCATTTAAACACTTGTCACGAAGAAAAGCAGCCACATCAACAGACAAATATATTGTAAAGTTATTGCACCCACACATCAGCTATTAATAAGGCCCTCATAGCATTAAATGCCGCAACCTCTCCACGCCGGAAAATACAGACTCACCATGAACGATGCCAACTAGACTATAGACTTTCGGCCAACAAGACAGCTTGGAATGGAAAGGGAAATTACGAGCAACGAATATAAGAAAGTATAGACACCCCATTTTTGACCGACCTTAAGACTCAGACGTCATCGCTTGTGCACACGATGATTGCACATGTTTATGCTTGTTTCGAGCGCCCGAAGGTCTCAGCTGAGTGCCCTGTCTTTGAACCTCTGAACCCTTTGTGTTTTGGCCTTGGTTTTTGGGCCAAACCTTGATGCCTTTTGCCTAAGGGGGGAGAGGGCCTTGCCGGCCACTTATGGCACTTGCCGGCCACTTTTCTTCCTTGTAGGCCACTTGGAGTGGCCGGTCGGCTAGGGTAAGTGGCCGGCCGGCCACCTTAACTGGCCAGCAGCCACTTTTTCTCTTTTTTAGATATTTTCAGATCTTTTGAGCCAGCTGTGGCTCACTGAAACTCATCCTCCATACACGTGTATGGAGGGATGGAGCAAGCCTTTTGCTTGTCTCCTCTATATAAGGGGAGCTTCCTCCCCCTATTTGAGGGTTCAGATTTTCCAAAGCAAAAACTCCCTCTCTCTCTCTAGAATTCTTACTCTCTCTCTATATTGTGCTATTTTGAGCCTTAAAGTGTATTTTCTTCACACATTTGCACTAAGACACCTAGTTAAACACCTTCACCTTGGAGCTGAGGTCCATTGGAGCTTCATTTGAGGTCTTTGGATTGCTTTTGGTTCAAAATTGTTGCTGAAGTTGCCTCCTTGCTGCTGTGCTTCAAGGGTAAGGCACTTGTCCCTTTTAAAGCTTTGTTTTGATTAATTGCTTGACCACCTTTGCATGCTACTTTGAGGTTGTTTTTAGCCTCTCAAAAACTCTGATTTTAAGGCTTGAAAATGTTGGTTTGAGCCTTGTGTGGTTAGGGGGGGTGGTTTCTCTCTTTTACTCTTTGGCTTGTTAAGTCTCTTGAGCCAACTCTCTAAGCTTTTGAATCACCCCTTGTTTGGTCTTTTAACCACTGAAACTCAGAGGAATTTCAGTGGAAAAAAGTTGGTTTTGTGGCCCAAAATAGGAGAGGGTGGTCGCCTCTCCTTTTGTCTTGCTTGCATGTCTTGTTGGCCTACTAAGTGAGCATATATTTCTCCTTTCTTTAAGCTGAGCTCAAGCATGTTTTTGTGACTTTTTGGACCTGCCATAACACTGTTTTTAGTTGGTTTGGTCATTGGTTGCTTGCATCTTATACTTGTAGTGTAATCCTACTTGTTGGCCTAACATGCTTCATGCTTCATGCTTCATGCCTATCATCCTAGCTTGTGTTAACTCTATCTCAACATGTTTTGCCATTATTTTAGCATGCCTTAGCTCTGTTTTGAGTGGTCTTGGCCATGTGAGACTTGTAGTGCATGGTTGTAGTGTGAATACCTTGACTAGCTTTGAGTTTCAAAGCCTCTTACATGCTTTACTTGTGGTGTTTGCATGCTTTAGCCTCATTTCTCACATGATTTCAGTGTATATAGCATAGTCACACTCTCATATATTCCACTCTTTCATAGCTTTTGTGGGTTGTGCTTTATGCCTTGATCATGAGCCAATACGTATGCATGCTTGTCTAAGCTTTTGGGCTACCATTTCAGCATGTTTTAACCTTTGTTTTGGCATAATTGAGCTCTGTCCAATGCTAGTTTGGTTGTTTAGGCTATGCATTGCATGCTCCTTGTGTAGTGTTATTTACTAGTCTTGTGCTTTAGGTCGTCTAACATGCTATACTTGTGTTGTTTGCATGATATGTCATCATTTGGCACATGATTCCAGTGCTTGTACCTCTGTCATGCTCTCATATATATCTCTCTTTCAATGTGTTTGAAAGTTAAGCTTTTTGCCTTGCTTGCAAGCAAATGAATGAGCATGCATTTCTTGCTTTTTGTGCCTAAGTTTTAGTGTGTTTTGGCTACCATTTTGGAGTATCTTAGGTCTGTCCATAGCTGGTTTGACCATTTGAGATTGATAGTGCATGCCTCATGTGTAATATTCTTCACTTGCTTTAGTGCTCTTGGCCCCTTAACATGTCTTGCATGCATTGCTTACATGATAGAGTCTTGTGCATGCCACTTTAGCATTGAAAGATGAGCATGTTGTTTGCATTGCATTGTGTTTGGATCGGACGTTAATTCAAACACAAGGAATGTGACACATTTCATACTCGAAGTGATGAAACGTGTTGCGTTTCTCAATCGCCGACACCCTTGATTATGCCTGATAGGGTGAGGCTCTTCGAGTCTTGTTTGTGCATTCACTAACATTATGCAAGCTTGACTCTTTAGTCATCATGCATTGAGATGCGTGATTGGTGGCTTGAGAGCCGAGTACTACGCTCCTTTCAGCTTGAGAAATGATAAGGAGAGTAGTTGCACACACATTTCCATGCAAATGCATTGTTGTGCCTTTGTTGATCTCTATTGCAACAAAATTGGAATTCTGGAAAGGGAAGTGGTCGGCCGGCCACTTGCACTAGCCTGCCGACCACTTGTACTGGCCGGCCAGCCAGTTGAGGTAGCCTACCAACCAGTTGAGATGGCCAGCCGGCCGGCCACTTGTGGCAAAATTTTCCAAAATGCTCCTGTTTTGGGGCAGATGCAACCTGAAAGTGTGTTTGATGCTTTGAGGTCACCGCGAGTGCAAACAGAGACAACTCATGGCAAAGCAATGCATTTCCGGGCGAAGCAAACCGAGCATACATGTCTGCTTTACTTAGTTAATTAATTTGCCGGTTTTTGTAATTAATTAGTTAATGTGCTTAGCTAATTTAATTCATCTTTGTAATATTCTAATTAGCTTAGCATAGCTAGTTTCAATTCGGTTTGTAATTAATTAGCTTAGCATAGTTAATTAGTTGGTTTGTAATAAGTAGCTTAGCTTAGCTCTTGTTTATTCGGACCCTCCGTCGAGAGGGCAAAATGTTATAATAAGTGTGCGTTTGTGTGTGAATGTCTTCCAACCTCATGTCTTTCTCCCTTTTATTTATCCGCTTTCAGTGGTTAGATTAGGGCATATTTCGATTAGCATACCTTATGCTTGCATACGTGCATCATTCATTTGTCTTGCATGCACCGGGCTCGGCGCATCATTCAAACTGCATTGTATTTCAATACCTATTTAAATACATGTACCAAAGTATTGCATTCATATGCCATCTTAGGTAACCGAGCCTATCTCATTGCATTTTTCATACGTTGCATTAGGCATCTTACATAGGTAGGATCATGCATTGATTTCTAACTGGTTTTTCTGTTTTGGCTCGGAGCACACTGCAAGTGTTTACGCTTTAGCATCCTTGCAAGTGTGTAAGTGATTGCCATGATAGCATGCTTGCCATGAGGCTATGTGCTTATTTGATTAACTGCATGAATGCCTGTGGATGAAGGCTTCATTACTTGAATTGGAACAATTTATGAAAATGTGAGTTTTAAGCCCATTTGGAGTGGCAAAGCATCATGTTTTAAGCCCACCTTGTTTGGTGGCAAATCCGCATTTCTAAACCCACTCGAGGGTGGCAAATTCAAACCATTTTCAAAAACAAACATGAGTTGAGTTGTTCCGAATTGAGTGATTTAGTCTATACTTGTACGTTGCGCGCATCACGTAGTAAGTTAGCTAAATAACTGGAATAAGAACACATGTGTTTTCAAAACAACATATCATGCTTAGTAGAGGCCGATCCTTTGATCGGGCGAGCGGAGGTGCTCATTTCATGACCTTCCCCCCTCGTACCCAAGTTCCTGAGCCAAGACAACTTTGGTGATGACGGACACGTGGCCTTTGGCACGAGTCAGGATTTCCTAAATTTGCCAAAAAACAAAACATTTAGGTGGTGACTTTGTATTCTGGCAAAGCAGTCCATGTTTGGCACTTCTTAATTAAAATCGATTTTCCAAAATAATTTTCCGGATTTGGACTCTTTGGTGATTTATTAGTCTTACATTGCACTTTGTGAGATTAGATACAGAACCGTGACAGGAGTCCGAACTGTAGTAGCATGAACCAATTCACGCCCTCTCCAAAAGGGGGGCGCGCAGAGGAAGTTCGGGCAGTCTACAGAAAGCCTTGGAGATACGTCGAAGGAAGGTTTATCTATCCCATATTACATTCTCTCTCTCTCTCTCTCGCTCTCTCTAAAACCAGTTGACTCTAATCTAACTTGATCGTCGGAGTGTCCACCGGGGGACTATCTCCCCCTTTGGATTGTTTTGTAGGCACACTCCGCGAACATCGAGGCCATCAACCCATTAGAGCATGGATCGGTCTGACCCATCCATCAGGGAAGTTACTACATCATTAGAGATCAACAATGGAATTATTAGAGTTCGGAAGAAATTAGCTTGGAAATTCAAGGATATGGTTTGGGAGCTTAGAGTATTCACCATCTAGAGCTTAATTGAGAAGTTGAGATAAGGATTCAACACTTAGACAATATAATTATGATATCTAGGACATGAATTCTAAGAATTAAGTGGAGTAATGCAAGAATTGAGCTTATGAAGTAGAAATGAAGAACATTCCATGCATGCATACATATTTTCTTACATTTCAGTTTAATTGTTAAGAATTCTCACATACATATCCCAAATCAACCTTTGTTTTGAGAATTTATCATGTTTTCCATCAATATACCTTATTTGATCATGATTTGGAAGCTTTGAACTCAATCCATTACTTACATGTTATGTTTTCAAAGTTTTGAGTTTGATCTTGCACAATTGGCATACTTTTGGGCTTTGATTTGGAAAAATGGCTTTGAATTCATGATTTTTTACAAGTTTACAAGAGATTTCTTAAGTTTTGGGTCCAAATGATGTGTTTTGAGGCTTTGAATTCAAGTTTTGCACCTTGAATAGCAATCTGAAAATTCCAGAATTCTACATCATCGCTCAAATGACAAAACTTACGCTCTAGCGACCGCTCTTTGTTTTGCATTTCCACTCAAGCGACCAAAAGTTGGCTCGAGCATAAAATGCATGCTCCTAGAAATTTACAAGTTTTGCAGACCGCTCAAACGACCAGAGTTGCGCTCGAGCGAAGATTTCAGTCGTGTGCTCGAGCGAAGACTTCAGTCGTACGCTCGCGCGACCGTCGAACGTGCGTCAAGCGGAAAAATCAAGCAATCAGTACTTTTGCAGAGTTTACAAACTGCTCAAGCAACGGAAGTTGTGCTCGAGCAACCACCCTTATGTTTGAACCTCCGCTCGAGCAAAGGAAGCTACGCTCAAGCGAAGACCCTGTTTTCAGCAAATTTGACTAAGTGTTTTGAATCACATTTTGACATCCTCATTGCATCTTAGGCATTCTTAAGCCCTAATTAAGACATAATAATGAGGATAAGACTTATAAACACACTAAGAACGAAATGAAATAGTTAAGTACTATCCGAGTATATGTTTCAATATGTGTATCTGTTATATTTGTGTAGGTCACGCACCATAAACTATTTGATTTGTCTGCTTAATCTATTCTATAAGTGGAGCCATCTGTTAGTAAAGCTATGTTCAACTTTATTTATTTTCTGGATGATGAAATAAGATCTATTTATAATGAAATGTTATATTTTGTACAATGAATGATTGTCCAATTTCTGACAAGTACTCGTGGCATCCTTAGCACAAGGCCCTATGTAGCTTGGCTTTTTGGCGCCTCCTTTCGGAAGTTTGAAAAGAGCTCTACAGTTCAGACTCCCGCAGTTCTAAATCTAATCTCACAAGTGCAATACGAAATTGATAAACACCAAAGAGTCCAAATCCAGCAAATCTTTTGGAAAAATCGATTTTGAATCAAATTGCCAAAAATGGACTGCTTTGCCAGATACAGAGTCGCCACCTAAATATTTTATTTTTGGGAAAGTTTAGGAAACCCATGACTCATGCCAAAGGTCACGTGTCCGTCATCACCAAAGTTGTCTCGGTTTGGGAACTTAGGTACGAGAGGGGAAGGTCATGAATACATTTGAGCACCCCCTGCTCGCCGGATCAAAGATCAACATCTACTAATCATGATATGATTTTTATTTACATTATATGCTCTTGTTCTAGTTTATTAGGCTAGCATTACTATGTGATGTGCGCACATAGGCATAGACTAGTTTGCCCGAATTGGAACAATTCAATTTCATGTTTGTTTTTCGAAAAGGGGTTGATTTTGCCACTTAACAAAGTGGGCTTAAAGTTGTGATTTTGCCACTTGACAAAGTGGGCTTAAACATACATTCATTGAATCATTTCAATTCAAGCAACAAGCCTTCATCCACAGACACTCAAACAGTTTAACAAATAAGCACTTAGCCTCATGGCAAGCATGCTAGACATGGCAATCACTCACACTCATGCAAGTATACTAAAGCCCTAAAAACTCACCTAGTACTCCAAGCCAAAAGAGAAACTAGTTAGAAAAATACATGATTCCTAATTATGCAAGATGGCTAATGCAACTAAAATAGGCTCGGCTACTTAACATGTTATTTGCAACAATTTCATAACATGCGTTTAAACATGTATTCAACGAGGTATTGAAACGACAATGCAATTAGAATGATGAATCGAGCCTCGGTGCATACAACACAAATGAATGGATACAAACATGCGATATGCTAATTGAAACGTGATGCTCCTAATCTAACCATCAAAAGCTAGTAAATAAAAGAAAGAAAGACGTGAGGTTGGAAGACATACACATTATTACAACATTGATGCCCTCGCGCAGGAGGGTCCAAATGGATAAACTAAGCTAACTAGCTAACTAATTAAAGCTAAAGCTAATTAAGCTAATTATTACAAACCGAATAAATAGCTAAACTACTTAACTAATTATTACAACCCTTGAATTGATTAACTAGTTAACTAACTAATTAAAGAATTACAACACAATTGTAATTAATAATTAAACTAAGCAATTAACTACTCCGCCTCAGGAAATGAGAGATGTGTATGCGCATGCTCGGATTCCACCCAAAAAGACCACCGTTTGCTTCCACATGCCTCTGTTTGCACAGTTGAACATTTCTAGAACAACTTTGCTCCACCTTACCAATACTCTGCTGAGATTTGTATTAGTGGCCAACCGGCCACTGATAAAAATTGCCGACCACCTGCCGGCCATCGAAGGTGGTTTGCCGGCCGCCTGCCGGCCACTGATGCCTAGGTTCATTTTGCTGCAACAGAGGATAAACAGAGCATATACAAGGTATTTTCAAGGATTGTCTGCACAACTCAGCCCTCTTTTTCATGAACAAGTCCATGGAGTGGTGAACCTAAACCACAAGCCACCAATTCAAGTAATTTCATTGCATGATGGCTTGTGAACCCAAGAGTGCAAGTTCAATAAATGCAAAACAAGACAAAAGCCTCCTCCCTTTCATGAATGATCAAGGGAAGAAGTTGACCTTGGAGACTTGAATCATTTCATCACTAACAAGTATGAAATGGTTCAAGCTTCCATGTGTTCAATTAACGCCCAATTGAACACAACCAAATATTATCTTGCTCACTTTTAGTCCCAAGTTTTAGTTACTCATTTTAATTTACCAACCATCCTTTAATTCAATTAAGTCCAATGGTGAATTAAAGTCCTCTAAAAGAGAAGGAAGTGTCAAACAAGGGGTAGTTTAAGGCAAGAGAGAGGTGTCATGCCGTTGATAATGAACCCACAAAAGAGGATTAAACCATTAAGTATGGACCTCAATCTCAAGCTTAAACAATCCCAAGACTGAAACAACCTTCAAAGCAAACAAAGAGCGAAGAAATAAGGGAGGATGTAGAGATTATGCTTGCTGAAATTAAGTGAGAAAAGTACTAAACAATGCAATCAACTCAAACAAGTGGTGTCTAAAGGCCTAAAACACCAAGCTTGTGAGGACACTTACACTACAAGCATGCAAAACAAGACTCAAATGACTTGACCAACCCAAAATAGAGTTAAAACAGTCTAAAATATGTTCTAAAGCATACTGGAATTAAGCTACAAAAGGCTAGAAAATTAAGCTAACACATAGCATAAACTAGGCTAGCAAACAAGACACAAGGATGAGAGGCTAACCTCTCCAAATTTGAACTTCAAAATATGATTTTGGTCACTAAAAAAACTCTGAAAATCAGTGTTTAAAAGCTTGGAAAAAGATAGTTTGAAAGTGGGAAACAAAGGTGGAAAGGTTTTACAAGCAAGGTACAAAAAAGGGACATGAATCACCCCCTACCTTTAAATGGCCTATAACCACAAATTTCAGCCTACAAAGGCAGAGTTTTTATAGCCCAAAAACAACCCAAAATTAGTGAAAAAAAAGATAGAAAAACAAGAATGCAAAGCAAGCTAAAAAAGCAAGTATTATATCTCTTGAGAAGAGTAATTCCAAGCTACAAAACCAATCAAGTACACCCTCTAGAGCTCAAACCAAGCTCAAGAACACCTCAGCTCAAAGATGGTGAGATTTTGTTAAGGGTGTATAGGCAAAAGTCAAGGATTTGTAGTCAAAAGTGTAGAGAATTTGCAGAGAGAGAGAGAATTGTAGAAAGAGAGGAAAATTTTTTAGTTCAAAATTTTCTAACCTTGCTACAAGAAAGAGGGGGTCCCTATATATAGAAAACATGAAATTCCCTCAAAGAGATCCAGCCCTACACGTGGGGATAGATGCATGCATCTGTGCAAACAGTTGGAACAGCTGCATAAAATATCTACAAAATACACTAGTGGCCGACAGGCCATCACTGGTGGCGGGCAAGCCACATCAGTGGCCGGCAGCCCAAAAGTGATGGCCGACAGCCTTTAGAGATGGCCGGCAGGCCACCAGAGGTTGCAGGCTGGAAAGGCCAAGGCATGGTCCAAAAATGAGACAAAAATGGTGTAGCGCTTGAAAGGCTCAAAGTTGTGTCGTTCCGTTGAAGACTTCGAGCACTGGACAAACATTTAAACTCATCATCGGGGGTGCATGCGAGGACATCCAAGTTGTAAGGGCCGTAAAAAATGGGGTGTCTACACCCTAGCCCGGGGGTAACAATACCGTGGTCTATGAGCACAAGGCCCTCGCCCAGGGGTAATAATACCGTGGTCTCATGGCCCTCGCCTGGGGATAACAATACTGTGGCTCAAGTATGTTATATGTTCCCAGTACCGGAGGTTCCTTTAAGGAACTGGTCAAGTATGACCCTTAATGCTTTGTATATGATCTGTTAGCACTACTGGGTGTACCACGTATGATCCTCTGTGAAACTTAATAAGTACATGTTTCTGAACTCTGAATAAGAATATGAATCTGTTTCTGCTTTCTGAATCTGATATGGGACATCATTCATTAAACCCTTTACTCTGTTATTATTTACTGAGCTTTCGCTCACTATTTATATTATGTATGTAAGTGAGCAAGCGCGTAACCAGGCCTAAACTGCTGCCTGGAGAGTTTTGGGTCAACCAGCCACCGTGCTTCTCAAGGAGGTTCTCGTTTGAAGAAGTCAAGTTTTGTGAATCATGTTAAGGATTTTTTTTTTTTTTTTTTTTTTTTTTTTTTTTTTTTTTTTTTTTTTTTATCTATACACTGGGCTAAGTCCCTTTTGATAATACTTGTACGCTGTTGCATAACTTATGTGGATATGACATTATATATATATTATATATAAAGTTTAAAGGGTAAATTACATTTACCTCCCCTGAGGTTTCTGACAAATACAGGGACCACCCCTGTGGTTTCAATAATTACAATAACCTCCCTACTTTACCTGACAATATCAAGATTGCCCCAATCCGTCAATTTTACACAAACGACATACTTACCTATACAGAATGACCATATTACCCTTTAAATTAAGTATGAAAAGACGAAAAAACCCTACAAAATATCCCTTTTTACTTTTTGAAATCTCACCCTTCTCTCTCTTCTTCTCTCTCTCTCTCTCCTTCCCTCCTAACCCAACCAACCAACCCAACAGTGCCTCTTTTGGGTACTTCTGTGTATATCTTGTTTCAATATCTATATTCTTACTCCCTTTTCAACCTATCACAACCATCATTCTCCTCCACTACTACTAACCTCCCTCGCCACTATCTACCACCGGCAAAAGCGGCGGCGACGAGTGGAACAAAGCTTGCGAGTCCGTCTGGCTCCCCGAAGACCTCTCCAGCAACAACTGACTCTTATGGAGACCGACATCAACTTCTCCGACGACGACAACCCTTCCGCTGCCACTCCTCTCCTCCGACATCGACGCCGAAACGAAAGTCTTCGTCGAGGACACACCACCGCCTCCCTCTATTTCTCCCTCTACCGACAAGTCTTCCTCCACTCCCTCTCCTCTGCCGTCGGCACCAGTAATGTTTGTAGAATCAATTGACCATAGCTTCCGAGCCGCATCGGAGTCATCATCCTTGTGCTTGGAAGAGATCTGCTGCTATCAATTTGTTCACCACTTTTTTCAATTCCCTGTACTCATCTGCAGTTCCCCTCTTTTGTTCGAACTTCTTGAACCCGTTTGATAAGCTCTTCGTACTTGTTGATCCTCTCAGAAGCATTTTTAATGGAACTCAGATCTGCTCCAATCAATTTGTTGTTGTTGTCGCTGTCATTTGATCTGGGTTCCATGTCGCTGTCATTTGAAAGTGCAGAGGAGGAGGGTGATCAGGTGGTTGGGTCGACATGTTTTGTTTTGGGTTTGAAGTAAAACAGAGAGTGAAGACAGGGCTTTAATTACTGAGAAGATGAGAGTTTTAGTTACCCAGATCAGGCGACAATGAAATCATTGGATTTGGATCTGTATAAATGGTGATTCCTTACACAGATCTATCTATCTACTAAAAATATAAATACAAAAGTAAAAGTGAGAAGAAAGGGGGAGAAAGAGAGGAGGGGCTGGAAGGGGTGGGGGATTCAAAGAGATCCAATGTTGCACTATAAATTCAGTACCTTCATTTCTTTGGCTAATAATGGCTATAGTTTGATTTTGATTTCTATTGTGTTTGATTTTGCACTGATTTTTTGGGGAGGTGGTGTTGATGGTGGCTATCCAACTTCTCACTGAGTAATTGTGGATTAAGGCTTTTTGGGGGGTTGCAGAGCTGGTAGAGCTGGGTTTGTGGGGGCTTTTGAACTACGTTTGGGGCTTTGTTCCTCTATGTCTTCTTCGTCTGGTTTGATGGCATATGGGTATTTTAGTGCTTATATTAGATGACATCAGCAAGGTCTGTTAGGTATATAAACGGCTGTTAAATTTTGGGGAAATCTTGATATTGTCAGGTAAAGTAGGGGAGGTTATTGTAATTATTGAAACCACAGGGGTGGTCCCTGTATTTGTCAGAAACCTCAGGGGAGGTAAATGTAATTTACCCAAGTTTAAATCATCTGTCTCGTGTATGTTTACACAGCTTAATGGACGTTGTATTTTATATATTTACTTCTGCAGCCCCTTATGTTATATGATATTCAAGTTAGATGATTTCAGTAATCCTAGGATTACTGACCGGTTACGACACTAAATCTATAGGAGTAGATTTAGGTCGTGATAAGTCAACTACTAGTTTAACGCTATAACAACAAATTTATTGATTTTTTATTTTAATTTCAAAATTTGAATAATTTTTTGTCAAAAAATGAAATTTATAATTTATTTGGGACATTATTCTAATAAACTCACTTAAAAAATTATTTCAAATGATTTTCAAAGTTTGTGAAAATAGTTATTAAACATTTTTTTTATAATTTATAAAATATTCTAAATAATGATAGATTGAATTATTTTTTTTTTAACAAAAAAAGGTTAATAACAGATTTTTCTTAACCAAGAAATTTGAAGTTAAATACTTTCTCATAACTCCTTAATTATGAACTTGATAATTTTCCTCTTTTTATATTTTTGAATTTTTTCTTTCTTCAAAGGCATCAAATTAAGGCCAACCAAAAATGATTTGGATTAGAAATTAGTTTTGCCTTATATAATTATGGAAATTTGCTGGAAATGATTTAAAGAGGAAAAAATGCTGGAAAATGAAGTAGCTTGAAAATATATATATATATATATATATATATATTTGATGTGAAGTACCTTGCAAATATCAAATCACTTAAATCCAAACAGCTATCTGATCTGGGCCACAGGCCCACAGCCCATTAGCAGCATCAAACTCATTCCAAAGTCCAAGATGTCACCACCATTCAATTTCAGATCACGTATAAGAAAGAAAAAAAAACCATTGTAGATAAAAATAAAAATATAAAAAATTATTTGAGACTCTAAGACCAACACATCATCTTGCAACCCACTCACGAATCAGTCATCTAAGCGAATTTTATCTACTTACAACAACTCATTTTATTAGAAAAAATGGTGAATAAGTAGAGATGTCAAATCTTATTTTATTCGAAGTAATTAATTATAAATAACCAGAAAAAATAATAATGTGATGTCTCCGACCATGGAATAAGTACTCCCTGAGATAAAATTTACCAATCTTTCAGGCAATTTAAACTTAGATCTCTCCTTTCCCTGCAAAATCAGACACCAATCTGCAATTCTTATAAACCCCCCCCCCCCCCCCCCAACACACGCAAAAAAAAAAAAAGAACAAGTAAATATTTAAAGTAACTGATCTGTAAAAGTTCCCCAATTGTAATTGGATTTTTATCAAAACTGTCTTCAACCACAATACGTATCTTGAGGAAGACAAATCAAATGCATGACTTCAAAATTCCTCTCCTTTTAGAACAAAATTTATGTAGGAAGTGGACTTCTGATATTTGGAGAGACAAAAAGAACATGAAAAATGAGATATGAAAGCCAAAAAAACTGTCAACCAATGAACTCCCACCACACGGCCCCATGTAAGAATCAGAAACAGCCACCCAACTGTCGAAAAACAAATAAACAGATATATAATTCAATCAACAGATTATTTTGAAGCAATGCTATATAAAAAAGAATATTATGAAATTTACATGCCATAGAGAGAATATGAGAACTGAAGTTTCACTTTAACCACAGTATCTATTCCTCCAAATAATAATAATAATCCAATTAAAAGTTGCTCATGCATAGCAAAATCAGAATCCTTTGTGGGTTTCACCTTAAATGGCAAACATAGCAATTTTTTTGTTGTTTTGGTTGAGACAAAGAGAGGTGGGGATTGAAGACAAACATACTTTACTCATGTTTTATGCATGCAACTTTTGAAGACCAAATGGATGTAAGAGACAGACGAGAAGGATTTTAAAAAAGTTGCAAATACAGGAAACATAAAACATAAATGTGGCCCAACAGACTCTAAATGAATGGACCATGTTTCATTACGTATAGTCCAACTTTCATTTGATTTTTTTATTCAGTTCAATATTGATTTATAGTCAACAACTTAAGCACAGGATTATGCTTAAGATAACACAAATGAACAAATAACAAAAGTGAATTTTAGACTATTAAATGTTTGAAATTCCAGAATAACACAACGAGGAGGTCTTACATACCAAAATAGCATCAATCTCCTCCTGAGAGAATGGTGTTCGTTTGGGCTGCAGAGAAGCTTTTCCCCCCCCCCCAGTCACATTAGATGGGGAAGACCTCGAAAACAAAGTCTGATTAGAATTGCCAGCCGTATTTTTTTCTTGATGTTGGGATGTTGAACCTGCAGAGAGTAATTACCTTAAATACTTGGGTAGCATTAGGAAACAAACACACACACACACGATAAAAAGTCCACATAAATAACAAATCATGAATTTGCTGTATGGTATTCACATTGCTAACTTTATTCTCCAACTGAACTGATTCTCAATGCATACTGCTTGATAAACATCTACTTCTATATATATATCAAACTAGCACAAGATTGGTCTTCTACTTTGTCTCTTTAACTCTCTATAGCCACTAGAGGTGTCGATAAGTGCACATAAAAGTTCTAATATTTAAAAGATCCATGTATTTTTCTCAACAGCACCTATCTATGTTCTAATCATAGTTTTCTGAGATTCATATATAAATCAATGTGAATCAACGGGTGAATCTAATTTGTGATAGAATTGTTAGTGAATTGCATAATTCACAATTGATTCACATTTTACGATTTAGACTATTCTTGAAATTGTTTGAATTATAAAACATGGTTTTTGGGAAAATGCCAGAATATGACTTCTAAGTGTTTAGTACGAAGAATTAATATGTATGCATGATTCATTATTCTTTTGGTGATCAAAAGATATAACAGAATTAAGTCAGATCCAATGAAAGATGGCATGTTCTTAACTTTATTGAGAAAAACAAATAAAAGAATTCAAAATACATCTTCTAATAATTTTTTAGGCTAAAATAACAGCACCCACAAAATATTTACAGTTATTTTGATAAAATAAACATGATCCAATATAATATGAGCCAGGTAAGTCACACCCAACAATTATACCAAAATATTTTTTAAAAAAAAACATTTTCTAAAGAAATGCGTGCACACCATTCAAAATGTTTTAGATTTGAGATAAAGTGTTCAAACTCATTATTTCTTCTCATTCTACTCTATTCAGGGTTCCTAAGTTCATTTTTTGAATGTCAAGAGTGAACATATTTTGGTTTTTAAAATTTTTATAATTAGTGGGATTTGGACTCACAATCTTCTAATATGAAGACAATGTTTAGCCAATTAGACAATGCAATCACTTGTCTAACATCAATTTTTATAGTCTGCACATAATTTTGCCAATTTGTAATTTTGATTCACAATTCAATTAAAGATTTAACAATGAACAAAAGAAAAATACAAGAGTCTGCTTCTAGTGTTCTTATCAATTGAATCATAACCAATGAGCTCACATAGATAAAGAAAAACATAATCTTCACAACAACATAGCATTTACACTCTTCTTCAATCGCTTAAATTCGTAAACACATAACTGTTTGAGAAAGAGAAAGTACGAACCAGAGGGTTTTGAATGTCTCTGCGGAAACTTGATGCGTGGGATTCTCTTCATCGCCTGAGCTCCACCCATTTCTCTCTCTCTCTCTCTCTCTCTCGTGCAGTTTGGCTATGGAGGAAATAGGGAGGAGAGAAGGGCTTATTGCACACTTGCTTGCGGTTACGCGAAATCAGGATTATGAGTTCAATAATATTTTAAGTAAATTACTTTTTAGGTCACTTAAGTTTCAGTATTTTCTTACATAGGCCTCTTCTTTTTTTCTTTTTTTTTTTTCTTTTTTCTGGTTTGGTCTCTAATCTTTTTAACTTTTCTTAGGGGTTGTTTGGGGTGTCCTAACTAAGTGCATTTTTTGACTTTTTGAACTAAAAAGTTGAGAAAAAAAAATTGATGTTTGTGTTAACTTTTTGTCTTTTTACGAAAAAATGTGTAATAAAAAATTGTATAAATAAAGTATATAGTGAAAGAAAGTTGAGTGGTTGTACGGCTGCCCTGCTGTCCCAGCATGTCTTACACAGAAAATAATTGTCTCTTTCGGGGCAAAGTGTTTAGACAGTAATGGTCGGTCCGTGGGGGCCACTATGGGTCCCATTTTAATAATCTGAACCGTTCAATATGTACAACTCGTCGAGTATTATATGGCTATAAAAAATCACGTTGATCGGATATTGATAACTATATGATCGGATTAGTTTTTTTCAATAGTTAACTATCACACCATATGTTTGTTCATACAAAATTGATTTGATCATATAGTTAACGATATCCGATCAACGTAATTTTTTACAGGCATATATTACTCGACGAGTTCTACATATTGAAGGTTCGGATTATCAAAACGGAACCCTTAGTGAGCCCCCAAGGGCCCAATGTTTGAATCAAACTTTGTGGCTTTACATATGTAATTTTTTTTTTTGCCCCAAAAAGTGTATAATGGCCTTCCTGCTTCACAAGTACAGCTGACAATATCCATCAAATTTTTGAATTACAAAAATATATAAAATATTTTTTTAATATTTTTTATTTGTGAATAGTAATAATTTTTTTGCTTTTTGTGTAACTTTTTGACTTTTTAGATTATTTTGGACTTGCCAAACCTAGCCTTAGTTTGCTTCAATAATTGACATTCATAAAAAAATTATATACAAGAATGTCACACTGACAATCTATTAATGCCACTCTCTTTTATTCCATTTTACAAATTACTCATTTTGTTAGGTTTAGAAACAAGTTATTTTAGTAATTTTTTATCTTTTTACGAAAAGATATATAGAAAAATAGAGAGAGTGATGTGATAACTTATAATGATTTTTTTGCTAAAATTTTAAGTTACCAAATGAAGCTTAAATTATTCAAGGTTTGATTATTTAATAAATTCTATTATTTTCTTATCAATTCTAGTACTTTAGCTAACGCAGTTCATTCGGAGTAGAAGAATGGGACTAGATACCTCGCCACTTGAGAGGACTTAACGTTGATTCCTTTAATTAATAGATCTTACAAGATTGATCAAATGGGATGGTTGGAAATAGGTGATTCGCAGAGAAAAGAATCGCTGAAAGATATATACTATTATTGGGTCAGGACAAATAAGTGGCTGTGAAATGAGAGAGTAATTTGCGCTATGCAAATAGGCTGAGCTAAGTTTGCATCGGCCTTAGGCTTGGGCCGAGCTAAATAGTTTTGGTTTACTCTTCATGTCATTCTAAGTTGAAATGAGTTAAAAACCAAGCTATCCTTAGAAGACCGAGCAAACGGTCAGCGGGTTATGACTAGACAGAATTGGGTGTGCGATGTTAACCAAACTAGCTAACCGTGCTAAGACTCGTGGCTTACATTCTTTGGTGTGGTAATGTGCCGCTCAGCTTTAGCGCAACATTACATGTTGTCTAGCAATCTCGAATACCAACAGGGTTCAAGTAGTACAATTGCTCAGTCCTTGCCCAACTGGAATGATGTTTTTAGTGTCAACTTAAGAGTTACATCATTTCACTTGGTTTGCAGTGATTGAGATATTAAAGGATGAGTGTTATCATTTAAGAAGCAGATTTCTAATACTCTATGATTATACTTGCAACGAATATTTCGTGCTTGTGCATAAAGCATGCCCTCAAAGGAGATTAAACCCTTTTATGGGCCAATCTAGTTAGAAAAGGGAGAGCCCGCTGTCTACATTGCATTTTACTTATGAAAATTCGTTATATTCATAAGGATTGATAGATTAACTTGAGCGTGACTTAAGTGATTGTACCTTTAAGTTTTAGAGGAGGTTTGTGGTTTAAGTTTATGAAGAAGCACCCAATGCCTTATTATGCTAATCTAATTTATTAATTAGCAAACATTATTTAGAAAATTTAAGCTTTCACACATATTATTATTATAACAATGATTGCAACCCCCATTTTTTGGAGACCCCCACAATCCCCTTTAGATCTCCATCATTGATGGTGTGGGCTCTACACATACATGAATGGGTCTCATACATACATCAATGGTGGAAATCCAAAGGGGGTTGTGGGGGTCTTCAAAAAATAGGGGTCTCAAGCATTTTTCTTCTTTTTCTTATTATTATTATTATGGGGTTTTTATTGATAACTCTTATTTAAGAGTGTTCTAACCCAAGAAGTCCATGAAGGAAATTTATAACCCACTTAGTCCCATATATTTATATATTTATTCCATAAGGTTATTTTTCTTGATTACACTATTTTCTTAGACTCTTATACCCTTATATTTAATGTTGATATGCATTAATTATACACCACTATTTAATGTTGATATACATTATACACAAAAAATTAAGAGTGATTCTAGAGACCCCAAATATTCTATCAAACCTCTCACATGGGTGTGGGACTCACACATATGTGGATTTGTGTGAGTCTCACTCCATATGAGAGGTTTGGTAGAATATTTGGGATACATAGCATTTCTCAAAAATTAAACATGGTTCTTTATTAATTGTCATTATGTGTTGATAGTTCCCATACATCCAAATATTGACTGTACGTGATGACGTGAAAGTCCACATCAAATGACGTGATTGCGAATGTTCATATCAGATGACGTGAATGTTCACACTAAAACATATGAACGTGAATATAAATGTTAATGTTCATAATGTTAATATCTATATTACAGAATTCATGTGAACATTCACATTTATATATTTTAGTGTAAACATTCACGTCATGTTTATATTCAAATAAAAGTTGAGACTTGTGGTTGTGTAATTTAATACAATGTTGATGTGAACCTTAACATCACCTTTATCACAACGTCATCTGATGTAAACGTTCATGTTCACGTTATCTAATGTGAACATTCACGTAATCATGCACAATCAACATTTTGATGCATAAGAATTACTAAAACATAATGACAATCAATGATGTATGAGAACTACCAAAACATAATGACAATCAATAGAAATCATGTTTAATTTTTTGTGTGTAATATATATCAACATTAAATAGTGGTGTGTGTTTAATGTATTTTTTTGAATTTAGGATGGCTGCTGTGCAGCGAAATGGGCCCATTTCAGAGCTCATTTTGATAATCTGAACCGTTCATATTTTAGAATACATTACGCAGAATATGCTTGCAAAAATAAGTTAATCGGATATCGTTTACTCATTCATCTAGTCACATTTGCATTCATTTTAAACTTTAAATCACAATTATTATTTATTTTTGTAGATACAAATGTGAATAGATGAATAGGTAAACGATATCCGATTAATTTGATTTTTTACAAACATGTTCTACTTGATGTATTCTAAAATGTGAACGGTTCGGATTATCGAAATGTGTCTCAAAATGAGCCCATTTCGCTGCACAACAGTGGCTGCTGTACAGGCCGCAGAACAGCCACCCCAAATCCCTTTTTTTTTTCCAGTGAAGATATAATGACAATCAACATTAAATATCACCATTAATGGGAGAAGGAAAGATTTAGGGTGTTTTGGTTTTCTTACCTCAAATAAGACTTAATGAAATAGTAAAAAAGAATCTGAGTTGAATGGAATAAAACTCTTAAAAAGAGATTTATTAAAAAAAACTCCCTATTATTATTATTATTATTATTATTATTATTATTATTATTATGTTTATTTAAATTTATTAGGAGGAAATATGTGAGATTAAAAATGGAGATTGAATATCATTACTTTTAAATTATTTATGGATATTAATCTCATTTGATAATTTTTCTTATTAACATTTTTAGGAAATATCATACCCATTTCTATTTTCAAAACCTTTTTAAACTTAACATTAATTTTCCCAAAAGAAAGAAAAAAGCAGAGTGCAATAGTCTTGTGTGATGACTTGGTCACTCTCAAATTAACAGTGAGATTAGGGCTCGACTCAATTTAAATATTTTTTTTTTGGGTTTAAAAAAAGATAAATTACTTATAGTGGTCTTATAAAAAAAATAAATAAATAAATAACTTTAATTATTAATGTATACAAAATTTATCACTCATATGTGTTTTCTTTTAAAAATTTATATTAAATTGAAATTCACCTTTTAAAAATCAAATTCGTTTTTATGTGAAAAAATTGTAAAGATGGCCCACCATTAGGAATGGCAACGGGCCGGGCCGGGCCGGGGATCATACTCCCCGTTCCCGATCCTCGATGGAGAAAATTTTCCCGGCCCCGCCCCCGATCCCTGACGGGGAATCTGTCACCATCCCCACCCCCCCTATCAAGGATCGGGTTTCCCCGACCCTGAAAATTCCCCGCCCAAAAAAAAAAAAAAAAAAGATCATCAAATCGACATCAACAGCTAATCAATATCATCAATAACAACTACAACTACAATTGATCATCATCAACATCAACAACAAACAGAGATCAATAAATACAAAACTCAGATCTAGAGAGAGAGAGACATCAAATAGTGGCGATAGATATCTCGGATCGATCTGCTCCGCCTTCACCTTCTATAAGAGTGCTCGGAACTGAGAGAAAGAGAGGTAGCAATAGAGAAGTTGCCGACGATCTTCAGATATTCTAGATCTAAAGCTTGACGAAGTAAAAGATGAAGGCGTCGAAGACATCACGGATTCACGGTGGAGGTGGATGGTGCGATCAGCGGCGAGATGAGAGAGAAGAGATAGTTTCAGCGGCGTGATGAGCGAGTGAAGAGATGAGAGAGAGGGGAGACAGTTTCAGAGAGTAGATAGAGTAGAAGAGAACGAGAGTGAGAGAGAGCTGAGATAGATAGATATAATATAACCTAAACAAGCCTAAACACATATAATAATATAATATAGATAGATATAATATAATATATTATAATATAATATAACCTAGACAAGCAGCCTAACACATATAATAATATAATATAGATAGATATAATATAATATAATATAATATAGACACACATATATACATATGGAGAAGTTTCGGGGAAATTGCGGGGCCGGGCTGGGCCAGGGTGGGGAAGGGAAACCTATCACAGTCCCTAGTACAAAATTGATCGGGGATTTAATTTTAAATACCATCCCCGTCCCCACGGGGATATTTTTCGAAAAAAAAACTATTTTAATCGGGGTCGGGGGGTCGGGTCCCCGTCGGGCCGAGTTCAAATTGCCGTCCCTACCCACCATCCTCATTTGGGCTATTTTAAAATAAATTCGGTGAGTAATTCTATTTGTACTCAGAAAATTATTAAGTATATTCAATTTTTTAATATATTTTATTAAATTATTTAGAATTATTATTTATTCTCCATACATATTTTATATATATATATATATTTTTTAAATTATCCTTCAAAATATATTTAAATAATAAATAAATCAAAAATCCTAAATTAGACCAATTTAAAAAATCTTTAAGCAGAATAGTGGCTAAAACGTGAGGTGGAAACAACTCTTAGAGCTAGGTGATCTCCAACTATCTTGGTGCCCAAGGTTCTCTTTAGGGAGTGTGTTTACTTTTTTATTTTTTATTATTATTTTAATTTGGGGTTAAAAATTTTATGTGGGTTGGACTTTTTGATTTTTTTTTTTACTTTTGTGGGATAAAAAATGAAATGATTATGGGTTGGATGTGACATTTTGTCTTATTAACTTTTTAAAAGGTAAATTACACTTTGCACTCCTGCATTTTGCATCAAATCTCACTTTGGCTTCTGCACATGAAATCACAACAGTCAATCCCTTGCACTTCTGATCAAATTCCACTTTGGTCCTTACATATGAAATTGTGGTAGTCAACCTCCTGTACTTTTGGTAAAATCTCACTTTGGTCCCTGTACAAATGTCAATGTCCCCTTTTTGTTATTCAATTGTTTAAATCTTTAACAGAATCCAATTATGTGATAAGAATGTGACTACAACATGAGGGTAAGAAAGAAAAATCATCTACATTTTTCATCAATACACATTTTATCCAAAAATTACATCAAAGTATGACTATATTAGGCTAAAATAAAACGCAGATTGTGAACAATTAAGAAGATGAATTAGGGTTTTGTATAAATTGGAATCACGAAACTTTATTTTTCACGGTAACACAGTTTTCTATTTATTCATCTTTTTTTCTCTTTATTTTTTTGTCCCATTTTTTTTTTAATTTATTTCAAAAGCTCTACTTTCTTATCTTTTTACCCTAATTTTTACCATACGAACATATATATATTGTATTAAATATCTCTTATGTGCTTATCACGTAAGAGAATAGTGTATTGGTGGAAAACATGGATAATTTTTCTTTTTTACCCTCGTTTCATTGTCACATTTATATCACATGACTAGATTTTGTTAAATATTTAAAATGAAATAACAGAAAAGGGACATTGACAATTGTATAAGGACCAAAATAAGATTTGAGTAAAAGTAAAAGGGATTAGCTGTCACGATTTTATGTGTAAAGACTAAATTAAGATTTGGTGCAAAATGTAAGAGTGACAAGTATAATTAACCTTTTTTTTAATTTATTTATCTTTTCATAACTATTTTACCAAAAAAAAAAAAACCTTCCCAATGCAATGAGGGCTAAAATGGGTTGCCATCGGTTATCTCGTTTGACGAGTAATGGCCCGACATTTTCTACTTCGGTGGAAGATGTCCAGAGGAGCAAGGATCCTCGGCCGCCCTTTTCGGCGGCCGTCCGGCAGCCCCCCAAAACGACGTCGTTTGGGGGTTTTTTCCCTTTTTTTTTTTTTTTTTTTCCTTTCTTCTTCCTTGTTTGAACAGATCAGAACCAGAGAGGAGGAGGGGAAGAAGAAGAGAGGGGGAGGGGAGGGGAAGAGAGGAGTCGCCGTGGGCCGGACTGGAGGGGGCCATAACCAGTGGGGGAGGAGGAGGAGGAGAGGAGGCGGAGGCGGAGGAGACGGCGGTGCGGCGGTGCTGCGACGAGCTGGATCGGGCGACAATCAGACTGCTGCGACGGCCGACGCGAGGTGACGAGCTGCGACGGCGACGATCGGACCTCCCCTCCCTCCTCCCTCTTCTCCCCCTCCCTTCCCTCCGTCTGCTCTGGTTTCTGAAGCAAGAACGACGAAGAAGAAAGGGAAAAAAAAAAAAAAAAAAAACCCCCAAAACGACGTCGTTTTGGGGGGCTGCCGGGTAGGACTGCCGGGTAGGCGCCGATGATCCAAATTCATGTCCAGAGCTTGTTCACCCTTTTGTATTGCTGGAAGCTTTTGAAGTTGCTTGAGTCTTTTCTTTTGCCTATCTGAAAAAAATTTGATCCTATGAATACTGAATAGATTTCAGTTTCGTGGTATTTTTTTTAATTAATTCGTCATATATTGTGAGCAAATCTATATAAACTCCATAAATTTTTTATTCATCAAACAATGATATTGATGATAATAGTAATTTTTTGTGGAATAGATTAAAGTTTTGAAGTTAAGAAAGAGATGAAGAGAAAATTATAACTTTGAAAATAGATGAAAATGGTTGAATATAAATAATATGTTATAAGTAGTTTGAGTGTACCATATATCTATATATATATATATTTTTGGATAATGTTAGGGATATAAATTTTTTATCAAATAAATGATTAAATGTGGGATCTACAAAAAAGTAAACCCCACAGCCATATGGGATATTTAATAATTTATTTGATAAAAAATTTAAGACCTATAACAGTTTTTAAAAATTTAACGTGTATTTTTCAAAATTTTGATTAAGTATACTGATTTTTTTTTTTTTTTTAAATACAAATAAAATCACCCGAATTCAACAGGTAAAATTCAAATCACCCACAATAACGTGTATTTAATAAAATCACCCACAATAATGGTCTATGCGTAAAGGCCCACAACCATCTCATGAAAAGATATCAAAAATCAAATTGGTTTGTTATCTCAAAAAAAATAATAATAATAATAATTAATTATTGTTTCGGCGACATACAACACATGATATTTTGATGTCATTTTATTTTAATTTTAAGTTATGTACTTTGTCAACGTGTTATGTTGTAATAGAAAATATATTAAAATTATTGTATAAAAATCAAAATAAAGGAATCTTATTAAGTAATATATGACCATCTTATTTACATGAAAATGAAACAAAGTAATTATATGCAATTTCTTTGGGAATGTTTGATTAGACGGACTGGATAAGGGAGGATTAGAATCTATCGGATTTGAATCCTGGGACTGTGAATCTCCTCGACTATTTAGTTGGATTGGATGTGTATCTCGTGTTTATTTTCTCATGAGATTATATGTCTGGAAATAACTATTTTTAGTGAATACAATGTTTGGTTGGACGAACAGAATAATGATAAATGATCAAAAGACTATTTTACGATTTTTCAATTGTTTACTAAGTAATAACAATATTAAATCTGCCTTTAAATTTAATCTTTTTTTATAACTGATTAGTGAACCACAATTAATTATTTAATTTTTTCGATGTTTCAAACATTTTTTCAATACTTATATTTTTTAATTGTCACATTCTTTCAATATAAATAAGACCATTTCCTTTCTAATTTTTATCCAACACAAAAAAATTATTTTTTTTTTTTTGATTAGTAAAAAAATAACTTTATTAATGCATAAAATGAACAAAACATAAATACATCAACAAAGAAAAAGAGTAAAAAGTACATACCCAAAAACCAAAAGAACAAAAAACAAAAGTTGAAAAGATTTCAACAAAAAGCCTTCACACCCACATATTAATAAGGTCAAGTTTGGCATGTGCCCAAAAAGTCAAAAGTCAAAAAATTACTCAAAAAGTTAAAAAGTTATCACTATTCACCAAAAGTCAAAAAGTACGGCTGCACAATTCTCAATCCTAATTTTCCCCTACACACTAATTTATACAATTTTTTAATACACATTTTTCATAAAAAGTCAAAAAATTAACCCAAACAACCATATTTTTTTCCTCAATTTTTTAGTCCAAAAAGTCAAAAAGTGTACTTATTTAAGACATTTCAAACAACCCCAAAAGCAACATACCAACTATGTTTCAAGGCTCAAAAAAAGAAAAAAAAAATCAACAGCGGCATCACACCACAAACAACTAGCAGCAGCAGCATCCATTAAAAAAAAACAACCAATTATGTTTTTCAAAGCTCAAAACAAAAAAAACAAAAAAAAACAAAAACAAATACAAATACAAATACAGACCCAATACCCACCAACAACAAAGGAAGCAAATGATATATGATGAGGGCAAAATAGACTTTCTACGGTTTAATCCCATAGGATTGTTATCCCATGAACATTGTCTCACACCCTTCCCAGATAGTGTAATCCCACATATGAGAGATAAAGAGTCCAAGATTTCAATTTAATTCCACACCCTAATCCTTCCCATCAAACACCTAAATTAGCCAGATGTACTAGATAATTTTCTTCTTAAAAAATAAGTTATTTAGTAGATTCAACCTACCATCAATGGGGTAATAATAACCCAGTGGTAAGAAATAAAATGGCCGTCTATGTTTTATTGTTAGAAAAGGCATAAGATACGTCGTAACGGCTCAATACTTGTAAATGTCTTAGTTTAAATATTAAAATGAAATTTTATTTTACTAAGCATTTGAAAAATTGGAACTTTTTGCAACAAGAAATTTAAAATTTTTTTTTTATAGGTGTTAGATGATAAATTAAGTGGCATAATGGTTAAACGACCTTTAACATCATGTCCTATAAACTTAATGTATTAGAGTATCTCCAACGGTTGAACAAATTTTTCATCAAATTTGAATAAAAAAAAGACGTTTGGCTCAATCTGATATCAATCACTCCAACGGTTTATTGTAGCTTTCATCAAAACGCACTGGACGTCCTGGGGGACGACTGGCCAGTCGACTGGCCGGTTGACCGGAAAGAGCAAAATCTGTAAAATTCTATAGTTGAATTTTCAAGCTTGAGGGTCATCCGGGGGGTCGACCCTAGGGTTGACCGGGAGGTCGACCTTTCAGTGTAAAATCTGTACAAAATTTTGCGAAATTGGTCATCCGGTGAGTCATCCAGTAGTGAAAATACAACGGTAATGAATAGTGTTTTGGTGAAAGATCCAGCGTATTCTCATTTTGGTGAAACTTTTGGTGAATTTTCAATTTGATATCCATTTGGTGAAATTATTGAACCATAAAAGTGATAATTTTTTACCAAATTCAAATTTGATGGTAAATTTGATTCACCGTTAGAGATGACGTTAGATAATTTCTCTTTCTCAAGACTTAGTCAGATGACTTGGTCAGATGACTTAGTCTTACTCCAGCAAAGTCCAATGAAAGATAAGCCCAACCCAAACAAAAATATTTGAATTGATGATGGTGATGGTAGAGCAAGAAAACAAGGTTTATGTGATGTTGGGTCCTTCGGAGTCCTTATCACGCATCCCATAAGTTGAATTGAGAAAATTATTCAATAACCCTCTCTAGTATACTAATTAACATGACAGTTTTGGTAGTATACTCAATTGAAATGAATGGTCTAGTCAATAATCATGCAAAAGAATAACTAGGAATCTAAAACGCGTAATACGTTCTGACCAAGTCCTAATATTAATTTTAGAATCCCGCTGCAGACCCCCAGTGGGGGTCGCGCCCCCAGTGACGTGGCGCGTCCCCACTGCGGTTGAAACTTCAAAAAAAAAAAAAAAAAAAAAAAACAATTTTTTTTGGCCCAATCACGGGCTGCCACCTCACTGGGGGTCGACCCCAGTGGGGAGTCCGAAGCAATTTTCTTAATTTTAACATAGCAATTACATAAATTTAGTAACTGAATTTCAACCAATTATCTTGCAATTTTATGTAATTTTGAATTTTTTTTTTTTTTTTTGATAATTAGGAATCTTTGAATGCATAACTATTTTCACAAATCACGCGTATTAAGTTAGTTAAAACCAAAGCTTATGAATGTAATGACTCAAATCTATGTTGTACTTATCATTTCAATTAATCTCAAAAGTTTAGATAATACTCTTATTCCATTAATATATTGACACTTGACACTTAACACTTAACACTTTGTCTCTTAAAATTTTAACACATGGATCTCACAATTTAAACCAATAACTGATCATTTGAAACACCACCTGCACATACTCCAAAAGTATTGAATAATTTTCCAAAAGATGTTATTGGGATCATATTAGGGATGCAACTTGGATGAGTTCAACCTAAGCAACCGAAATCCTAAATTCGGTAAAAATTCAATACAAGCTTGGGTAAAAATTCAGAAGTCTGAATTAAATTTAGGCAGGCTTGGGCAAAGACGTCAAACAACCCGAGCAACCCGAAATTTTAATTATACATATATAAATATATAAAAATATTAAATATACATATAAATTATTAGCTATTATATGATATTAAAATAATTTAGATTATTAAATCATATTGAATTTATATTATATATACAAATAACATAAAATTTACTTTTTTTTATTTTTACTCATAAATTATAAAGACTACTATAGCGACATCTCTCTTATATTATATAAATTATTTATTTTGATGGTATTAATGATTTTCTAAATAAAAAAATGTAAATATAGTCAAATTTTAATAATTTAATAATATAGTTACAAAAAAAAAAAAAAAAAAAAGCTTACGCAAGTCTTAGCAAAACTTGAATTGAGGTTGGATAACTTCCCAATCCAATCAAACCTGCCTGAATTGCACCCCTAGATCATTTATTGATTGTAATGAGGTACTATGGGTGTTGTTGAACTCTCTAACTAATGAAAATTGATGGACAATTATATTTCCACATGGCGTTGGAATATTGTGGCTTTTACCTATTATTCCTAGGAAAAATCAAGCGAACATCCGTGTTGAATCCAATGCGTAACAAAGTAGTTGCCTATTTTTCCACAATAATTTTTTAGTAAGAGTTTTTTTATACATTTTTTTGGGATTAGTTGGTCAAAATATTTATAACCAACTGATCCTAGAAATTCCAAATGATTTATTAAATATTGTGAATATTTAAAATTTTTAACATGATTTTTTTTATATTTTATAATGAGACAATCATATATGATCGAAAATTAATAAACTCCCATAATAAAGAAGAAACCACCAGTCCAACCATGTTTAAGTAAGAATAAAACTTATAACTTTTTAAATAAAATATAAATGGATTGAAAAAATCATAATAATTTGAGCATAATGCTATAATTATCATATTCTTCTATCATATTTTATCAATAATTGTGGTATGCACATTACCCTATTATTAATATTTAATAATGGGTGTGTCACGTTAAATAAATTTTAAAAATGTGATAAAAAAGATTATCATTGTACTAATTGATTAAACTCTTTATATTTCATTAAAAAACTAGAGATTCTTCCCAATTTGTATATGTGTCTTCTTATTTATTAAATTTATTATAATATCTTAAGTTGTAATAAAAACCATTTTCTTCATTCAATTCGATTGAAATCAACGTATGACTTCATCACGTCCTCTTCAATCTTGAAAACTCGGTCAATTTCAAGGTCTAGTTAATACTAAATTCAATTAATTAACAAAGTTCATGGAATTTTACCACAAATAAAAAAATAAAGTAATAAATTGTAGTAATACAAAAAATTAGTTTTTAGAGAAGTATTTAATGCTCCTCGAACAATCATACAATAATTTTTTAATTTATTTTTTTAAGAATAAAAGAGCAACATTATCGTATTGTTAGTTTTGTTCACCGACTCCAACACATGATAGTTTTGTTCAACTATATATTTTTTATTTGTGTATAATGGTAAATAAAATCTTCTTACCAATTTGTTCTATGTATAATATTAATTTTATTTATTTAATAATTATTTTCAAATAAAAAACTAATCAAAATTTTTTACATACCGGTGATACAAAGTAGAAGGGGGTCCCTATTGTTCACAAATTATTACGAGAGCCCATCTCGAGTCAGTAATAATTTAAATAGCTCATCTCATAAGTTCATTAACAATTTATTTACAAAAGAAATTAAATAAATTAGATATCAGTGAAAATACAACAAATCACACTTAATTTTTTTTAAATGAACATGTATGTTCTTGATAATCGGTGATTCAATTTTTTTAAAAATAATAATTAAATTATGATTATAGAGTTATCGAGGTCTAATAATTCAATTTGTTTGCCTGTTTTGATAGGTTAAAAAAAGAACATAAAGGTGAAATTTTAGTATTTTTGCGTAATGTTAAAGCACCAACACTTGTGTTTTTTTTTTGGTGAACCTGACACTTGTGTTTTGGATGGAAAGAAAAGTGCTTACAAAAGACTATTCTTGCCGTGTATTTGACGATGGTCCACAATTCCACTAACGTATGATAGATAGATATACGAATAATTATTTAATAATTTTAGAATATAAATACGTAATATTTTATAATATTGTGATTGATAGAAAAAAAAATAAATAGAGCATTATGTTGAGTGATTGAAAATATGAAATAATATATTAAAGATGATTGATTAAGAAATATAGACACATAATTTTTTAAGAATATTTTAACTCATTTTGAAAAATAAGTGAAAAATCACTTCTCATATTTTAATTCACTTCTCTCTCATAAAAGAATCAAAAAAAAAAAATCAAAAAACAATTTTTAACTAATTTTCCAAAACACCTTTTTATAATTTCCCTAGACATACTCATCTCAAAAACGGCCCATCAATTCTCTTCCCAAATTGCACTCTATACAACAGTAACCCCTACTCTGTTTCTCTGTCTCTATATATACCCTCTCTCCACACTCTATCTTCCTTCGCCTCTACATTAATTCACCAGCATAACCCAATTCTCTCTCTCTCTCTCTCTCTCTCTCTCTCACTCTAAAAATGTTGGGTCTTTTGCAATCCTACTTCACTGAAACCAGGTCTGACCCAAAACAAAAACTCAAGAAACAGAGCAAGCAAAACTACATATACAGAGATGAGTTAGACAAGAAGTCATCAATACTACCAAGAAAGCTCAAGAAAATAGCTAAAGAAAGTGAAGCAGCCAAACCACTGCTTCAAAAAGAAGATGGTAAAAAAAATATTGAGAGAGAAAACCACCATGGCGACGGTGGCAGTGGCAGTGGCAGTAGAAGTGGAGGGATGAAAGTGAGAGTTTTGATGACGAAAGAGGAGGCGGCGCGATTGCTGTCAAAATGCAAAGACGGAGGTGTTCTTCAGTTCAAGGATGTGGCTTGTGAGCTCATACAAATTCCCCAGAATCGTGTTAGTGTCGTTGATTCCTCTCAGACTGTATCACCGATATCGATACCTAATCCAGTACCCTTATTTAAAACTAATGATGGAGTACTTGAGAGCATACCTGAAGAAGAGCTTTAGACTAGATTAGTACTATTTTTCTTTTTCTATTTCTTTTTCTTTTTTTTTCTGTTTTTAGATTGATTGTCAGTCATCATGTATACAAGTGTTGGTTTGTGATTTTGTTTTGATAATTATTCAAATCCACCATCCTCACACATACGAGTCCCATCCCATGCCACTCCATTAATTGTGAAGTTGGGTACCAAATATTTTCTGTTTAAATAAATTTATTTTCTTTATTGATTATCGACAACGTTTTCTTTGTTTTTGAATTCACCTTTCTCCTCTCAGGGTGGACTTTGAATTTTGTACATTTAGGGGTTGTTTGTGAGTAATTTTTAGGTGCAAGTAGGGTCACTCATTCCATGGGTGTTATGATTGATGGAGAATGGAGAGTTCATAATTTTGTATTACATATTTGAGAAATATGATGATACATAGTGTATGATGATTAGTGAAAAAAATGCACACGTGGCGAGCATCCAATAATTTTTTATTATTTAGAGATCATTTAAATAAGTATATTTATTTGAGTCACATTACTTTTTTATTTTTTTGAATATTTTATAAAAAGTTAACAAATACAGTAAGTAAGCAAATCTCAAATAACCCATTAGCCTCTATGTTCTTGAAATTATATTTGTTGTCTATTTTTATTTTATTTTTTTCATCAAGACAAATGTGATTAAAAATATTAGGTAATGTTTGGTTTGTGTTTAGAGTTATGATTTGAGTGCAGAATTATATTTTGAGTTTGTAAAATTTAGAATTATAATTTCAAAAGAGAAAATTTGGTTGGTTATGAGTTTTGAATTGAGTATTAAAATTTTCAAATGAATGTTGAGTTTGTGAAAAGTTATTTGATTATGAGTTTTGAAAAGAGTTTTCAAAATCAAAAACTTAAAACTCATAACTAAACACACAACTCAAAACTCTATTGAAAATTCTATTTAAAACTTATAACCAAACTCTTTTTAAAATTCAATTTAAAAAAATAACTATTGAAAAAAATTTTTTAATTTAAAATATTAAAAAAAAATGTTATTATTTGTTAACAAAAAACTCCGCCGGGGTTGTTAACAACTCTGCCGGTCCCAAGTCCGGGTTAAGGAGGAGGATTGTGTGTTAGGTAGTCGACAGCCAACACGTAAAAAAAACCGTTCGGATTCCTTATGAAAATGAATCCTACTTTGAATCGTTTAAATGCAAGGTCGTTACCCTCAAGTAACGCGTTGTGCCTGCCTCCGGGTGTTTCGAAAAGTGAGCAAGGGGCGCCGCGTCGACGCTTGGGTGTGGTGAAAAATGGGCAAAGGTTCCCGTGTTTTCCTGGACGAGCGCAAGTAAAGAAGCTAGTTCAAGAATACAGGTTTAGGGTAGCCACTTGGAATATAGGAACCTTAACTGGTAAGACAATAAAATTTGTAGATGTTATGATTAGGAGGAGAGTTAGTATAGCTTGTGTACAAGAAACTAAATGGACGGGTAAGAAAACTAGGGAAATTGAGGATACTAATTTTAAACTGTATTATAGTGGTAAGGACAGACGCAGGAATGTGGTAGGAATCATAATTGCCAAAGGTCTGGTGGAGAGTGTAGTGGCGGTCATTAGGAAAGGGGATAGAATTATGTTAGTTAAACTAATTATTGAAGAGAATATAGTAAACGTTATTAGTGCATACGCCCCTCAAATAGGATTAGATGATCAAACTAAGAGGGATTTTTGGGAGCAAATGGATGAGATCTTACAGGAGATACCTATAGGAGAGAACTTGGTTATAGGTGGAGATTTTAATGGCCATGTAGGCATAGATAAACTAGGCTATGAAATGGTGCATGGTGGATACGGTTTTGGTAACAGAAATGAGGCTAGAGAGAGTATCTTAGATTTTGCGTTGGCTTCTGACCTGGTGGTGGCCAATACTATGTATAAGAAGAGGGAAGAGCATTTGATAACTTTTAAGAGTGGGTCAGTTAAGAGCCAAATAGATTACTTCTTAGTGAGAAAAGTGGACCGACTAAAATGCAATAATTGTAACGTGATTCCTGGAGAAAGCCTGACCTCTCAACATAGGATTTTGGTACTAGAGTTATGTTTTAGAGGGCAATACCAAGTTAGGAAGGATGGTGGGCGTCGTAGGACGAGATGCTGGGACCTAAAATGGGATAAACTAAAAATATTTAAGAATAGAATGGATAAGGAAGGTATTTGGGACTTGGAAGATGATGCTAACATTATGTGGAACTCGATGGCCAATTGTATGAAGAGAATCTCAAGGGAAGTGTTTGAAGAGTCGAAAAGGACGGGACCCAACTCTAGAGAAACTTGGTGGTGGAGGGATGAGGTTCAAGCGATAGTTAAGACAAAAAAAAGTGCTTTAAAAAGTGGCAGAATGATAGAACTGAGGAAAACCTTAAGAGCTGTAGATTGGCTAATAAAGAGGTCAAAAAAGTAATAAGAGAGACGAAGTTGAAAGCTTATGATGACCTATACACTAGACTGGATAGTAAAGAGGGAGAGAAGAGGGTATACAAACTTACTAAGATACGAGAGAGGAAAATAAGATATTTTAATCAAGTTAAGTGCATCAAGAGTAAGGATTCTAAGGTATTGGTGAAGGATGAAGAGATTAAGGAAAAATGGAAGAACTATTTTGAGAAACTATTAAATGAGGAACATGGAGGTACGATAATAGGAGAAGAAATGACCAGTAATACGATAAACCAAGACTATAGGTTTTATTGCAGGATTAAGAACTTTGAAGTGGAGATTGCAATTAAGAAGATGAAATCAAATAAGGCTTTAGGACCCGATGGTATCCCTATTGAAGCTTGGAAGTGCTTGGGTAAAAAGGGGGTTGCTTGGTTGACTAGGTTGTTTAGCAAAATTTTGTTGACTAGGAACATGCCAGATGAGTAGAGGAGAGTATTTTAGTGCCAATATATAAGAATAAAGGAGATGTCCAGAATTGCAACAACTATAGAGGAATCAAGCTAATGTGTCATATAATGAAAGTGTGGGAGAGAGTGATGGAACGCCAATTGCGAGATATAACAGAGGTTTCAGAGAATCAATTTGGGTTTATGCCTGACAAATCAACAATAGAAGCGATTTATCTTTTGAGGAGAGTAATAGAAAAGTATAGAGAAAAGAAAAGAGACATTCATATGGTGTTTATCGACCTTGAGAAAGCATATGATAGAGTGCCCCGAGATATAATATAGTGGGTATTAGAGAAGAAAGGGGTGACAAAATGTTACATTGATGTTATTAGGGACATGTATGAAGGGATGGTGACCACTATTAGATCGCTTGCTGGAGAGACAAATGAATTTCCTATCACTGTTGGGTTACACCAAGAATCTACCTTAAGCCTTTATCTTTTTGCTTTAGTTATGGATGAGTTGACGAGAAATATTCAGGATGACGTGCCATGATGTATGCTTTTTGCAGACTATATCGTGCTAATAGATGAGATTAGAGAGGAAGTTAACACAAAGTTGAAGATTTGGAGAAAAGCTCTTGAATCGAAAGGATTTCGGATAAGCAGAACTAAGACAGAGTACATGGAGTGTCAATTTAGTAACAGTAACAATGAAAGTAAAGGAGAAGTGAAGATTAAGAATCAAGAACTACCTAAGAGTGAACATTTTCGTTATTTAGGGTCAATTATCACAACAGCGGGGGAGATTGATGCGGATGTGGCCCACAGGATTAAGGCAGGATGGTGTAAATGGAGAAGCGTCTGGGGTACTATGCGATAAACGAATACCCACTAGACTAAAAAATAAGTTCTATAGAATGGCTATTAGACCAGCGATGTTGTATGGGACGGAGTGCTGGGCAAACAAGAAACAACATGTAGATAAGATGAGTGTGGCTGAGATGAGGATGTTAAGGTGGGTGTGTGGCAAAACTAGACAAGACAGAATTAGGAATGAGTGTATTCGGGAATGAGTAGGAGTAGCATCAATAGAAGACAAGTTGAGAGAGAATCAATTGAAATGGTTTGGTCAAATTCAACGGAGACGGGGTAGGCCTAAATTAACGTTGGCTAACGTTGTAAATTGGAATATGGATCTACTTAATTTAACTAACGAAATGGCCTGTGATAGGGCCGCTTGAAGAAGAAGAATTCATATAACCGACCCCATTTGATGGGACTCAAGGCTTGGTTTGGTTTGGTTATTTGTTAACAAAAACATTCAGCTAGTGCTTTAAAATTACTTTTGATTGTATATTTGGTTAAAAAAAAATTAAATATATATTTTTTATTTTTTAAAAATTACTGTGACAAATTAATTTTATTTTATTTTTGGTTAATTTTAAATAAATGTCCAAATAATTTGTCATTTTGGTCTCCAATTTTTTTTTTCTATATTTAAAAAATATCAAAAACAAATATAAATTTTTTTTTTTTCTAGATAACGGGTGTCAATTGCTAAAAAAAAAAAAAAAAAACACAAACAAAAAAAACATTGTTCCGGTCAATCGGGAGGATGTCGGGGGACGACTGAATAGACCCAAAATTTAAAAACTGTCTAGGAGGATGTCCAGGCGGGCGACTGGATAGACCAAAAAATTAAAAACTCTCCGGTTTATCAAATATGTTTTCAAAATGTGTTTTGAAATTGATTTGGAATTATGATTTGAAAACTGTAATCAAACAGATAGTTGATTCTTAGTGTAGAATCATGGTTTGAGAATCAAACCAAACACAACCTTAGTTTCTAAGACCTCGTTTGACAGCTTTCAATTTTAGTAAAAAAGTCAAAAAGTCACCATAAATTATCATATCACCCTCTTTACTTTTCTACACATCTTTTCATAAAAACTAAAAAAAATACTAAAATAACATGTTCTTAAACAAAATCTAATACTCAATTATTTTAAATTTTTACATAAACATTTTAATTAATGATTTATCTAAACAATTCAAATCACCAAATCAACTCCAAAATGTGATCATTAAGTCCAACTGTTAAAACTTGAAAGAATTGAGTGTAGATCACAAAGCATTTGCTTGTCAAATATTAAATTAGTTGGGTCCTCAAAGATTATTTACATTTTTATGATAATCTAATTTTACTATATGTATAATATAAATTCTCTACGTACATAGTACAAGTCCGGTCACAATTACATCATAAAAAATTTCACCTCTAATATAATAATGGAAAGTGATTGAGATCCCCCTCCTCAATCCCACCCCACCACCCTCACACATACGTGCGGTGGTGATTGGAGGAGAAGGAAAAAAAGAAAAAAAAAAAAAAAAACTGACCAATCAAAAACAGAGGGGGTCAAAGGGGGGCCTCCTTAAAAGGGTCCAACACATTTTCCTATAATAATATCTCCATGATCCAACTAGTATAATATTTCTCCAAAAATTAAAAAATTTCATTAATACAATAAGAAAGAGATCTGACCAGGTCACTTCCCGGTAAATGCGCTTATGGGTTTAGTTAATTAACAATTTTACACTTCACCATCTCGTAAATCATGATGACGAAATGACCAATGAAATACCTGAAGTGTTCGTTGGGTTCGGGGTCAAGACCCAATAAGGCCTGAGTTCTGAAATTTGACTAAAATATAGGCCCAAATATTTTCAGCCCTTTTAGTTGGCCCAAAAATAAAGGCCCAATTCAACTTATTCGAAGTTTAAAATCTAATCTAATGGCTCAGTAGGATTAGTTTTGTTATCAATTAAAAAATAAATATATGATAGATAAGTAAAATTATGTAAGCTTAATTAGTAAATTTATAGTTAAAAATGCAAAACTAGTTGTGTTTAAGTAATATTTTACTGCAGCTGGTTCATTTTTTATTAGGTATTATGATTTAGATTTTTTTTTTTTTTTTCAAAGTTGAATGTAGTTAAACTAAAAAGACAAGGTTTTTTTTTCATCTTTATTAATTATAATGATTTCTTTATATTTTAATCTATGTAAGCATTTTAATACTTTTAGGGCATGTTTGATTGGGTGGATTAGAGAATAGGATTAGGATTATTAATCCGTGGGTCCAATTATCCTATATTTGTTTTAACATTTTGGTTTAGGATTATTAATCCAATGGATAATTAATCCAACAAATTTGTAGGATTATTAGTAATGGAGTAGGGGTGGGATTATTAATCCAATGGATATTAATCCAATTGGATAATGAATACCACACTAATTTAATAGGATTATTAATACCTCACTATTAGTCTGGTGAATCAAACATGACCTTAGTGAATACATATGCAAACAAATTTTGTATGAAATATTAGCAAATAATAATAAATAAATAAAAGAATACTTACTTTTGTCTTTTTCTTTTTCTTTTTTAAACATAAAATACTTACTATTTTACTCATGAACTTTTCGTTTCTTTTTTTTTTGAATCTGGAGCTTGCCAAAGTCTTCAAAAACTCATGGTGGGTCATGATTGGATTAAGTTAACCCTACAAGGAAAATAGGATATTGCAAGACAAAGTCATCATACATGGGTAAATATTTGATATAATGGTGATATTATGTGATAATATTATTAATTGATGAAAAATTTTATACTAAAACCGTTTGAGATTTTACCATTGCTATATTCAATATTTATTTGTGATACACAAAATTTCAAAGTTTCTGAGAGGGTAATTTGTAAACAAATTTGGCTGAGCTAGGAAAAGTCTTCTTTGGAAGTTGGGCCGCGCAATGGGCCAAGATAAGGGCTGGTGTAGCTCGGTCTTAGGCCAAGAAGACATCTCATATTTCGAGTTTGGGCCGAACTATGGGCCAAGGTATGGGCTTCGAGTAGTTCGGCCCCATGTTGTATGAACTCCAAGCTGGGCAGAGGTACTTTGGACCGAGCTACCTAAACAAGTGGGCCTGGTGGTTAGCCAGGGTGTTGGTGAGAAGGGAGGCCGGGCTTGGTATAGCTCAGCCGAATGCCATCTACTTCATTACTTAATTGAGTATATGACTGAGGTAATCTAGCTCGATTAGGTTGCAGCAGCTTAAACAAAGGAGGTAACTATCTTACTTGGTTGGTGGAAAACAAAGTATTATTATGATAGACATTCTTTATTGAGTAGGAGTGTGACTCCTAGGAGGACTCTGCTAAGGAGAGTAGAGTCCTACTAGGATTGTGCAAAACCATCTCACTTGGTTGGTAGTGAGTAGGGTGTGTGATTCCTATAATGACTCTTATAAGGAGAGTTGGAATCCTACTAGGATTGTGCCAGACAGAGTCTATAAAAGCTCATAGTAGGACCTATGTACAGGTATCCCAATTCTTATTCTAGAATACACAGAGCTTATTGTCTATTGTCTAGTTGTTGACTTAGGCATCGGAGGGGTTTCCGGCACACACCCACCGGTTAGCTCACGTTTGTATTTTCAGGTGGCAAAGCGAAGATGTTTGGAGGAGTGCAAACTTGATCAACAGGATTATACAACAAGATTATTTCGTGTTCGTACAGTTCTTTTCTATGTCTAATTGCTTCTTAATTACTTTGTATGAGTTCACATGTGAATGTTTATCTACGTTCGTACATTCACGAGCACACATTCATGTAGACACTCAAATGAAAAGTCTTGATAAGACAAAAGAAGAATAAGATCAAGAAGAACTAGGACAAATTCAGCATCAATATCAATACTTATAGTTTAAACATGAACTTTATTACAAACTTTAAGTTATCAACTACATCAAAAAAAAAAAAAATTTAAAAAAGGAGAGAGAAGATTGCAGTTGAAGAACAGGGCTTCCCTTGAGGCAAAACATAATTACAAATTTGGATCATCACCCATATCATAAATCCACCACAATAGAAGAAGAGGATGGACAATATGCCTCGGTATCAGTATCGACAATACAGTATATATTAATCGGTCTGCATCGATTTTGAGACTCTAGAATCCCGATACATATCGGCATATGCAATTGAAAATCTTGTGATGATGATGATCTGTCTATCTTAAGAACTTCAGGGCTCTCCATGATGCTCTCTAGGTTGGGCTTCCAACCTACAACTTTCCCTCTTACTCTCTCTATCTCTCCCAACACATCTTCAAGTCTTTTTTCACTTTTACCCTTCAGCTGCAACATCAGCTACTCCAACTCCTCCTTTGTCAACACCAACTTAACCTTCACACCACCACCACCTGTTCTATGGTTGATTGTCTTTCCTTCCCTGTGAATAAAGTAAACTCAAGAATTCTGTAATTCCTTGGAATGGGAATTGTTTCCATCCATGGAGGGTAAAGACTTCTAAACATTGGTCTATCTAGCCTTCTCAAGCCTGTACCATACATTTCCTGTATGATGTTCATTATTTGTTGTCTGTTGACTTGAGGCTCTAAGTGTTGTTGTTGCTGCCCTCCTCTTTCAACCTCCAGTTGGAAGTAAGGATTAGGAGGACCAGGCCCTCTAGGCCTTGGATGCATCATGTAGGGTTCAAAATATGGCTGAGGCATGGTATAATCCCTTGCGTCTTGAGGCCTTACTTGATTAAATGGCCTATTTCTCTGTTCTGCCATAACCTGATAACCAGGCCCTTCAAATGCAAGATTATCATACATTTGTGGCCTTAGTTGCCCCCCAGGTCTCATTCCCATATTATTTACATTGTAATTAAACACTGGATTTGTATGATATATGGAAGGTTCCCTCTCAAATATTGGATTTATGTTCATTCCCTCCTTATATCTCTCTTGGAGTGTGGGAGGTCTATAAAATGATACGGGTTCACTTACTTTTTCATGCTGTTGAGGGGTCATTTGGGTCTTAGGTTGTGCTCTTTTCCCTTGTGCTTCCTCTCTAATCATTCTTGATTGACTGGGCTTTATGTTGGCTTTCTCAAACAAAGCCATTAAGTCATCAATCATCACTTGGTTCTCATATGCTGACATGGAACCAATTGCTTGCTGGGTATGCAGCAAAAGAGCCCTTGTTGAATCAACTGGTAGACAACTGGATTGGCCAGTTCTGGCCATATTTTGGCCATTTCCTTGGCCTATTTCTTGCCTGGCCACTGAATGGCCATCAGTTAAGTTGTCTTGTACTCCTTCAACTCCATCATTCAACTCTTCTTCATCTTCGACCCTTTTCTCAGGATCTTCAAAGACTTCATGCTATTTCTTCCTAGCCATCACTCCAAATTAGACAGGTCCCACCAAGCGTACCAAAATATGTTAGCAAAAAATCTGCTCTAGGCCAAATCGACAGATGTGATTTGACAGAAAACCCAGAATTTCACAAACAACAATAGATCAAGCAATTGTAGTCTGAACGTTCTATGCCTTGACAGATTCAAGGACTTCTTTGGAGGCTGTAATGCGAAGAAACAAGAAGGAATAAATTGAAAATCAATTGTTGAACAAACAAACTTGGAATTTAATCAGTAAAATTAAATTTCCAGTTCAATGTACAAGACAATCGACAAAGAACTCTGAGTTACAGAAACTGAACTACAGATAGACTACTCCTAAGTAAGAACTAGGTAAGTTAAGTTATTCCTAATGCTGCAAGGGTTATAAATTAGTTTGATCATGCCATCTAACTTTGAATTTCCAGTTTTTATATTGCTGGTCTTCAAACTCCACTGCTGCTCTGCTGCCACGTGTCCCATCATGTAGCCAACTACCTCCACTTCATGCCCATGATCTCTGCAATTGCCAGTACAGCTTTTCTCCTTCTAGGAAACGCGACACGTATCCTGTATGCCTTGCATGCTAACTTTATGGCTTGACGTATGGGCTATGTTTGGCCACATTTCACTTCACTACTAGACGAATCAACAGGAAAACTGCAACTGCCACGTCTGTCTCTTTGACTATTTCCTTTTTGTCACTTGCTCTGTATTCTAGACTTTATATTCACCCGCTTTTCACTTGTAAACTTGTTGAAACTCATGGTCTTTAAACCTAGCATCCGCTGGACCAATTCTCTACATTTGTTACATACAATCAACAGAGAATATACAATTTTTAGTGTCAACAATATTATATATACAAATAACATAAAATCTTACCTTTTTTTTTTCCACTCATAAATTGTAAAAACTACTATAACGACATCTCTATTACATTATATAAATTATTTATTTTAATAGAATATTGTGGCTTTTACTTATTATTCCTAGGAAAAATCAAGCGAAATCCTGCATTGAATTCAATGCTTAACACAAGTATTTGCCTATTTTTCCACAATAATTTTTTAGTAAGAGTTTTCTTCTACA